>CM032060.1:1128258-1728258 GCA_018831715.1 Matsumurasca onukii
ATTTTGCATAATGCGGAAGATTTTGCATTATTATGTATCGTGAAGATTTTACGATTTTGGCAAAAAATAAAACTATTCGGTCATAACCAAACTCACTGTGCTTGTAGAAGGAGTCGAATGGATGCCAAAAATAACATATATTGTCGGAAGAAAGGGGTTTTCCGGCTGTAAGTCTCTAAGAAAAAAAAGGTATTTTTCAGAAAAGCTTTACATTGCCTAGCAGGTGAAAAATATTGTTTCTCCCGTCACATTTGGTGTTTTTGTTATCCCCTTCTATGAGGACCGGGAAAATGGTAACGATTAGAACGTTTTTACTTTTTGGTCAAAATCGAGAGATTTTGCATACTATGTATCATGAAAAATTAGCAATTTTGTGGCAAAAAAACTATAATGTTTTTTTCCGGCTGTCTCAAAAAAAGGTAAAAGATATTTTTTCAGAAAATCTGTACATCGCCTAGGAGGCGAAAAATATTATTTCTCCTGTCTAATATGGTATTTTTGTAATCCCCTCGACCCCTTATATGAGGACCGTGAAAATGGTTACAATTATAACGTTTTTATTTTCGGTCAAAATCGAGAGATTTTGCATACTATGTACCGTGAAAAATTAGCAATTTTTGGCAAAAAATAAAACTATTCTACTCATAACCAAATTTACTGTTCTTATAGAAGGAGTCGAAGGGATGTGAAAAATAACATATATGGTCGGAGGAAATGTTTTTTTCCGGCTGTAAGTCTCTAAGAAAAAAAGGTATTTTTTCAGAAAAACTTTACATTGCCTAGCAGGCAAAAAATATTATTTCTCCCGTCACATTTGGTATTTTTGTAATACCCTTGACCCCTACTATTAGGACCGTGAAAGTGGTAACGATTAGAACGTTTTTCTGTTTCGGTCAAAATCGAGACATTCTGCATACTATGTATCGTGAAGATTTGGCGTTTTTTGGCAAAAAATAAAACTATTCTGATCATAACCAAACTTACTGTGCTTGTAGAAGGAGTCGAGGGGAGGCCAAACATAACATATATTGTCGGAAGAAAGGTTTTTTTCCGGCTGTAAGTCTCTAAGAAAAAAGGTATTTTTTAAGAAAAACTTTACATTGCCTAGCAGGCGAAAAATATTATTTCTCCCATCACATTTGGTATTTTTGTAATCCCCTCGACCCCTTCTATTAGGACCGTGAAAATGGTAACGATTAGAACGTTTTTATTTTTCGTTCCAAATCAAGAGATTTTGCATACTATAATTTTTATTTTAAAATTAGTTTTAAAAATAATATCAGTACTAAAAATAATTGTAAAAAATAACTTTTATTAAAAAAACTATTTTTAAAATAATTTTTTTAATAACAATTATTTTTGATATTTAAAAAAATAAATTAAAAATATATAACTTTTTGATAATTATTTTTAAAATAAAAGTTAGTTATCAAAAATAATTACAAAAAAAGGAAATTATTATTGTACAAAGATCTGTTATTGAACTTCTTTAAAGATTGTTAAAACTTTGTACAGTAGTAACTTTATATAATTATTAAACTTGTCGAGTTATATTGAAATACTGTGGAGTTCTGAATTTTCACAGCAGAAAACGTTTGCCCTACAGTGAGCAGAGGTGGCCTCTGTTACACCCTTGGCCTCGGCCAACACAGGAAGATACAACTTAAACAGCAGAGAGCACTGAGCAGTGATGCCTGGTACACAGTCCTTGACCATGAGGACACAGCCGGCGAGCTCTGCCGCAGAAACTGTGTCGCACATTGGACATTTATTTCAATAACTCTTAAAAATATCTAATGGCTATACTTCTTGAAACTCGTCTCAAGTAAGGCAGAAATAATTTGTGACATTTTCATCTGACAGTTCTCTTGGCCCAAATGTTTCACGAGTGAATCTTTTTAAAGTAAAAACTTGTGGCTTTCTTTGCCTTCTGATACAAGAATCGTCAAAGTGAGTTTAGATCGGCATCAGAATCTGACGCAGAGCTTAAATCCATTATTCCCAGACTGGGACTCGTGGCGTGGTCCTGTAATCCAGCTTTATGGAGGTCAGGTTTTGAGAATGATATAGGTCTAAAGCGGCTCAGATAGTCTCAGTGATCATCTGATGATACCTGCATCAACTCCCACCATCGTTTAGACATATCAGATCATCACATGCGTGGTTCGGAAGTCACGTTAAGCCGTTGGTCCTTGTATTTCCATTGGTCATTGGACTATTAATTATTAATGACCCATTCTAAGGAAGAGTCGGCCTTAGTGTGTAACAAAACTACACCTCATAACTCATTACTACCACTCATCACACTCATCTTTCACCACATATTTGCCTTAAAATACCCTCATGAGAGTGGTCAGCATCTCAAATAGTGAATTAAAGAATTTGGTGATGCCAAATTTAACATATATGGTCAGAGGAAATGTTTTTTTCCGGCTGTAAGTCTCTAAGAAAAAAGGCACTAAGACCAAGGTTTATTAAGACCAGGTTTAGTGCTTAAAACTGTTAAATTAGGCTATTAGTTGTACAGTAAGTTTTGACTCACTCAAAAAATATTTTAGTGTTTGGAATAAAAGAATTGAATAAGTTAGTTTTAAATATCAAGCATACTTTAATGGTGTTGCACATCAATAGAAAGATGGTAGCACTTAAAAGCTAAATCCTGTGAATTGCAGCTACATATAAAGTGATTTGATGTAGCTATTAGACAGCAATATAGTGTTTAATCTTTGTTTATATTTATATATGTACTGAGGCCGCTATTGAGATTAGGGGCACCAGTAAAAGTTTTTAAAGTCATCTATTATTTTATCATTAAAACTTTTCAAGACATAATTATTTGGAATTAAACATTAAAATTTATTCTTAATACGTAGGCTTGAGCGGCCAGAGTCATAACTATATCCTAGGATTCCGGTATCGCACCGCGTCATAAAACTACGACACGATCCTCTTCCTCTTTTGGAAGCCTAGGATATAGTTTAAAAAATTTAATTACTGCCCATAATTTACATTAAGAGACAAGGTCCCTGAACATGTAAAAAATAATTCAGATTACCCCCACTATACATGTGTCAAAGCTTGTTTGAAAGTTGGCATCATATTCAAAAGTTAAAAAGGTGGAAGAGATGGTTAGCCTATATGTTACTTTCTATTCTAAGGTGATTTATATTCCCAGCTGTCGGACCTTTTCGTAATCAAAGTCAAAAAATGTGAATGTGAATAATTATTGAAATGTATAAAAATAAATATAACAGTATAAACAAAAAAATATAAAAGTATAGAAAATAAGAAAGATAGTAAAATTAATAGTTATAAGGAGTTGTGCAAAACTTAAAGCCGAAGACCACTGGGGGACTATTGGAAGCTCAATAAACTTTCTCCGGACGCAAATCTTCTTCTTGTTCCTCGAACGCACATACTGGCTGCTCTAACAATCCCGATGGACACTCTTGCTCTTGTCAGGAATTTCAATCTGCCATATGTTACCCAGTACCTTCAGATAAAACCAATTAAGATAATGTATCTTCCCAATGAATTACCCGAGGTTGAAATCTTAAAATAATAGTACTTAAATCATGAAAATGAAACAGAAAGTATTAAAAAATCATTTGATTTATTTAAAACACCCTCAATTCTACAATTTTCAACGTCTAAGCTAATTTACTTACATCTTCATACTGTACGCTTTTTACAATTTTTCCACTCAGGGGTCCAGAGGCTATTTTGAGTGTGACACAGAAATGCTTGGTATCGATATCAACAAGTTCAGCTTTAAGACCTGCATAAGCACCGTTCAACACTTTTACTAGTCTTCCCACGGCTGGAATCACTGTTTCTAAGTGGGCTTGATCCAATTTTAGTTTGACTTCAGAATCCATCAAACGGACTTTGGCACAAAATTTGTCAATTACTTTAACAACAACTCCTTTTTTCTTGTAATATTTATCACCAAGAGAATCGGTTAGGATTTTAACTACAATGTCTTCCGTCAACCAATTTTGCCTTTTTGGAACTTTTTTTCTTTTCTCTTCCTCTTCTTTCATTATTTCATCAAGGGCAGAACTTTTCTTCTTTTCAGTTTTTTTATATACAAATGAACTTTTGGCAGAGTCAGGCTTCTGAGTTGTGCTCAAATCATCTTTTTTAAGGCTGCTATTGGCTCTTTGAAGCAAAGGAATTGTTACATCAGGTTTCTTAAATTTAGGAATGTTAATAGTAATAGGATCACTGCTTTCGTCCCGGACCAGTTCAGTTGGTTGATGTTGTACACTCTTGCCCAGTTCCTTCCCTCTTTCTATTTGTTTCTCAAGAAACTCCATCATCTTTTCACTGTCATCCTTGTCCATCTTTTCTTTCTTTGCTAGAGCTTCTTGCATGGCAATAGTTTCAGGGTCTCTATCAATGTACTGAACAAACCAACCTTTCTCCGTCTCATCCACTACACACTTACCTTCTCTTCCTAGCCACTTGACAAACTCTGTAAGGGTTTCCCATTGAGTTGAATTCATATGTAAATGATTTCTGTCAGCGATGTAATCTTGATAAACACGGTTAGCATTTACTCTTTTAGTTCCAAACTGTCTTTTTAAAAGTTCACAATAACCTTCTTCAAACTCCTTAGAAAACTCATCAATATATTTGTCTGCGTTGTCAGCAAAAAGTAACAGCTGCCTTTGATGAGATTCAGATGTGGTGTGACATTTAAACCCGTTTTCATCCCTGCATTGCTTTTGACACATTTGACAGTACCAACGCAACTTTTGAAGTCCTTTAGCTTTTATTTTGTTGGCTATAAACTTAGGTGTACCTGCTTCATGCTTCCCCATTTCTCGAAAAGATTAAATCGATAGTAAGTTATCAGTTCCACGGTTGGCTATGAAAACTAACAATGCTAGGCTACTTGGAAATATCACTTTCAACTTAGGCCTATTAAGAGTGAAACAACCGAGTCCAGTTTACCTTCAGGCAGAAATATTAATATTTATAGAACTTAAGGTAAAAATATAATTCAATTCATTAATATCTTCAAAATTTAGACTAATAAGAGTACTATCGTATAATTATGGTTACAGGATTAACCTAAAAACAAACAAGAACACTGTACTTTTGACGTTTGATTTTTTTCTGTTGTTTTCCTACATACCGTACTCCTCAGAGACGTTTAAAATACATTTACGTTTGAGTCCGGAATTCGTTCGGACGTATAACAATTCCGTTACGTATTGATTTCAAATAGCAAGACAAATAGAATAATATTAAACTAATAATGTAAGACGTGTCCAATTAAACAATAATGAAACATACTCTCAAATGTAAATAGGTGGATATTTTGAATCAACAAAATCTTTTAAAGAGAGACGACATTCATCTTAAAAATTAGGATAGACACCGGGCTACTTTTTTATCTATTTATTTCAACGGCAAACATTAGTTTTTTAAGTTGAATATATAGTTAAAAGTGTACAATATTATAGGATGTATTTTCATTCAATAATAAAATAAGTACCAGAAGTAGCTTGGTAAAATTTACGCATACTTCCCGGCAATATACACATTTTCCCAGTGCAATTCCACGATACGTTCCGATCGCCTTTTTAAACACCACTATACGTTCGAAGAGCCATTTATTGCCCGCGACACTTTACGATCGCTCTTTTACGCCCGTGGTACGTTATTAGGGATGTCCAAGACCTGAGGTATGTTCCGATCGCCTTTTTAATCCCACGGTACTTTCCGAGAGCCGTTTCGCGGGCGCAACACGTTTTTGACGGTCGTTTCATACCCACGGTAAGCTTCGAGGACCTAATTATGCCCACGACACGGTATAAGGGCCGAATTTTCTTTGGTTATACCCACAATTCAAGCATATTTCCCGGTACTTATAATTCCCAGTTTTCCCGGTCTGTGGCCACCCTGTCATTCCTAGGGGTATATCCCCCCGTACCTACGCCACTGATACCGTTCACGACGATCTCTTGACTTCCGCCAGCATCCGCGACGAAATCACGACTTCTATAGGTAGGAACACACAAACAGCGTTTTGGAGCGGAGCGTAGCGTAGCTGATTGTGAGGCGATGTTGGGCCGGGCGTTTTGGAGCGTGTGACATCGCACTCATGCAGCGACTGGCAGCAGCGATCGGAAGCGTCAGTCTCAAGATAGTGCTCTTCAAGTATTCACATACATTGTGGCTAAACACTGCTTATGTTGCTAGCAACACGTGGAAAAACACTTTCATTATCTGTGCCTCCCGATAAGAGTGGGTACACGAAATGAGGGCGGGGAATATGGAGAATATCACCATTATTTCCCATTTTATTTCAAATTTAAAGTTCTTTATTGTATTAAGACAATTTTACATTGCATTACAAAAGTCGTTAAAATACTTTGTCATACAGGACTACTAAATCTTTACAAAAAACTTAAATTATTGGTAAAACAATTAAATTGGATATATGTATATGTACATAGACTATTTTAATGTTGATATAAATACTCAGCTATAGATCAACAAACTCATTATAAAGAAATGTAGTTAATAATAATTTAAATGTTGGTTTCGAACTTTCATTTCTTATATGAAGTGGTAATTTACTAAACAGTTCAATCCATTTTTACAATGCGCTTTTCTGTATGTTTCTGCAAATATCCGGATAGCTCTTTTTTTAAGGAAAACACGCAAAAATATGTTTGGGAACCTAAACGGGGTTCTATTAAAAAAAGAGTAAATAAACCGCATTAAAATTCTGAAAACAGAATGCAGTTTGATTGATAATGATTCACATGTGGGTTGTTACTTTTCAAGTAATTAATTAAGTATGAGTCAAGAAATTTGTATATATTCTTTCTAAAGTTTCTTAGAATTAATACGGTTTTAGTAAAACAGAAAACCCAATTGGAGAGAACCATTATTTGCTGAAGAAATATTGGTAATAACTATACGAGTAGATAACACCACGTAATTTTCATTTCCATTTTAACAAACTTAATAATAACCTTTAATTATCTTATATTCTTAATTCTTATAACCTTTATGTTATCTTAATCCAACGTGCTATTTTGGATAAGTAGTTTTCAAAGGGAACCTATTTTTTCTCTAACAAATCGACATCTTCTGCTCATCGTCACCCGCTTGCCGCCCTAAACGCTCGGAAAAATCAAACCAGTTTGTTCCAAAGTCAGACGCCCTCCGCTCCACTCAGCTCAGCTCAGCTCCGCTCCGCTCGCAGTCGCTGCCAGTGTGCACGCTCCTATTTGATCTGGTCGCTCCAAAAAGCCCCGCTCCAAAATGCTGTATGTGTGTTCCTACCCTATACCGTCTGAGGCGATCGCCTGAATCCGCTAGCACTTGCGACAAATTACTCGAAGGCAAATTATTCGACCAAAGTTCGAGTATCGGTATTCGGTAAATACTTGAACTTGACTCGATAATCAAGTACTCGCACACCCCTATTAAATAATTAATTAGTTTAATATAATTTGACGAATGAACTGACATAATGGACTACCCTAAGTCTTGACTAGTGACTAAACAGTAAGTAGCATTGGATAAAGATCTGTGAGTAACAACGAACAATAAATGATGTGGGGTACATTATAGAAAAATGGTTGATTTACAAATATACTGGAATGAAATCATGGAGCCTTGACACTGGTATGGGGCCCTGACTTGAAAAATACCACCTTCAATTACTTCATTGAAGGGACTGAGTGTCAAAATTAGGTTTCTCTCACTGTCGGCTAAATCCATTAATACAGTAGTAGATAACACAATCGATGGGGTAGACGGTTGGAAAATTAAAATTAGTCTCATTACTTTTCTGCCACACCTCGTATTATGTTGTCGTCCATTTATAGAAATAACAATAAATAAATGGTATATTAAAAAAATTAATCCCTTCTAAATTTTGGTTACATATATTACTTTTACTAAACTGAAAGAAAAATGTGTAAAATTATAGCTAAATAGCAGTTAGGTTTTAAAAATAACTTAAGTTTTATCTTGTTGAATACAAAATTAATATACAATGATAATAACTTTTTCAACCCTAGAACTTAGGGTTGGAAGAAATGTACTAAATTAGTTATTGAACCACCACAGCAGTTATGGATAAGGTTTGTGTCGATTCTTTAGCGACGGAAAGTATGGAAAAAGGACAATATAAAACAAAACATTAGTTATGCTGTATTTATTTAAACATTAAAAAAAAATTTTAATTACATGTACTGGGGATGTTTTCTGTGATAGATAGCACTCCATTAAAATCTTTGGCAAGGAGTCATTTAGTAAAGGAACATTTTAGTTTTGGAACCTATTAAAACGTAATACTGACTTTGGACTTTTATCCAACAAATATGACAACTTATTGACATAAAAAGTAATATACAAACCATTGATTTTAAATGTATATTTAAAGTCAATGTACAAACCTAGCCAGACTATGAAGCATACAAAACAAGCGTAATGGCTAGTTCCAGACATACATTCCAACAGAAATAAGTTGGAGCTGTCTGTATACACAAAAGTAGAATCGTCTGTCATATCGTCAAAGAAAATGTTACGATAAGTAGATTGCGTATAGGTGCCACAGGGTATCTACCGCCACCATCTATGCGCTAGCTACCTACCATAACATAGTCTTTGATATTGGTGATAACAGTTTGGTCTCGAATGCCTTGAAACTGTAATGGTGGCTACTGAAAGCCTAAATCAGTCTAACTAAACTTTTTCTAATAAATATATTTTGGTAATAAAGGAACAAAGGTAAATATACGTATTCAACAATATCAAATAGATCTTAAAATATACTAACAACAACATATAATCCTATAAAAAAGCAGTTAAAACCGGTTAAATCATTAAAATACATATCACAGCATAAGAGGTTAAAAACTGAACTAAAGTAATAGATTTTGTAAACACGTCTTAAAACATCTATATCATTTTAATACAGTACAGTCTCTATAATCCGGCCTTTCGCCACTCCGGCACTGTGACCGCGTCAACTAGCCACCTGTTTTCAAGTTTCTTGCAGACAGCCAGAGAAGTGGTGTTGTTTATTGCTAATCTGTTCTTTTGTTCAGTACGGGCCTTGAGATGTCGCATAAACGTAAATATGTTACTTTGACAAAGGATAAAATATGTGATTTTAAAAATATTAGAAAGTGGTGATAAGTTAGCTACTCTATCCAAGAAATTCAACATCAACATATCAAAAATTCACAGACACGGGGAGGAACAAGAATTAAATTGAATAATTCTTTAAGAGTAGTGATTCATCCTCCATTAAAAGACAGATTATTCCTGGCAAATTGAGCCTTTTTAGTGAACTTCTGCTAATCCCGATATAGGGCCGGATTAGTGAGATCGTACTGTAGTACAAAATATGTAAAAAAGCAATGGTTATCAGTGTTATAAACTCAACTGTTTTAGCTTTGCAAGCTGTTTACTAACATTGGATAGCATTGTTAAATATAATTTATATAAGCGTGCAGAATATTGAGTAAATCGAGAGAAATTGTTTTTAGCGCAGTGGTAAACCACAAGCTTAAAATCTGAGTCATAAAAGCCTTTAATCAGAAGAGATAGTGCTGTAGACAAATCGACGTTCAGACGATTGACGACAACGAGACCCTTTTCTTATTGGTAAAGGAACACAATTTACAGTAGATATTTGCAACAACACACAAACAATCGATTAACAACATACGTGAAATGTATGTACAATGTACAGCACTCATAATCAATGTAGAGGATGAACCTCTTGGTACTTTTTGATACGTTCTTTGGTGGTGCAGCAGTATTGAGAATCTGGAATCAATAAAGTAAGTTTATGAAAGTTAGAAAGAAAGAAAGAGACAAGTGTTTATTGGGCATTTTTAAACTGTTACATAGTTGAGTCCCACACAGGAGATCCTGGTTTCACAAACACTAATCAGCATTAGCCTGATAAGCTGTCTGCTGGTTGGGTTCTTAATATGTTTTTTTCTTGCAAAAAGATCTACTGTTTATCGTAAAAACTAAATAAATAAAATGTTCTATTCTATTTACAAAATTATTAACATTAAAGTCTAATCTCAAGCAGATATATTACAAGATATAAAAGATTATACTTGATACTAAAATTTGTTTAATAGATCCCACCTATCTCCCCAAGCTTTCCTAACATAACGCACTAAAGCCTGCAAATCCCCTCCATTCAAAAAATATTCAAACTCAATTTCATTTAAACTAATTTTCCAAAGTAAAATTTTCTGATGTGAGATAAGAGTGGACAAAACAAAATACAGTTTCATGTTTATTAATTAAGGTTACACAAAGTAAATTCATGAATATCGTGATGTTAACAATGTTAATGACCTCATTAGTAGACAAGGAAAAGTTAAAACAATTGGTATTTGATCTGTGACACATGATGAAACTTGATGAGGCAAGATTGCAACACGAGTTTACCTTTCATCAAGAGGAATCGCACGATTGCCAACCTAACGAGGTAAACAAATAAACACTGTAAGGATACAAGTAACAAAAGACAAACAAGTGTGATCAATCAGTGAGAGAATACTGAGTCTCGCAGAACATTGGACATCTTCATGTACTTATCACTATATCACTATTTGAGATGCCGACCACTCTCATGAGGGTATTTTAAGGCAAATATGTGGTGAAGGATGAGTGTGATGAGTGGTAGTAATCAGTTATGAGATGTAGTCTTGTTACAAACTAATGCCGACTCTTCCATAGAATGGGTCATTTATTAATAGCCCAATGACCAATGGAAATACAAGGACCAACGGCTTCGACTTCGAACCACACAGGTGATGGTCTGATATGTCTAGCGATGGTGGGAGTTGATGCGGTATCATCAGATGATCACTGAGACTATCTGAGCCGCTTTAGACCTATATCATCCTCAAAACCTGACCTCCATGAAACTGAATTACAGGACCACGCCACGAGTCCCAGCCATATATATATTTAGGCTGCAACAAAACTTAAGGTTGTTTGGTCAAAAAAATCCCTAATTAAATTGACAGTTTTAAATATTGGTTTTGGTGAAAGGTAAAGTTTCTCTTGTTTAAGGAGACGAAGTTAGGACTACATAGTCCTCTCTACAACTCAACCTCGACCTTTACCTAGCGTTACTGTAGTCATTTTACAAATGTAAGTGGTCACTACGGGGATTGAACCCGCGCCAGTGCAGGGATAAGGTCCAGAGTCACGCACTATTCCAACCCACCACAGGTTAATACCATTATTAGAGTGAGAAAAAGCTATGTCTGAAATTTTTAAGACATCTATCAAGCGAGCTGTAGCGGGTCAAAGTGCTGATTTTTAAGAAACCGTTTGCTGCCCAACTTGAAAACGGCATCAACCAAATAACCCGAAGCATACTTAAAAATCCTCTATGACACCCCTCTACAGACTGACATAAATAAATTAACATGCTTTTCAAAATAGAAAAATATATTCCATTAATAATTTAATTGCGTGTTTATCTTTTAGTTTATTGGAAATAAAAATATGTCAGTTTGTAGAAAAATAACCGCGGAACATAGACAAAAATAACTACGGGCTAATTTCTTTGCCATTTGGGCGTAGAGCAGCAAAGGGAGGCAGGAATGGTTCGGGAGGGCTGCAGACTCTGTAGCCGCCTTCACGGCAAAAAATACCAGCACATGGAGAGCTGCCTGGCCATGTGGCTCTCTCTGCCTTATTGTGGACACATTTAAACATTTATCGTGTCAGTAAATTCTCTTGAAACATCCTGGGAAACTGTTTCATAATGGAAAGTTAAGCTCATTTCAGCATAAAACTTTCTTTGTAAATTCTCCGTGCGTCTGATTTCAAAGTGTTCAAGAGAATTCCCTAACACCTAGTATAAGTTTTAAGATATTTTGTGACCCAATGTACTATCAATTTTCAAGTCTTGTTCTTTGGCATAATTAGTCTTTAGTCTTTTGTAAACATCTACAGTTTTAGCACTTAAGTAGTATTATCGTCTCCTTAAACCGGGCTTTGACAAAACCTTGTAAATTATGCTTGCTAAATATAAATAAACAAACTTGATAAATTCAACTAAATTGGAAAAAGGGCTCCAGTAAAAAGTAGCTTACCTGGAAGGCGAATATAGGGTGATATGTGATTGCTCATTCCCTTGGTTAGTTACTAAAACATAAATATAAGATTAATACATCATGAACTACATGAAAACCAAACTATATGAACTTCAATAGCACTAAATAGCAGATAAGTAACCGAAGGTTGCTACATTCTGTATTTAAATAACTAAACCACTACCTAAACTGCTGGTGTTTCTAAATATTCTGCCTTATTTTCGAAATTCTTAACCAAAAACATCACACTACAAATGAGCCACCTACCAGATTGCAAACTCTAGCGTTTCGCTATGAAAAGTTATTCCTCTGCAAGTGAACACAAGCTCCTACATGCATTGTCACACTCAGGGATCACGCTTACCTGTGTTAGGAGTTGTGTGTAGAGGTGATACCTCGGTACGGACAAGGGTGCTCCGGACACAGACCACTGCCCTGACACACGACTGTGGGATTGTGTGCAGAGTCCCACATCCCCGGACCACACACCTGACACAGACCCACCAGACTGCAAGGGATGACGGCCCGCTCTCGGAACTTGTACAGGAGTCCCCTGGCCTAAACGTTTTCACGGCGTATTTCAGGAATCAAAGTTTAAACGGTAAAATGCTTAAAAAAGGAATAGAAAGCAGAGCAGGCTTTGCTGAATGAAGTAGAAACACATTAGAGACTATAAATTTTCGGCCGTACTGTGGTCTTGGTCGAGACAAAAATTATTTGCTCTCCTTTCTATTCCTTTTTTATAGCATATTCTAAAGGCTTATTGCCATATTTCCTAAATCTAACTTTAACATTACTTTATAACATTACGGTACTTTTTTTAAGATCCTTATTTCAATCATAGAAACTTGAGGGCTGCTTGATATCAAGTGTTTTGCTTATTTTAAATATCTAAGAAACTAAGAACAATAGTGGACCGATAATAGATCCTTAAGGGACAAAAATCGAACTTATAAAGCTGTTCTAACTCGCACATAATTTGATTTATTCCTTTTAAGCAGGAAGTTAGTTAATCGTATGAACATTATGTATTTTAATTGGAGTTAAGGTTTTATAACACAAAAAATAAAAGCTTTAGGAAATTCAGAAAATGTCTGATTGCATTTTCACAACCATAAATATTATTAACCACACATTTGACTAAAGGATATCAATAATTTGTTGATTCATTCTTTTCTTCATTTCTTCCTACTACTTACCTTTCTCAAGATAAGGTTTCCGTCCATGAACATCGCGAGAGAGCTGAAGTGAAGCAACATCTCGTCAGCTCGCAAGTCTTGAGCGATCACGTCGTCAGCATATGCGGAGACGATAGCAACACAGAGGAACAAGTGGAAGTGATCTGTGAGATAGTTGGACCAGCAGGCTTCCCACATACAGAGTACCTCCGTCTCAGGGAACTCACGCTTGAAACACCTGAGTGCAAGTGACAACAGATACCTTATACCTTTCTTTTCTTATTCATCTAGACCCTGAAGGGATCGATCATGTCAAATTTTACTACTAAAAATACTTGTCAAATTAAATATTTTTTAAAAACCTTTGTGGCAGCAGATTCAAAAAGTTTCAGGAAACTATTCTCAAAAAACTCTGTACAAGAGTAGTAAGCTCTATTCTTCAGCCATTCCTTGAAGACCATATGAAACTATTTATCTTCATAACTTTTCACTGTGATCAGTATTTTATTGAAGATCTTGATAGCGAGGACAGAAAAACTATCTCTGATAAGGCTGAGGTGAGAGAATGGAATGTTGATCTCTTCATGGCTCTTGGTTCTGTAGCTGTGCACTTCTCCTCTTTTCTCAATTTTCCTTCCAAATGTTGATTTTAATGTACTTGTGGAGGAAGCACAGTCCAAAATGTACTGACTGTGGAACAATAGTACGAGCTGAGTTTTTTATATAACAAAAACTAATTGGCTAAGCAAAAAAAGTCATTGGGTCCAACTTCAATGTCACTGGATGAACATTACTGAAATTAATAAATTTTCTATCCATTCCTGTAGACGACAATTCTCAATTCTGTGCTAATAAACAGTGTGATCACAGTTTTAGGCTTCCCTTCATACACCTTCTTGGTCCTAGTCCATCAACGCCATCATAGCTGATTGTTAGTACAACTTTGACAATCTGATTTTACCAAAGCGATACAAAGTATTCCACTATTGGTAATACAGTAGGTCGTTGATAATCCGAACTAATTGGGACCAAGGGTGGTTTGGATTTTCAAATTGTTTGGATTTTCAAACAAAAGGCAAAAAAAGACGTGTGTGCTTTAATTTTGTTATTTTTTTCGATTTAAATAAGTTTACTGCAAATAAATGACCTATAGAACATCTTAAATTTATTTTGAATTGTAAGGCAAACATGTTTCCTTTTCCATTTCGTTGACGTTGCCATTGGGAAAAACTCTCACACCACACGTGATAACAAGCAGAAACAATAAAAACACACTTAACTGTAGCATAGAACGATTCTTCATTATTTGTTGTGGCAGGGTACAGATTAAAGTGTTGCTAGTGGAGAGAGAGGATAAAAAAATAAAATAGCTCTTAAAGGTCGCTGCCACAATACACTCGTGGAGTCACCCGCTTCACGTTACATTCATACACCTGTGGAGTCACCACTATCGGCGCGTAAACAACTTATTGTTGCATATGGGCGTTCCAGTTCCAAACACACTTATATTTTAATCTCGTTTGCAAAAATATTGTTCTGGTGTCAATCTTTAGTGATATTTAAATCATATTTGACAAAAACATATTTTTTGCATTTTCTTCCTGGAAAGGCGTTTGGACTTTTGACGTTTTCGGATAATTGACGTTCGGTATATCGACTTCCTACTGTAGTACTCTGTGGAGAAGTGGTAATATTACACATAAGTGGGTTACGTATAATAAATGGGAGCTCTCGGCTGCTTGTTCGAACCAAGAATATTTTATGACTACATAATCATACAGTGAATCATCTTCACTAAGGCCATCACCGAAGAATATTTGAGATGGTTTTGGCTAGTTAGTCTCAACCTAGTACAAACTTTGTAGAAACTTACAGAAGAATCCAGCGATGGCAGAACAGCAGCTCCATGGCATCTGTGTGCTTCTGCAGATGAGCGCAGAACTCCGGTACCATCTCTCGGATCAACTCCCGTAGGTAGTTCTGCAAACCACAAGGCACATTCCTGACACACTTGTAAATTTGAAAATAACTTTTTTTATAACGTTTCAACTTTAAACATAATTGTAAAACTTTCATTTGTATTGGTTTTGTAATTGCGGGCATTTTTAATAGGAATTTACCTAGAAAAGTGATCATCAATCAAAATAAAAAGATACAAAAATGAGATTGTTTAGAAATCCTCTCAAATTATAGGTTCTCCAAAAATTCCCTTCCATTTTTGTTAAAAAATCCAACTGCTTGGGAAATTTTTCCAAAAATTCCTCCAGTCTCAAAAATTTCTTGCACAAAAAACCCGTTTTTAGTTGATTCCCACCCGATTTTCAGGATTTTACCTATCTTCGGGAATTTCCCGATTTTCGAGTCTCGTCCACCCCCTACCAAGAAGCTAATAAAAAGCCTGTATTTACCAAGTTGCGCTCCATATCCGAGTCAGTAGGAGGTGCAGACAAACATGCCTCGTTGCATGAGACCGACAAAACACCAGAACGTGTCCGCTTCGTCCTCCACCTCGGCTAGTACAGGAGCCAGCAAGTCAGACATACCCTGCGTGTAGCCTAGGCTGGTGTTGTACACAGCATAGTTCACCAGGATCCGCCTGCAACATCGGCAAACATTGGTCGTTGGGGAACAGTCTGCCCTAGTTTGTAACAAGACTACACCTCATCATCCATCAAGAACATTGAAAACTCACCCTTCATCCAATATCCACCTTTAAATACTCTCTTAGAGTGGTTGGTCTACTCAAAAACAAAGTATCACTTATCAAGTTCCCTAAACTGGTGAATTGACAGGATGTGACTTTTGACACTTAATTCTCGAATTTTCCAGTGAATGCCTCCTTGAAATGAAATGAAATATGTTTTTATTCAGACAAATGTCTAACAGTTGAGGATGACACACCTGGCACGCTACAGTACTCACATCATGGTCTGCAGGTGGGGATTGTTATCTCCTGCGTAGTACGGGTTACTACGGTCTGTGCGTACCACGTCCTTCTCCACCACACACTCAATGTTGCGTACAAACCTCTCCCTGGCCGCACCCTCCAAACCTTCTCTCCTGGAACTAAACACATTCATATTAAATCTGCCCCCCGGCCCCCACTCGGCCTGCGGCTTCGCATATTGGGGTATTAAATTTTTTATTTTTATGTCTGGGTGGTTGATAAGTATTGTAAGAGCCCAAACACGGCGAAAAGTTGAATTTTTGACAATTTAACTTCAAACTGAACGAACAACAAAGCCGTCAGAGAAGGAAAAATGCTAAATAAAAAAGTTGTAAGAAATTTGTTTCCGCACTAAAGATTTTTCATCAGATTGAAGATCCAAGCAATTCTTGCAGTAACTGCCAATATTACTCTTGAAGGATGTATGTTAAAGTTGTACGTTCAAAAACAATATATATTTTTTAATTTTATGATTGAATTGCATAAATACACCTAAAAGGAACCCTATGAGCGTGTTTATTCAATTTTTTTCAAAGCCAATTTGAAGTAGCATTTTATACTCTCATTGGTACATGATCATTGGCCAAAAGTATTCATGTCAAATTTTCAGATAACTTTGTTCTTAAGCAGCTTTTATAATTGAGAGACAGCCACCAACATTAAGAACATACTGGCCAACTGCAGTGAGTATTTTTTTCCACAAAATCAGGGTCTGCAATGCTTAAGCATTTTAAGCCAGTAATAATCCTGATTGCTCTTTCCACTAATAACAAAATGTCTAGTAACCAAGCTTATTTTCCATGTTAAAATCTCCTATTACATTAGCACTTGGGTATTTACGGCTCTACGCACTTGATCTGTTGGTACTCCTGCCTGCGGATATCTTGTATGTGTTGCCGCTCCGCCTCGGTGGATTGGAAGGCGTAGCAATGCAGCAGGAACGGCCACACAGTCCTACGCAGCTCTGGCGACAAACTGCCCAGGAAGATACCCTGTGACAATGACGTTTGTTTAGTAAGGAAACAAATATTGGAAGCACCACCGTTTACGTTGCACAAGATTTATTCATAAAACACAAATATTTACCAAAGAGATGACCTAACTGGTACCTTAGAACGCTTGCATCACACCTAAAATAAGACAAATTGTTAGCCAAACTCCAATGGGACACATTATGAACAACTGGATTCCACTGTTCGCTATGTAACCAAAATTTGGCAATTGCGCACAATGGGGGGATTGGAGTGACTACGATTGTAAAGGCAGCAACAAAATTTCCTGCTCTCAAAATTAGCAAAATATTTGTTTCCTGCCCAAATCTTAAACAAAAAACTCCCCAAAACTCCCTAAAATTTTGGAATTTATCCACCTCTAATGCAGAGTAAAGAGTACCACTGTAGGTACCCAGATGTTACCTTGCGTAACATGGAAGATCATCCTCCAGCTGTCCTGCTGGATTGAGCATCTCTTCCCAATCCGCCTCAGTCACTTGAGCCACCTGACCCTCCTCCGGGTGTAGGTCTCCCTCACTCACTGCTGGCCTGCACATACACAACCACACTCGTCAACAGGGCATTGGGCTACGTCTGCCACTGGGGCAGGGCAGAGAGCTTGTTACCACAAAATGTGGTCAGATATCATCATATACTTTTAGGAATCTCCTCAACAAAAACGTCTTGATAGGCTACCTGCAGACCATGAAGTGTCGAAAAGGCAGGTCCTGAGGGCCTCGGACAGTGAGTAGGTTCCACGTCTGCAGAACGCCTGCTAGTCTGTCCAGACCTCCGTGGTGGAAGTGAAGGATCTTGTACTGACACTGGCGTGACGCCACCACCAGCTGCCCTTGTGTGCTGCCTGTGTCACTGAAGAACAAGCGCAAGGACCTCATCTCACCTGTACGACACAGTGTTCCGAGTATTCAATCTTAGTGACATCGGGGACTTGAAAATACAAGCCACACAGAGGCCTAATTGTCTGCACATGGCTAAAGTCAAACTGAAATTCAATAGGTAATAAATATAGTCAGACAAATCACACAGTGCACTTTGCCACGAAATTTAAGATCAGCCGATTTTCATCAAGTTGCTATTCAAGTAGATGGAAGAGCAGTAGGAAGGGTAGGCAACAGGTTATTAACATAACAATCAAGCTCTTGTCCCTCTGTTTAACTGGCTTTCTGTACAACCTTTAGTTTAGATCCAGAACATAAAACCTTTTCACCATTCTCAATTTATAACAGGGATAGGTATGTATACTTACTGAGATCAACTGAGAACTTGCGACAGGCTCGAGGCGTACGGCGGATGACGGGGAGGCAGTCACACTCTCAGGGAACGCAAGGTTGTGCTGCAAGGCAAGGAGTTCCGGCGATATCATCCAAGCCGGGGTTACATCCGAGCCTCCCTCACTTCCGTTAGAACCTAGACTACTCACCGAACACGGCTGGCTAGAGTCTATCACGATATTTGGCACCAGATCACAGCTTAAGACTACTTTAGAATCAAAGTGGTTTTCTTGCAAAGGTTGCTTTTCTGTTGAACTATTGCTGAGGGTGTTGTCTTCAGAGATGCGGAGGGAGGTTTCCGAGGATGAGGCCGTGTCATTGTTCAGCCGGTTCTCGACGGCTCTCAGCCAATCAGAGTTTGGCACGCTGCAATGGGATTCCAGGCTGTCGGCTGAACTGCGACGGTGAGACTCAGGAGTGGCGCTAGATTCACTCGACTGTCGCCTCCTCTCTGCGTATCTTAAATAATTTCACAATAATTATAGCTTTTAAAGTAATCAGCATACATTTTCAAACATGAACAACTCGGCAATCATGAGTATAAATGATTTTAAATTGAACATGTTAAGTGTTGGACTGGTTGCCTTACCTGCAAGCAGAGAGGCTTCGTTGTTCTACGGTGGAGGGGTTGCGTCGCAGTGAAGCGTTTGGGATCCAGGTAAGAACCAGCGTGGACTTGTCCCCAGAAGGGAGGGTTCGACAAGTCAGGGTTAAGTATCCAGGGTGGTGGATGACGTCTGTGTCTTGGCGCATCAGGGTCGGAGGATGGACACACACGTTGTTCTTACCTGAACAACAAAACCATCTCTTAAGTATAGAGCTAGGTTTTTGCACGTAGCGGCCAAGCGCCTAGTTTATACATGGATTCAAAGCAGAGGACTGATCAATCAAGGAATCAAAGTGTCGATCTAAGGAATCAGACATTGCTGTAGCTCCCAATTAACTGGGCCTGTTTTGATGTGTAAAATCTTCTTGCAGGGTATGGTATACTTACAAAATATAACCTCTCCATCTGAATGAAGGTGGGCTTGGTCAGGCACACTTTGAGAGCCGAGGATGAAATTGGAGGCTTTTTTGAACATTCCTGTAAAGGACATGTTGGAGAGAAGGCGGTTATATCAATTTCAACTGAATTCGTGTACTGTATTAGTGTCTTGTAGCTTGTAAAAGCTTGATTCTTGTTGATATATGCCAAACTGCATTGCTACACTTATCAAGGCCCACATTAATTTGAGTTTGATTAGGCAGGTAGAGTACAACAATTGAAACAACACACCACGGTAAATTTAGGTAAATAAATGATTCAAACAAATTATTTTAGGGGTTTTAGAACGAAGAAGTTACAAATTTACGAGAACTGCACTAACAGTAACATATGTTTGACATTTAAATCAATCCAGTGTTTTGTTTACAATTTTATACGTCTTTGACATTTTGTCTGCAGACTACACTAACGCCTTTATGATGTTGTTTCTACTTTTAATTCATACATAATTATATCAAACATAATTCTTTCAATATTATTTTAACATCCTTTAATTCTCCAATGCAAGAAATTTTATGGATATTGCTATGTTTTTAAATTCAATGAGGTGAAATATGTATTTGTAGTTGTTATGTTTGGTTTTCGTTTTTGTTGTCTACGCCAATGGCATTTAATGAGTTACTTGACTTAGGGTTCGTGGCATCACAAAACGCTTTTAAGGAAAGTGGTCCAAACCCTTGTTCTTGCGCCGGGAATTGAACCAGGACCTTGCGCTTTGCAAGCCGTGACTGTACCGTTGAGCCACGGACACACGCACATTGTAAGCCATCACCAATGTTTAAATAGTCAAGACTTGAAAGGTTAATTTGGTTAGTAATGATGTTATATTAATAGAAGACCGTGTATAAGTATGGGAGAATCGTAGGTATTGGGAACGATGGCTCCCGGCACAGAGATCCCGTTTCCAACAGAGCCCTCGATCTCGCTATCAAGTACCGTTGTCATTTCACCATTCTTATTTTGTAAGTGTATTATTTATGCATGGATGTATTCGTCAACATCGTCACGTATTCGCACGCACACATTTGCATTGTATTGTCTATTATTCTCTCATTAATTTATTGTATAGTTTATAATATGTTAAGTCGTTATACTATCTTGTTATGTTGTACCTATATAGTTTATTATCCGTTATCCTTTTCATAAGTTTACTTCTTACATTGTACAAAGTTTATTTTCCATTTTGTTGTAAATATTCTATTCTAGTTACATAGTACCCACTCATTATTTCGTGGTTCTAAGTAAAGTGAGTTGTATTCGCCACTTGCATTCTCTGTGATAACACTGTATATTGCTTGTTTGTCTTTCAACTCATATGTTCTACTACATATCAAATCATTCATTGTCCAACAAATATTTCATGTAAATTGGCTGCTTGCCGTAAATAAATAAATAAATAACACCGGGCAACGCTGGGCCGAGGTAAACCGTGTAGGGTCTAAGTCCACCTTCCACGTAGACGTTTAAATAAGGACATAGGAATTTTTAAATCGCAGTTTCCTTGAGTAAAAGAAATTCAGTTAATGTTTATTGGTTTTGCTTTTATACAAAAAATGCAACTCTTGAATACGATTAGAAAAAAATTGGCTTTTAAAATGATGTTGTTGTTAAAACCAATAATTGTTGGTACCACAGAGTATTTATATGGTTGGCTCTTTATTTTGTTGGGTTGGCAAAACTTCAAAAATTAATAACCTAGTCAAATGAATTTCTGTATTATTGTTGTTTACAGGTTAGGTCGGAATATTGTTTATTTTTTATTAAACCCAGTTATGATAATTTAAAATAAGGCTATTTAAATCTTCTCTTTTAAATATAGGAGGTTGACCTACTCATACCTAAACTGTATTGGCCAGTAAAAGCCAAGATTCCCACATTGATATTTCATATAGTAAAACAGGTAAGTGGGCACATGAACATAATAATAGTTAAGCCTTTTATGTAAAGGCTATAGTTGCACGTAGCAGCTACATGCATGTTGGGTTGCAAGGGTTACATAACAGGTGGGGAATGGTTCCCATTTACGTTGCCATGGTTTTCTTTATTGTTTCAAGCAACTTGCCACAGCGTTGGGGCTGTCGGTTGAGCAGTACATCCCCAAGGCTTTGCTAGCACAAGTCAGCTAGGAAGCTGATACCTCTAATACCTTCTGTCTGCAAATGGGGAGGTGTAAAATGTAGTTGTAGCCGGTGTGCAATTGTGTTGTGCAAAACAGCCGTAAGTTTCTATATTATGCAAACCCCTTTTTCCAATAACCAGTGTTACGAATTCAATGTTGTATCTCATAATTAATTTTGGTTTAACTATTGTATCAAAACATTTTACAGGGCCACTCACAATGTACCAGTACTCGGAGTTGATCAAACTATCGACAAACTACGCTCGCAGGATGAACAAACTGAGCAAACGCATCTTCGTGAATTCAATCGAGAAACCAGATTAACCAATATGAGGGTAAGTCGGCTTCAATGCTTAAATGTACACTTTAGGCACATACTAAACCAGTGGTTCCCAACCTTGGGTACCCAAGAAGCCTGTTGGAGGTTGGCTGAAAATTATCAGTATTGTGACTGTCACACTGTTTGGATAGCCTTCCAACCAAATTATCTCTGGTTGGATGAACCATTTGAACAAACACCCTGCTTTAATGGAGGTAATAGTCTGGAAGGGCAGATAGTGAAAGGTCACTGCACTGGGGCTTGAGTAGCTTAAAGTCTGATTTTGGCTGGTGGGTAGGTCGACTTTTCCAAGGTGATATGGCAAAATTTAGTTCATATTGCCATTGGATAGTGCATACAAGCTCTCCTGTAAGTAAAGTGCTAATTATTGTGTGAGTTAATGATTTCACAGGTCAACATAATAATAAAGTCAATAATAGCATTTTTTTCCAGAAAAGATTCCTTTTCCTGCTAGCTGTTATTTTTTCTGCAACTATTTTCATCCCTGGAAACTTACCGCTTATGTTGCTGCATACAGGTGGAGAAGCTGATGGCCAAGCGGCCCGACAACAAGAATCCGGAGATGATGGTGAGCTACTACCCACGACACGTGGAGACCGGCCTGCTCATGATGAAGCTGAGAGACTACGGACTCTTCCGAGACGAGCACCAAGACTTCAAGGTGATTCACTATTCTAGGGACACTATTCTTTTGGGCAAAAAACAGCCAGGACGTTTTATCTTGATTTTCTATGGGTTAAGTTAATGTTTTACTGTGACCTTCTCTTGGCCCTAAGCCTTAAATTGTCTGAGCGGCAGTTTCCTTGTGTTGATCTCACGGCTGAAAATGCTGAGCCGAACATTGTTATTATGATCTTTGAAATGTGTTATAAATATAATGTTGAAGCAGTCTCGCTGGTCTAGAGGCTAAACCACCGGACTCCGTAGCTTGAGGTTGTTTAAATCCCGCTTTAGGCATTTTGGTTTTGCACATAAAGTATTTCTTACAGTCCACATAGCTAGTGAGGCAAGTGAGTATCTTCGCCTACTAACGCATCCTGGTAGTGAACCCTATAATGAAAACCAAATCTGGTTCACAGCGAATTAACACATTGTCCCGACTCAAAACACCGTCCAGTCGCATGGTCCTACTGAAACCAACTGTAGATCATTATAATGTTGAAATAGTACCTGTAATAATGTTGTGTTTTCAGGATGAGATGAAGCGACTGCGTGCGCTGAGAGGAAAGCACAAGTACTCTGTCGCCATCGACGGCTGGCCGGAAGGCTTCGTCCGCAAGACAAAGAAGAAATCCGGGGCTGCTTAGTAAACTCTGACTAGTCTTTTTGTAATCATACGAGTGTTGTAAATAAAGTTATTTGTTTCAAATTTGTACAAAATTCTTTCCCTTATGAAAATTATTATTTAGTATTAACTAACTCCTTTTATGGGCAAAGGTACAGGATTGGTTAGTGCATCTCAAAGCCACAAAGAATCTCTCAGATAATTTAAACTCGGCGTAGTCTTAGAAATTATTCTGCAAAGATTTTTAGTGCCGACTTCAAATAGACAGGACATTTCCTCCGAAATGATTGGGTCAAAAATGTCTAGACTAAATGTAACTATTGGGTTTAAAAACCCTTCAACCCGTTTATATTTAAAATTTGTAAGCTATAGTGGAAACCACTACTTGTTGAAGACCAAATACTATTAGTGGATCTAAATGCATTCTGAGCAAAGAATTTAAGGTTAAATTTGTAATAATATTGAAGATAAATCACATAGAGTAGATACATGTTTGGTAAACTAAGATGCCTAAAAACATGTGTTTGGTAAACACATGATACCTTGTAAAAACATATCTTGTAATTAAAAATATTATTCTCCTTTCAAGAGGGGGCCGGGTAGAGCCCGAATGGCGCTCAAATGGGTTAAGGTCCGTTTTCCAGCTAAGTGCCTGGTTCGCGGCTTAATGCGTCTGAGGTCTGCGCCGAAAATTGAGCAAGCGTTGCCGCCGAATGGGTGTTTTCCTAGCTGCGGCTCTAGTTTTGCCGCACCGCACTCTAAATAGCTTTTAGTCTAGTAAAAATTGCTGAAAATGCAAGTTCAACCTCGAACGACCTGTTCTTTAAGTATTTACTAGAGGAAGAGGGCGAAATAGTCTTTAATTGGCTTAAAACAAGACAAACAGAAGAAGCGTATGTGATGTGTTTACAACGAAGAACGGAGAAGGGTGCTATGAAATATTAGTGAACAGTCATCTTCTTCAAGATGAAACCAAGTTTCGAGTTTTCCGCCGGTGGAACAGTTTAACTACGTTCTTGAACTAGTGAAAACGACCTGACAAAACAATCATCATTCCGAGTTAAAACACCTAAGTGCTGCAGAAAAATTATTGGCTTTGACTCTAATTGAAGAATTAATGGGTATTACCTTTGTCACTATCCTCTAATAATCTTTATTTTCCGAACAATATAAAATTGTGTTGGAACATTAACAATATTATAAGAAAACAACAAGAAAATATATGAAATATATGAGCCACTAGCCTTATTATACCAATAATTTAAAAATTAATTTGATTATAAAATAACTATGAAAACTGTCCAGACTTTTAAGTAGTAAGAGAGTGCTCTAAAAACTCTTCTATACTATAAAATGATTTGGATACAAGGTAGTTTTTTAATTTTGTTTTAAATAATTTAGAATGTTGAAACATTTTTATATGTGAGGTAGTTTTGAAACAATAATATCCCTGCTTTGATGGTAACTTTTAAATAATTCCAGTCTATGGTATTCAACTCTGTAGTTGTCTACCGACAGCATTACCATGATTATAATTTCATTGCCTTGTACAAGGCCATTTATCGAGGCAGAACATGATAGTTTCGTAAATGTAAATTGATGGAAAATAAGAATGTTTAGCCTTTTGAACAATTTGACGCGAATCTCTTAGATTAATATTGTCTAAGATTCGGACGGCATATTTCTGTAAAACAAATATCCGACTTACTTTTTTTTTAGCACAGTTTCCCCATAAACATGTTCATATTTTAGATCTTGGATAGATAATACCATGATATGCTAATTTCAAAATTTCTCTGGAACAAAAACCTGCTAGGTTTCTGAGCATAAAGATTCCTGTTGAAACTTTATTGCATACATGCTCGATATGAGAGTCCCAATTTAATTTTCTATCTAGATTAACTAGAAATTGAAATTTTCCACTTCTTTATTTGGTTATCATTCAAAGTACCAGTGGGCTTTCATTGTTGATGTGGCGATAATATTAAAGTTCAATAATCTAGTTTTATTAAGGTTAGTTTTAAGGTTTAGTTGTTCGAAAACTGCACAAGTGTTAATGGATTGAAAGGAAACTATTTCTAGTTCATTCAATGTTGGAGCTGTGAACATTAAAGTTGTGTCATCGGCGTATTGAACTGAGTTCTAATTAATGTCATGCAGTTACAAATTGTTCACATATAAAATGAACAGCATGGGACCCAGAATAGAACCCTGGGACTCATACTAAGTTCAATAGGGTTGGATACAGAATTATTGATTTGCACTTGTTGAGTCCGATTAAGAAGATCGACCTTATCCATTTAAGTGGTAACCCTCTTATGCCATAACTTTCCAATATGTGTAATAGTTTTAAATGGTCAACACAATCAAATGCCTTGGACAAATCAAAAATACGCTCATGGCCTTGTGTTTATATCCAAAGCCTGAATCATGTTTTCCACTAAACCATTAACACCTCAATAGTGCATTTATTTGTTCTAAATCATACTGCTATCGGACAAAATTTTTTGTTTGTCTACAAAAGACGACAACCTTTCATAAAACACCTTTTCCACTAATTTTCCAAAGACTGGTAGCAAAGAAATCGGTCGTAATTAGTCATTTTCATCTTGTTTCCTTTTTAAATATTGGAACTACTACTTGGTTTTAAAACTGAAGGAAATGTACCTTCTTGGAAAGACAAGTTTATTAAATTGGTCAAAGAAGGGACAATATAGAGTAACATTGTTTCAGCAGCCAAGAATCTCATACCATAAACGTCTGCAGATTTCTTTGCAGGTATATCATGTATAGCATTATCTTCTTTATCACTAACAGGATACAGGAACATAGATCTCAAGTAAACATGTCGATGAATCTATTTACAGTTACATAGGTTGGGTTTATTGCAGGTTCATTAATGCTGTTGCAACTTCAAGTAAAACTGGTTAAAGTGATTAGCTATGCTTTGACTATCTGAAACTATTTTGTTTTCGCCACCTTTATCTCGATGAATGGTTACTGAGGTACTTTTGTTTTGTTAATGATTTCCAAGCAGATTTGGATAAATTGTGATGTTTTTATTTCAATTATATCAAATTATATCAAATTATATCAATCTTTGATATATTACCCCAATATTTGATGTATTGATTATTATTAATAACAACTTTAATTATGATTTAAAGTCACTATTTGACAGTCACATGTTTCGATAAACATTCAGATTTAAGTGCTTATTTGAAGGCAGAAATAGTTGGGCCAGATGGTGTAGTGGTGAGCATAACCGCCCAGCAAGCGGGAGACCCCAGTTCAAGTCCCGGTTTGGACCAAATATTTGTATCTTCAAATTTAATTAGTAATTATTATTATTGATATATTATAATCCGTGCCACCAGATTGATGAGCTCTGGAGTCGCGCACCATCTCAACGCCCCACCAGGGCTCCGCTGTATAAGTACAGGCAATATAAGTGGACATTTTAGTTTGGACCACAACTTCCTTATTAAAATTTATAAGCCTCAAAAAGAGTTTCACATGAGGTGTCTTGAACCTCCAATCAATCAATCGTATCCTTTTATATTGTATTAACCTTCCGTTTTCATCCAATTTGAAAACTATTTAAAATATGTTTCAGTTCAAGAAAAAACCAAATATACCATGAATTTAAATTTAAGCTTAGGAAAGTTGTAGTTGTGTGTTTGTGCACAATGTGTATTAAAAACTTGGCACTTTAGTTTTTTTTATGTGCTTTTGCAAAAAACCTTCTGAAAAATAAAGCGGTTTCTTCAAACATGAAAAGTAAGAGCTTAATTCTAAAACCTGAACTGTTGCCAGCCTTGATAAATTAAGATTTATTTATGACATAGTTGAGGAGCTGGTTTGGCAAAAACTAAAAAGAGAGATTATTTACAAACAATTCATGCTAGAACAACAAAAAATGCTAAAATATAAAAGCTGTTCAAATATACCTCCAAGAAATGAGTAAATGTTAATTAAATAAGGATTAAAATACATTGTTTACAGAGTACAGTTAAATAAATAAGTAAATAAATTGTATTAAACATGCTTCACTAGAATAATTTTATTCTCATGTCAACTGAATAAGCTAAGACTATAGATTATAAATAAATGTATTTATAGTATGATAATTACAAGTATTATAATTGAGAGTGTAAAATTACTGTAAAGTGTAAATTGATTATGACACTATTCACTGTACATTTATTGTATACAAATGAATAAATATATTTTGAATTTGAATATGCGTACAAAACTACACAAAAAACTGCATATGAAATTTCTATGATTTTTGCGTTATTTTCAAAAACAAAAACTCAAGATTCCATTTCTGTTATCTCCAAATTAGCCCTTGTTCAGAAATCATATATACCATAGATGGATACATTTTTCCCAAACCTTCCACAATTTTGCGAATTAAGAAACTTCAAGTGTTGACGTCAAGGTTAGGTTTGGCGGCAATCAGAATTCACATTAACTAGATGGAGGTGTAATGAACAAGTGTAACACAGACGAAGAGTTGATGAGTTTGTTGGGGTATAAATGTTGCCGGGCTTGAGAAGCTTCAGACACAAACGCAGACATGAAGACTTTCTCTACCTCGCTGTTGTGGCCCTCGCCTTCTTGGTAAGTCACCCCACTGACTTCTGTACTGGTTACAAGTATATATTAAAAAACTTTACAATTTCAAGGGGATCTAGGTTTAAGACTCCTTTTTTCATACGGTTAAGTTTATTACATTTTTAAGTGAATGAGGTTTAAAAACTTTCATTTTTATCGTTATAGCCTCTTGTTGTACTACACATACCATTTTATAGTATATTTTGAAAAGAAGCTTTAGGGTCAATTTGTATTAAATTACAAAACTTAAAATTGTATACTTTCTCATAGTTTAAAATGGGATTTGTCTTGAACATTTCATAAAGTGTGTAGGCAATAAAGAATTAGTCATGTAGAAATTATTATGTTATAGTTAAATTAAACAAGTATTTGATTTTTCAAAAGACAGGTGACAATAGTTCTGCCCATAAGGCAATTTTGTTTCATTAAACCTGAGAAACAAAATATCATACCTAAAAAATTTTTTTGCGTTTAACACATTTTATTCTTTATTTTCAATAATGTAGAGTTTTTTGCTTATATTTGATATTGTTGTGTACAGGCAGTGTCAGAGATTAGAGGAGCTCCGTCCTGTACTTGTGGGGACAGTGATGGAGACAGTACCCGGGTGAGTACTCAGCCGCTAAAAACCTGATGAAATACCAAATTTCTGTGGAATAAAAACCTTTCTTCTTATTGGCAGATGGTTGCTATTTTGAGAATAACATTTAGAAAAAATTTTCATTTTTCAGCTAAGAGGTGTTTTTAATTGTATGTTTTCATCTAAAACCAAAATATTAAAAGTAATACATAGGCTTAACGCATACAAGGAGTATTAGTACAAGGAGTTTTGAGTGGATCCGTGGCGGATTGGTATCGCACGCAACTACAGAGCTCATCACTCCGGTGGCTCGGGTTCAATCCCCGCAGTCACCAATTACAATTTGTAATGTGACTATACAGTATACGGTGACGCTAGGTAAAGGTCGAGGTTGAGTGGTAGAGAGGACTTTGTAGTCCTAACTTTGCCTCGCTAAACAAGACAAACTTTACCTTTTTTTATTAACATTTTAGAACTCTATTCTTTATGACTCAAAACGAGACCTTACAAAATTCTTAAAAATAACTACACTTCTAAACAGGTTATTTCTGAAAAACACTGGTCAAGTTGAACAGTGCCTATAAAACTAGTTTTTGGGAAAAACTTTATATTATATTTAAACTGAAAGATTTGATTGTAAAATTGGAAACAAAATAAGTAGATACATGTTTCACTGCGGAATTAATTTACATTCCAAGCGATTGTCACTACCCTACTTTCAACTAACATTTTCCACTCACACATTGACATCTATTATCTTCGATTCTTTGACAAAAGAGTTGTCATCTGTGTATGAACAAATTGTCCATGTTGTTTGGATGAGCCAACATCATTGATGTAAATTTAAAAGAGCAGAGGACTGATTACTGTGGGTCTCCATAGCTCAAACATCTACCTACTGAGTGCTTGCCTGAAAACAACTCAAGGAAAAGTCTCTAGTAGTTTCTAAGGGTCCACTTAACATTAATTTCTAGCTCTAATATAAAAGTCTATAATACCGTACTATAATAGCTAAAATACTATATAATTCTATACTTACTATATACACCTTTTTTATAGTCTATAAGACTTTTAAATAGGTGGTCAAAGCTATTTAGTTTTACTTTTACCTATAATTACTGGCTATTTAGCTTGTAACGTAGAGGAACAACAGATATGATGTAGGCAACACATTTCTAGGCACAGGTGGTTAGAGTGATTTCCAACAATGGACAATCCTGGACCACTGGAGAAAGATCATCTTCCAGCTCAGCCAATAACGTGAGTGTTTTGCTGTCATTTTATTAAAAGTCCAACTAATGTCATCTTTGCTTCAATTTCAATTCAATAAATAAGCTCTCCACAAAAATGTAATATATAAATTTTTAGCTTTATTATCTTTAAGAAATGTAAACTGGGTCTAGAAAGGCATAGTCTTTGCAAAAAAATTTTATATTTGTGGAATATTTTGTAGCGTTTTCTCCAAATGGTCTTCTTTTATTTGAAATACTGTATATTGGAACATTTATGAAAAATAAGCCGATCTGTAGCACTTTCCTTTGTGTTTTGACAGTGGTCTCAGCAATCTGCTGCGGCCAACCAGTGGGCACGCGAACAGCACGCACAACTCGTGAGTACTAAGTCACCACAATACTCATAGCTAGGCACACACTTCACTGAGTCTCTTATCGGGATGAGCACTTGATTGTAAACATAACCATGAGCATTTGGATGTGGTAGCAAATACAAAAGTCTCGTATTACTTGTTTACACAACTCTCTACAGTTTGGTACAAATCATAGGAAGCGTTTGCCAAATATGAAAGATTTGAGAGAACCAGAACACGTCTCTTTTTTTAGGAATGATTTGACTAAGTGTAATGACAAACTGAGACTTAAAATGAGAGTAAAACTAAAATGTGCAAAGTTTGAATAATTTTTCTAATATTTCTTGAGTTTGAGCATATTAAGACAGCAAACAATTTTATCCTAATATAAATTGTTGCAATTTCTTATTAAACTGCTTACATTATTAGACATTCTGAATTGTTTGTCACAGACTACCCTGTCTTAAGAAAGAGTCTGGCAAGAGTGAATCCTGGCCAAAAAAATATGTTTTGAATTTGTAATCTGTTCTGATTTTAGTTGAATCAACATGCCAATGTAAAACAAAGATTGGTTGTGTCTTCCGGAAATGGTGGAAATGATGTAAGTAATCATTTTTAAGAATCTGTTCAGTTGATATTTTATTTTCCTGATTTCGGTGTTGTACAATCAAGTTTTAAATATGGTAATAAATCTTACTCGCTTATAGTGTTCAACAACGACACTAGTGACCTTTGACATGTTTTCAAATAGCTAGGCACTCTAACCCGCCATCTTGCGCCAGTAAGCAGTGACTTTGAATTTTTTTTATGACACCGTCAATTCAACAATGCTGAGGATGGAAGTGAAATATATCGTATCTTTATATATATTTAGGTTGTATTCTTGCCTGTATACCCAAAAGGGTAAACCTTGAAGTTGTTGTACTTCAAATATAATTCTATTCAATATAATAATATGAATATAATAAATATATTCAATTCGTAGTTATGTTGAAGATTTCGAGTTAAAAAACTAACATAAGCTAAATTGTATAACAAAGGCGATTATTTTGCAATGTTGAACGTGTGTTCCAGTTGGTGAAACACGTCGCAACATGGTCCGCCTCTGGGTCTGACAACGGTAACACTCAGGTGAGTATCCGTAATCAAACGTACAGCTTATAGATGATGATTAGCTCAATCATGTGTGCCATCATTTACTCGCATGTAGAATGTGATGTGTCAGTTTGTTTATGATCGCTTGTTGTTTTTAATGCCCAGAGTGGGCGGGAATTGGGCAGAAAACAATTTTTCTTGCTTGACTAAAACTTTAGAAAAGAGATGAAAACTATTTTTCTCTCTAAAAAACTCAAAATAAACTTGGTACTCCAAAATAAATGTTTTCTCGAATAGACCGGACGATAGAAATAACAGTGTTTATTCAACAGACAAATCCAGTTAAATAGTTACAGTTCAGCATCTCCGCGAGACTTATAATAACAAAAATAACAGACAAAGACAGATATTTTGTACTACAGTAGTGGTAGTATTTAATTTCATATAATTTAACTTTGCAATGATTACAGACAATTGTAAACATTGAAATTTTCAATAGTAAGAAACACATTTTATCTATTAGCATTTACATCAAGAGAAAAATGATAACAACAACAAAAGTTGTTGATTTGGGTTTTTGTAGTGGTTAGGACAGTTTTAAAAGAACTTTTCACCAAGTAGGTATTCATAGGTGACATCTTGGACTAAATTAATATCATAAACTACAGGGAAATGCACAAATCCAAGCAGTTCAGAAGGTTTGGGGTACTGCCGATGGCTCAGTCAAAGGGGTCAGTCGCGCTATAAACACTCAACACTCAAGCAGCTCTTCAAGTTGTGATGGCGCTTCCAGATCCAGCTCCAGCTCTAGATCTAGCTCCAGTAGTAACAGTCAGGTGAGTTATTGCATCGCACAGTTCACTGGTTCATCCTTGGGGATAGCTACTCATAAGTCCTTGTTCAAAGAAAATTCAAGTTTCCTCCTCAAAAAAGGTACCTCAAATTTCTTCTCATAAATATGGAAAATTGTTCTCTGCAATAATTTGTCTTCAAGAATCTCTTGAAAAAGATTCACCTCAGATCTCCTTCCAGGAATAAAGGACTTGAGTACCCCATTGAAAAATATCTTCTAATTTTGCATCTATATTAAAGCTAATTACTGAAAACCTTTAGATGTTGAACAACTGATGCTTTAGATCAAATCTCAAGGAGTTTTGAGCTGGTCGCAACGTGGTTTAAACTAAAAGATAACATTGCAAACGGTTGATTTGTTTGTTGTAGATTGCCAGTGGTGCCTGGAAGTCATCTGATGCTCAAAGCCAGGTAAGGGTTTTCTACCTCTGTAAAACTAAGAAGTCTATAAAAAGAGCATCTTCATTCTCCTCTAAAGTCCTTTAGTCTCTGTCAAATCTGTAAAAACCAAAGATGTTTTGAGTCCTACTAACGTTTAAGTCCTTTGTATCAATTTTTTAACAGAAAAATGTGAAGGGGCAGTCAACGCCTTGACTTATAAATGATTATTGACATCAAGGCTTGTTTAAACCTGGAAAGCTTTAGTGCTTTTGCAAAAATAACCTATTGGTTCCTTTGTTTTTGTTTATTTATTTTCAATTGAAATTGTTTTCAGCTCATTCAAAATATCTTCTAATTTTGCATCTATATTAAACCTAACTACTGAAAACCTTTAGATTCTGATCAACTGAATGCTTTAGATCAAATCTCAAGGAGCTTTGTGCTGGTCGCAACATGATTTAAAATAAGAGATTACATTGCAAACGGTTGATTTCTTTGTTGTAGATTGCCAATGGTGCCTGGAAGTCATCTGATGCCCAAAGCCAGGTAAGGGTTTCCCTCATTAGAAACAAACATACATAAATTATCTCCAACATTAATAATGTATAGTAAAATAATATTTTTAAAAGTAAATGATTGATGACTCAAATAATATAAATATAATTTACTAATTGTATTAATTGTGGGTTTAATTTTTTAGATGATCAAGAACTTAGTTCAAAATAGAGTCTCTTCAGACAATGTTCAATCGCATGCTGCAGCAGCTCATGAGGTATGAGATTTGTTGTTTTTTCTTCTCACCGGGTCCATGGTAACTGTAAACTATACCTGTGTGCTGATTTTACTTATGCATTTGCTTTTAAAATTTTAAAAGTAAAATATTTGCAAAATTCAAATTTTTTAACAGTAAATAAATAAATATTTTATTGAATTGACATGTTTACAAGCATGTATCTCAATCGTCTACTATTTGATATAAAATTTTGCATTCATCCACATCTAGATCCCTTTCAAACATACATAACTTACATTCGTACTATTCCCATTTACTCAAATTTTTCCAGTCCTACCCCTGTTAGTCTGGTTCTCCAATATCCCAATTGTGTGCCAAAAACTCGTTTGAACTGTAAAATGCTTCTGCGACCAAAACTGGTTTTAGACGAGCTTTGAAAGCCTTTGGCTCTGTAGCACTTTTGATCGAATTTGGAAGTCTATTGACAAACTGAACTCCTGCCTGTGAGGGCAATTGTTCATGAACCATCGTTCTGTGTCTCCCAGTTTGATAGTTCCCCTAAGAGTGCACATAAGAGTGTACATCAATTCCTCTTACAAGGTCGCATTAACATTTGAAAAAAAGACACGTTTCTAAAATGTAGAGACAGGGTAAAGTCAACAGTTTTAACACTTCAACTGTAGGAATAATTCTAGTATATGTACGTTATTTTGACTCTATTCTACAAATCTAACTATAAAACAAGAATTGGATTTAAATTATGAAGATCTTATAGTTCAATTCCACAGCTTGGGATAGTTAGGTATTTATTAGGATTGAAGCTATTCAATAAACTGCCGTGTAGTATAAAAAAGGGAGATAGTTTGCCCTAAGAAAAGGCTTAAAGAATGGCTAATTCAAGACCCCATCTACACTATCAAAGAATATGAAGAACGCTGTCGAAGAAAATTGGATATTAAATAACAAACCTATCTGCCATCTTTAGATTTAACATTTAAATTATCATTAGCCATACAACAGTACTTAATAATTATTACATTTCTCAAAGTTGTGTAATAAATGTTATTCTTATTATTTATTGAACACAATTATTAATCATATAACACTGTACACTTTTTAAACGAGACTTCCTAAAACCACAGTTGTCGTTTTCAGTGGGCCAAGAAAGCAGCAATCGCTAAAGCCGTGATCACTTCTTTAGCAGGAGCTACCAAGCAGGTACTGTCTCTTAGATTGTCATTTGTTTGGTACAACAACATACTAATGAAAATAAGAAACAGTTGTTGTTGTTTCTATTTCAGCAAGCTACTTTTTATGCTGCTTGAAAAGTAGAAATGTTTCTCATTATGTACTATATTATACAATGTTTAGTTTCTTGAAATATTCACAACATTCAAAACACTAAACGTTAAAAAAAGGCTTTATAAGTTGAATTGGAGCTCTCAGAGTTATAGAAAACTCAACAACGAATTTTCTGCAAGGTAACCTCAATCGGTCCAAGTTTTGATTCTGGATCTGAACTAGTGTTCGTAACCTGTGTTATGTTTTCATAGAGATTAAATCCATGAAGTTTCGAGATGTAGAGGTCACAAGGGAAGAAACACTGAGCATAAATAATTCAAACTTGTTTGTAGTTTTTACCTTGATGACTGAAACCTTGCTTGCTTGAAAACTTTTGATATCTCGAATTTTCGCTAATCCAGTTACTTTGAAGAGGTTGATGTAACCAGACTATGTTCTCTGTTCTAGCACATTCAGAGAGCATCATCTTGCTCTTGTGGAAGATCATCTTGCTCTTGTGATTCCGACAGTGACGAGTCTGACGAAAAGAACAAGGTCAGTCAACCTTTCACATCCTGCAGGCTTCTCTGCTGTAAAATGTGAAATAAAAATTAAGCATTAGAATTTTGCTGGAATAGATAAAATAACTCTACATTTACCCTAAAAATCCCAAAGTTGTATTGTATTTGTCAATTTTGATCCAAACATGTGTTGAGGACAAAATTATTGCTCTTTAATTCAAAATTAATATACAGTATCAAGTTATCATAACAAAATATACTATAATTACAAGCAGTGATAAAGATTGGAATGATTATCATCAACTCTCTCATAAGTAAAACACTGTAAATTCAAACATTACTAAATAACTATCCCTAAAATTCTTTGTCCTCCAAAAATGACTATTTACCACAAATTCCTTGAAAATTCTTCCTGCCAATAAAAATCACCTTTATTAAGAGCATTTTCACCTGATGTATGGGATTTGTATTCTTGTTGGGAAATACCTAACCCACAGGACTCGTTATTGTGCATCTATAACAGCCCTGTTCATTTTATTGTGCATTATTCTTTCGCTGTGAGGAAAGGTTGTGATGAATAAGGTACCTTTTCCCAAAAAATTCCTTTCAGCATGTTTCTTTAAGACTGAATGTACTGAAGTGAATAAGAACAATATTTTACTTTGCTTGCTAACAGTTTAAATCTGACTGTTGTTCTTTGCAGGTAAAGACAACTGTTACCACTGTGAGGAAAACCGTGTCGTCAGGCTCAGGTTCTGAAAGCAACAAGGTAGGTTTTTAGCTCTTTGCTCATTATTAACGGTTCAGTTTTCTTTTCTTGGTTTAAAGTTTTGTTAGAGACTAATATCAACTTTGTGTTTCGACAGGCATCAAAACAAACATCTTCGACTAGTTCAGCTAAATCTTCAAACTCCAGCTCCCGAAAGGTAAACCCTGCTTTGTATGTTCTGCTAAGTATGTTTGAATATAGTTGATGGGTCAAGCAACTAGACCGGCACTACTCTATCAGACTTGTCCCTGATCAAAACACTGAACAGAATAAGTAGTAAAATTCTGAGGGATTCGAGTCCGGAATAGGGTATCGCATCAGACTTAGTGCAAGTAGAGAGGTGAGTGCTGTCGAGGCGGTTTTTGAAACTAAAAGATCAAAGTGTCCTCTTCTCCTTGCCTGGCCCGGTATCTTGATCAGGCTCGATGGAGTGTGGTACCTCCATACTTCCTCGAGCTTGCTGGTAACTCTGCATGTGGTGAGTTTGGTGTTAAGATGTCACAGTGGTTTCTAAAATTTTCATTATGGAGTGGTCCGAAGAAGTCACAGTAATAAACCGATTTATGTGAAAAAAACCAACTATTTGATTTCATTATTTAGTTTCAAAAGAGTGAAATGTGTTGTTAATTATTATAAGAAATGTTTTGTTATAAATACATTCTTATTTCTCTTATCCTGTTAGAATTTGATTTTAAAACTATCCAGTCTAATTCATAGTGGTCATAGTCAGTGGACTCAAGCCACGTTTCCGTTGATCTCTAAGTTTAGACTTTATGAAATCTTAATGTTTAAAAAAAAATGTGCTATGTTTCCAGGAGACCAAGAGCATTGTGAGCAAACAAAGACAAGGAGAAGACAGCAGCTCCAGCAGTTCAGAAGAGGTAAAATACTTGGTTCATGCTTACTGACAAGTGTGAAGTAAACTAATTTAAAAAGTAGTTAACTAAAACAAAATTTGTGGAGAGAGCTGGGACTTGTACCCCAATTTTTCTCTTGTCGGGCAAGTATGCTGACTCACCATCCCACTCACCTATAAATTTACTATAATAAATTCCTTCATTCAAAATTTATGGAAAGAAATCCTCAATTGTGCTACAACCTCTTGCATTGTGTCCAGAGTGTCTACTAAATTTACAAATATCTCCTCGACTGGTTCAGGATTTTCAGACCCAGTTTCAAAAATATTTCTTACCTCTTGGTTATACTCGATTTGCATAAAATTTAGTTTTGCAGTTTCCTAGTTCAAACATTTTCTGGTATTTTCAGGTTGGTATACACTCTGCGTCATGTTGCATGTTCAACTGTTCAGCTAACAAAACTGTTAAATGTTTTGACTGACAAGTGCTTCCAACTATATAACGAAGTATGCTTGTTCAACAACAGGGATCAACCGGGTGTGTAAGAATATCTTCAAACCAGTCCAGCTCCAAGAAGCAAGTCAAGAAAGAAGAAAAGCAAGTCAAGAAGGAAGTAAAGCAAGCCAAGAAGGAAGCAAAGCAAGTCAAGAAGGAAGTAAAGCAAGTCAAGAAGCAAGCCAAGAAAGAAGCAAAGCAAGTCAAAAAGGAGGTAAAATAAATCAACAGAATGAAAGCAATCCAAAAATGAAATACAGAAGGCTAACAAACAGATACAAGGTTAAGCCAATATGTTAACATTCTTAAAACTACAAAAAGAACTTGTCTTGTGTATATTTTACATTGTATTTTTTATCAATACTGTAAGTGTAACCTTTTTTCTAATTTATCATTTAAGAGAATTTGCAAGTTTTAACTTCTTACTTTTCATTTTAAACTTTACTACTCCTCATAATAATTTTTCCTTTGAACTAAATCAAACATTGATCATTCGATAAATTGAAATTGTGATTATTTTGGGTTTTTCTATCAAAACTTTTACTCCAGCTCGCAGAACTTCCCAAGCATTAACCGACTCAATATTCACTGTTGAAATTTAGCATTTGACATAACAAGCATCAACAAGCTATGGTGTTATCAACAACTTGTACATCTTAAAATCAGTTTATAATACCCAACTATCTTTGGTTTTAGACAACAACCAAACAAATTACCAAGAAGTCAACTCGATCCCAGAAGGTGAAGGGAGACAGCAGCTCCAGCAGTAGTTCTGAGGAAGATAAGGTACTGTGATAAGATTACCAACAAAACACATGATTTACAACATGTTTTGTCTTGATTAAACCAAAGTTTTAATGAATTCTTTAAAACTCAAGAGCACTCCTCTAAGAATTGCCTTTTTCCTTTATTTAATAGGATCCTCAAACCACATTAAAGTATTTGTGTCCAGCTCTAGCCCAAAATGAGCATTAGTCAAAGTCCCATTAAATAATATTTTATCATAAACCGTTTAGGAAATTTAACTCAATCCAAAGACAATTATACTCAGCAGTTATTTAAACAACCATCCACGCCGATAAATGAATACTATGTTTGGTTTGTTACAGAAATCATCCAAGAATGTCAAGGTCACCAGATCCGCTTCCACCAGTTCTAGTTCTAGCAGCTCCAATTCTCAAAAGTCTGCAGGAGTCAACACTCAGGTAATTTAACTGCTATTCCTCTTGATTCTGACTGCTGAGCATTCCTAGACTCATAATGGTGGTTTACTTTTGTAATTTTTGTTAAGTTCCATAAAAGTTAGATCATAAATGCTCTAATACAAATCACTATATCACTATTTGAGATGCCGACCACTCTCATGAGGGTATTTTAAGGCAAATATGTTATGAAAGATGAGTGTGATGAGTGGTTGTAATGCATTATGAGGTGTGGTCTTGTTGCAAACTAAGGCCGACTTTTCCTTAGAATATGGGTCATTAATTAATAGCCCAATGACCAATGGAAGTACAAGGACTAACGGCTACAAGGACCGACGTAGCGGGAGGTTTACTAGTTATAGTTTGCCGTTAATTCTAGGCCGACACGGTTTTGATTCTAGTGTTTGTCACCAGGATGCGCTACTAGCCTCACACAGCCGAGTGTACTGCGAGGACAATCTTGAGGTGCAGAAACCAAACGCCTAGAGTGGGCTTTTAACCCACAACCTCAAACTCCGGTCTCCAGTGGTCTAGCCACTATCCCATTAAGATTCCTGTATTTTACTATTTGATAACTCGAAAGTGTGATTATGTTGTACTTCTTCATTTAAAATCTCTGCTTCAAGAGGAGCTGCAACTCTGAAAAGTCTTAAAATCCAAGGAGCAAATTTTCCAAGCATTAACTGATACTGTGATATGGTGTGTTATCAACTTGTACAGCTTCTAGTCCGTTTATTTTATCTTATTGTCTTTGGTTTTAGACATCAACCAAACAAACTACCAAGCAGACAGTTCGATCTGATAAGAAGGTTAAGGGAGACAGCAGCTCTAGCAGTAGTTCTGAGGAAGATAAGGTACAGTAAAAGGATTACTGACAAAATATACATTACAGTATTTACAACATGTTTCATGGTTAGAGTTTTATATATTAGTGAGCACGATAAAACTTGATTGTGGTCAACGTTTGAATGAAAGCTTTTATATATAGTAAGCCTTTTCATTATTTTAAACAACTTGGAAAACTTTAACGCAAGTATTTGTGACCAGCTCATGACAAAACAAATAAGCATTAGTTAAAAGTCCCATGGAAAAGTATTTTGTAAACCGTCATGGCACTGTAACAAAGTCCAAGGGCGATTTTACTCAGTATAATTTTGTGCATGCGTCTGTAGCTCAGCGAAAGAGTTGTGGTCTCCATGCAGAGGGTTAAAGGTTTGCAAGCACAGTTTCATGTTCATTTCATGTGTTCATGTTCTGATCCATCTTAAAATGTTCTGGCCAAGACAATAATAAAAAAACATAGAAAAACCAACAGACCACCCCAGAACAGACACTATATGTTGACTTTTTACAGAAATCGTCCAAGAATATCAAGGTCATTGGAAACGCCTCAACCACAAGATCTACTAGCAGCTCCAATTCTCAAAACTCTGCATCATCGAACACTCAGGTAAAGTAAACTTCAACCCTCTCTATTCTTAATGTCGAGCATTCCTCAGAAAATGGGACAAAAATGCGAGCTGCAACCTCAAGCCCCGAGTCCAGTGGTGTAGCCACTAAACCACTGACGACACTTATTTATTCACATATAAAGTTTTGCCATTTGACTTGGGAAGTTTGTTCTACGTCGTTTTGTTCTATATGCCAGGCTCTAGTACTGTAAACTGTTCCAGACATCCAAGTCCACTTCTCAGCAGATAGTAAGCGCCAAGAAGAGTGAAGACAGTTCCAGCAGCAGCTCTGAGGAGGACTCTGGCAAGAAGGTATGTTATAGTTACCATCAAACTGCATTATCTTAATACATTTGCAAGACTTTTATTACATTCAGTATACGTTTTATAATTACTAGTCCTATTTATTGTTAAGTGCCTGAAACCTAAACTAACTAAACACATTTGGTTTTCAGAGATCAACAGGATCTAAAGTAACAACTTCCAGCAAGAAGACAACAACATCCAGTAAGAACACAGCAACCAAGAAGTCAACAGCTGAGGAGAAAGCAATCAAGAAGACAACCACGCAGGTACAACAGTATCCTTTCTTTAGCGATGTTGTCTAATGAGCTGGCAAAATTTTGAAGTAAATCATATTTCAAACTATTAAATGTACTTAATAGGCTACTCAAAGTGACTCAACCTAACTATATTGTATATACCAAAATTAGATTGCAACTGTGAGTTATTTTTCTATTTATATTGTATATAGCATAGATAAATAGGTTTGATTTCTGCTGATCAAAATATTGTTTATAAAATTGAACAAATCATTTCCAGGTCTCCAAGCAGACGGTAGTCACTGGTGAGAATTCTGCCGTGAAAAGATCTTTGGACATTGAAGGGGCTTCTTCATCTTCCTCTGGGTCTTCCAATAAGGTCCAAATTGTATCATCAGGATCTTCTCAAGTATCATCATCAGAGAAGAGTGAGAAATCTGCTGCAGCATCTAGTTCATCAATGAGTTCCAAGTCTTCTTCTTCCCAACAGTCTTCATCTTCTTCTGGATCTTCCGGTAAGGTCCAAAACGTATCATCAGGATCTTCTCAGGTATCATCATCAGAGAAGAGTGAAAGATCTGCTTCAGCATCTAGTTCAGAAATGAGTTCCAAGTCTTCTTCTTCCCAACAGTCTTCATCTTCTTCTGGATCTTCCGGTAAGGTCCAAAACGTATCATCAGGATCTTCTCAGGTATCATCATCAGAGAAGAGTGAGAGATCTGCTGCAGCATCTAGTTCATCATTGATTTCCAAGTCTTCTTCTTCCCAACAGTCTTCATCTTCTTCTGTGTCTTCTGGTCAAGACCAAACCGTATCATCAGGATCTGTTCAAATATCATCAGGGAAGAAAGAGACATCTACTTCTACTACAAAGTCTAGTTCATCAACGGCTTCCAAGTCGGCTTCTACCAGCAGCTCTTCATCTAGCAAGACTACTTCAGTATCAGGAAACTCCCAGAGCTCAACTACCGTGTCTGCTGGTCAAGTCACTCAAGCCTGTGGATGTAAGTTTCAAACATTTTATATCTGTAGGTATTTAAAAAAAAAGAAACAAAAAAATTGATGAACTCTTTTTATTTCAAGTTTTTTTGCTTCAAAAGTGATTCTACGTGCCAACAAAGAGGCTTCAAACTTTACTGCCAATTGTTTTTTTTTTCAACCTAAAATAACAATTAGAGTTGAAAATACCCTGGGCCAGGAAAACCAATCTTGAGAATGGAAGAAAGTAATAAGGAAGGCAGGCTTTTCGTCTGTTATGACAAAATAATTACAAACATGTCAGCCATGAAAGACCAAAACAAACACATGGCATTTGTCAAAGCAACCAGACGTTACCTTCATAAAACACTTGTAAAAAAATTATGTAATACGTTTTGAACATGTAACTGTATTTTTATCTATGTGCTTTTACTATACTTAAGAAGAGTTCTGAGAATGTGGCATCAACTGTTGTTTCGTTCAATATAACAGCTAAGTCATAAGAGTCAGAGAAAACTGGATGAATCTTCATATGTCCAATTGTCCGAAACCAACTTATAATATTTTGTTTTTTTTTTCAGGTGGTGCTTCAAAGTAATTCTTCACAAGAATGTTGTTTCATGTACTGTGAAACATTGAAGCCAGAATAAAAACACTAAAAGTAATAATTTGAAAGTTGTTTCACCTTGCTCCACTAAATGCGGTTTCAACAAGAATATTAGATCATAAGCTTTCACAGTCGGTGTCATCCAGAATGTTCAGTACAAAGTATCAACCAGAAGCCCCTGAGTTATTAAGAATCTTAAATCATAAGCTTTTACAGCTGGTGTCATCCAGAGTTTTCAGTACTAAGAACAAACAAGAATCTTGGATCTTGCTCTGATTAAGTACTACCGCATTAATCCATCATTAATTTGATCTTATATCGGAAATTGTTTTGCACTAGTACTTAAATTACTGGATTAATCAAATTAATTCAATTTTTGAACAGTTTTGGCATTAACTATAAGACATGTATGCACAAATTTTAATGAGCTTACAAAGCGTGTGTTTTGCTTGAATGAGTTCTTTTTATAACATTTTTTAAAATTAACTGTTGGCAAAATCTGCGGGTGTCATCTGCATACTACTTCAGTCGGGTGTGCAACAAATGCAAAATACTCAGCTCAAAAAAGTATTGTAAATATTTAAACATTAAGTAAAAAATTGTAATAAACACATCAGCTTTACTGAAAGCCAGATTAAATTAAAATAAGATATTATTTTATTGCATGGCAATGTTTGCATGGAAAAAAGAACAAAAGAAGAACAAATAAAGAACAAAAACTCAAATATACACACATAAATACACAATCACTCGCAATCCAACAATTCCTATGTAATTTTCTCATGCACACAAATACTCTCAACTTCCAAAAACAAATTCAATGCCTTTTAAATTTATTTGTATCATTTGGTTTGAAACAGGAAATTTTACTGACTAGAAAATACACTAATGACAAGCCAATCAGTGTAACACTTAACACAGCCACTAACACATCCAGCAACACGTGTTGGTAGAGTGAGAGTTGCGTGGTGCGAGGCAGCAAGTGTGCAGCTCCCTGGTGTCTCAACACATACTGTATCCAGTACACAGCAGTGTCACGTGGTGTCAGTGCTACGTCATGAAACCTCTCAGACACACGAGCCGCATTCTCCCTGTAACTGTTAACACATGTGTGAGTGACAAACAGTCTACAAGCGGGGTGATCTACAAGAAAGCAACAAACTGAGTATTCGCTGTTGAGCTAGATGAGTATATTATGATAGGTTTGCTTGTGGTGAAGGTTTGTAGACTTGTCGCCACACATAGTATGTAGTGTGTCTTGGCTGATGACTCCCCAGGGCCACTTGCATCAGCTAGGATTAGGAATTGAGGAAGCCAAACATAGGCTCTTTACAGTCACTCTAGATGCAGTTTCCAGGTCATGACCCTCCTGTGACCCTTTTGATACAGAAATTTTCTCAAAGTGGACCTCATGGCCTTGGAACCATTCCAACACCCTCCTGGCTAAACTCCTGCATAAAACTCAATTTATAGATCGAAGTGTTTGAATGTTGCGCTTACTGAGTATACTCTGCTGCGGCATCCACTTGGCCACCAGGATGTTGTCTGGCAACGGAGGCAACTTGTCCTTGGTTAGGCCTATCTTCCACAGCACCTTTTGGCGCAGAGGTCTGAACACATTGATGAACATCTGCAGCAACTCCTCTGGCAGGAAGTGGTCTGGGATCACTGAGCCAAGACTGAAGTAGATGACTCCGTCCTCGGCACTGGCCATGAACTCAGCGATGTCCTGGACATAGCATAATACTCACTTGTCAGGAAGAGTCGGATAGAGAACTTGTTTCTTAAGTTTTAAGTTGCTTAATAATGTGACTAAAATTAGTTGAAGTAACTGTAGTGATTTAGACAAGTGATAGGTCTTACACTTGCATTGGACAGGTAACTCCGACTGATGCATTAAAAATGAGTTCCTTCAGGTGTATGAGACATTTATCATTGACTGCACACTTGATATTTTAAGAACTGCATACTATGGCTTAATATATCTTCACCGGTCTTATAAAATATGCTTTTGGGAGGAATTATTCCAAAAATGAAATATTGAGAATTTGATTCTTGCAAAAGTTTGTACTAAGAATAATTTGTCATCTGGGTAACAGAGGCTTTTCCAAATTTGCTTTTGTAACTCTTAAAACGTTGACACTATCATTACTATACATTTATAATAAAATACGAGTAATTTACTGTTTTTTTTAAATGACAGACAATTCAAGGTAGAGAAATACATTCCCATGCACCAAGATTCCAAAATCATTATGCATCAACCAACTCAGATAAAAATTATATTCTCTGTTATATTCACAGACGGATGTCATGTTATTTAATACACTTTCAATTGAACAACAAAATTACAAACATTATGAATGTTTAAAACTAAATAAAAAAACTTGCTCAGTGGATTTTATGGATGGTTCCTGGAGAAATTAGTAAATTAGTTGTACAACTATAGTATTGTTACCAGTGGATCAATTTTTGTTTATTTAAAATCAAATAAGTAACCTTAATAATTGACTAATGATGTTAACCTGTAGCTCTAATTTAACAACTGTTTCCAACAGGTAAATATTTTTTCTTGTTTCTGTACCTGAAACTCTTTTGTGATGGTTTGGTAAATAAATAAAACAATAATTAAATCAAATAGTAGTTGGCAAAAGACCTGAACCTTTGTGAGCAGAGACTTGACAAGGTCAATGTGAACGCCACCAATGGGCACCAGGTTGGGAGTGAGAGGCTGAGGCAGAGAGAGTGTAGGGTGAGCGTTGAGCAGCGTGAGTGACACCTCCGAGACTAGCTGAGAGACAGGAGGGTGAGACAACTCAGGAGCAAGCTGAGACACAAGGCGCTGGTGAAGTGGCAGGTGAACCCAGTTGTAGTACGTCAGTATGAACACAGTCGACAACCAGTTCTTGGTCCTCTCTGGAAACGTCATCTGTGCAACAAGTTCTTGACAGTTTCGCTCATGAGGTCTGGGATATCGTTGAGCTTTGCCTGAAACGCAGTTGGATGAATACTGACGATATCTTTTCACACCTACAATCCTATTGAATCTATATGCAAACTATAGTTGAAGAAAATAAACTTCTCAGAATGCAACAAACAATTTTAATATTTTCTCAATGGTTAATTAAATTGCAACAAAGCTTTCATTATGATTTGTCAAATTGCAGATTTGGTAGTTATAAACACTGCAATGTAGATACAATTGAAATTTACCTGAAAATTATAGTACCTTATTCTATGATTTGCTACTACAATTGAATGAGCTAATGGGTTCACTATGTACCTGATCTGTGGCAGCGTAGGAGAAGTAGTCCGGAATGTGAGCAATCGAGAGGGAGTTGCCGGCAAAGGAATTGAGAGTAGCGGCAGCACCCGTCGACCAGAGAACCACATTCGGTGCACGGAACTTGGAACCGAAAATCAACATGGACTCCTGGCCTCTTGACCCCTCAGTGATCACCAAGTCGTATCTGCAGTCAGTGGCGTGGATACAAAATTTCTAAGGGCTTATCTAACAAAAGCACACAACGCCGGGGAGGGGGTCAGGTGGGTGCAGCCTCCCGCACTGGGAACTGGTAGGGAGTCCGACGGTTCTCTAAGGGTTAATACATTGACATAAAACACACTATGCAGAGTGAATGGCGTACGAGCACTGACAAAATCTTTGGTCATACTGGGTAACATAGTAACACATCAAAAGTGAAAGTGTGATTCTCAGTTACAGACATCCAATTATATATTAAACATACGTAATCCTACTGTATGCACACATGCAAGATTAGCCAGTGATACTAGACTAGTATATTCTGCAAGCAAGACAACCTCCCCCCTCACTTCCACACCTGTTCCAACCCTCGTCTCACTCAGCTCCTTCTACTAATTGTGCTGCCAAGATCACATACAAATATTCCCTTTTTTTCGCTTCTGGCCATTTTCGGTTCATCACAATATTTATTTATAATACAACATTTAGAGTATCAGTTCTATCTCTCATATATACTCACTAACCAAAAATTACTGTAAAACTAAATCAATGCTAACAAATTTACCAATAAACAAATAAACTACTAATTGAAATAAAAAAATTTTTTAGATGAAAAAACCACTGAAAATGTTTTAATTAAATGTTTGGTTTTTCATCCAAAAATATTTCTTTATTTTTTGACCAACCAATTAAGTTTGAAATTGAAAATAAACTATTAATTTGTTTCGACAAATAGAGGGGGGATTTATTCCCCTTGTATCTACGCCACCGTGTACAGTAACCAAGCACCAAAACATACTCTTGTCTTGGTCAGACAGTGAATCATCATCTAGGCCAGGTACAGACAGTAGAGCAGGTTACATCTCACCTATCGTCAGATGAAAGGAGAGCTTGCATCTGAGGAGTTTTGAGAAAGTCCTGACACTTGTTGTAGTATCCATGTAGAGCCAGAGTCATGCCCAGGAAGTTTAGTCGCAGAATACGGATCACTGTCTCGTACGTCAGCTTCTCTATGAAACACACTAGTAATTATAATATAAGTTTCCAAAGCTTGAAGTTGCGGTTGAACTCCCACTCTGGGAATTTGGACTTCAAATCTCAAGCATCCATTGCTGTCCACTCAGCAACATGAGACAAGTGAGTATCTATGCCTAGTAGTGCATTCTGGTAATGCAAACTGGAATCATAACAGTTTCGGGTTTACAGCAAACTAACAAATTGTCTTGATTCAAACACTCTCCAGTCGCTCTATGGAGCCCAACTACGGATTATTCTCATTATTATAAGTGTAGAGGCGTCTGACTCATGCCTAAAAATTGTAGTAGCATAGCACTGATCAACATCCCGTATGTGAGCTTCTCTACCAAACACATTAGCATTGTAAAATTTATGGGTTGTTTTCTTACCCTCACAGTTTGCTTCTAACCCTAATCCTTCCAAAACATGTCTTGGCAAATTGAAAATGGTATCTGTGGTCTCGATGAGATCTTGTTTTAATTAAAGACAAAAATTTAATTGGAACAAAGATCAAACATTAATTTCTTAAGTAATCTGTTGTTTAAAAAAAGGAACAAAACCATTTTTATAACTTGTAATGGTTTCCAGAATTCTCAACTAATTACGCAATGTTGTGTATGGGGAAATAATTTACAATAAAGTTAATCAAAGTCATTAACATGAAAATTTGCTATCGGCAAACGAATGTTAACCAAGAGTAGCTAAAGATCGCTCAGTACCTTGTACAAAAGAGTCAAACTCTGTCTGAACTTGGAAGTACGTGATGTTAGCGTTCTGGTGTTGTGACTGTGGCATGTAGGAACTGTAGACTGTGACTTGTGTCCTTGGCTAGCCAGTGCCGTCAACACACTGTCACAGAAGATGAAGTGACTGCGTGCGTAGGAAGGTAGCACTGCCAGAATCCTAGAGCTCAACGCACAGTCCAGTACAAGTAGCGTGAACACAGGAACAAGGCCATACTGCATGGTGATCTGTAAAATGTGTCAAGTTGACTGAAGAAGAAAGACACACTTTCTTTTGCTGCAACTATGAAAAAAGTGGTTCTGCCACTGGAGTTTGAGAAAGCAGGTTCAAATCCTGCTCTAGGCGAGGTCTTTGAAATTTTGATACTTGCACTCAACTTTTCGCTCTAGATATTTTGCTCCTGTGGTATATTTGTGATATTTTGCTTTGTCTCTTTCGCATTTCTTGACATTTGGTTCTCCTTGATTTTTTATTTTTCTCCCTTTCCAACTTTTTTATCGTTCTGTTCGCTCTTTTATATCCTGATTGCTATGTTCAGGATTGTTTGCTTCTCGCATATTGTTTGACCTTTCCTGGTATTTAAGTCAATCATTCCCTTTTTTATGTTTATTGTATTCTGTGTTATGAAAAATGTATACAAGCTTTCATTTTTAATTTTCATTGAAGTATAACTTTATTTAAATGTACAGTTTCCTTTAAAGTATTTCAAAATGAAAAAATTATTAGTTTAAATGAAACCCTCCCAAAAACACCATTATGTACAAGATAACCTTTTTGAACCAACAATAAGATTGTGTCATTTCATTGTGCATCTAACAATGTGTATAAACCAACTCATAAGAAACATTGAAGTACAGTAGTTATAAGTCAAACCAAATCTGTTATATCTGCACCATGTTTTGAAGATTTAGTCAAAATTTGTATTACCCTTTGTGAACACTGTAAAGATTACTCCAAAGAGCAAAACTTCCAAACAAATCATGACTCCTGGTTGATATCATGTGTTGAAATACAAACATGTGTGCTTACCTGAATTAAACAGCTGATATTAGCTGGTTAAGATCTAGAGTAGCATAACACACACTGTCACTGTTGTCTTGATGCTTTATCTCCACCTCATTCATTAAGTCAGATAAGCCACTGAAGTGTGTAGAGACCTCAAACTAACTATGTTTTGGTTCGATTCAGAGATTCTACAATAAAGTTGTCTGCCACTTCAACTCCCGGCATTAGTAGCAACATTTTACCACTCCCCGTGGTTTGGAAGTCACATTAGGCTGTTGGTCCATTCCATTGGTCGTTGAGCTATCAATTAATGACCTAATTTGGGGAACGATCTGCCCTAGTTTGTTACAAGTTCACCCTCATCACCCAACAAAACACTCAACACACATCCATTCATCCAATATTCACCTTAAAATACCCTCTAAGAGTGGTCAGAGTTTAAATCATAGGAAAGTATCAATGTTTGGTTTTACTTGATGACGAGAGAAGCTTTCGAACCTCCCGAAACTTTGTGCATTTTTTAATCACAATAAACATTGTTTTAATAAACCAAGAGACAAATAATAATTAAAATGCTTAGACAAGTTTTAAGAGCATTTTTTGTTCGTATCAATTTTACAAAGACAAATTATACATCAAAATATAGCACAACAAATCTGCAACAGCTAAACAGTTCAATTAATAACAACAATACAATAAAGATAAATCGGTAGAAAAAGTGTTTTGATTTTTATGTTAAAAGTTTGTTCTACAGAGCATTGTATTAGATACGTGATGATGGGTATTAGCTTGAAACTCTGTTATTTTAACTAAAAATTCCCACCAGAGAGAGGCAAGAGGTACTTCTGTTTCTTTCCTTATCTAATAATTACTGTTTTAAAGTTTCTCTTTGCAGTTTTCAGTATGCTAGGCTAATTCTTGATTTGCTAGTTAAACCTTACAAAATGAAATATCAAAAATTTTTGTATATTGTTTAAACTTTTTTTAAAATTTTTATGTTTTAAAATATTTTTACATTTTATTAAAATGCAACTAACACCTCCAATTGGTATTAAGGCTCAAACATTCTTTTAAATATTTAATAGAAATATTTCTGTTGAAGTCTAGTTACCCTAAATTAAAATTTTAAATTGCATTAATTATATAAATATGTAAATATTAAATATTAATACTAGGAAATGTTGGAAAACACAATGGTCGACAAAACAAAGTAAAAATGGATTAATTATTGCACTTGTTTATTCACAGTCTTATATAAAACTAACGACTAAAAACTTAGACCTAAATAACATAAACTATATAAATTCGTTATCAGTACATTTCTATACAATAACAGTAGTTTATTAATTAATACAACCGCTAAGGATATTGTTTTTCAAAAGAGCTATATTAGCGAAATGAAATATTAATATACATAATGGTAATCTCCGTTCCTGTTTGAGATGAGGGCATAAATCTCCCATAAGGAAACTTGTATGCTATTTGGCGGAAAAATGCTTGTTCAAAATTTAGACAAAATTTTATCCTGAAGTTGTTGACAACCAGATGTTTATTAATGATTATATTCCTCTTGATAATGTTCTGTTAGGAGTTTAACATGAACAAACCAATAAATATTTTAACCAATAAAATTAAGTAGAATTTTAATTAAAAACTTTATTTTGGATAAAAATGTTACATTCAAATTTTAACACTTAAGCTTAGCTGTTATGGAATGGTGCGACAATACTAAATCCAAACAGTTAGAAATGTGCTCTTCAAATTATGGTCTAATTTGAATAAAATTAATATAAAATACAAATAATAAAACTAATAACTGTTATAAACTAGTTTAAATAGCAGCTTGTAATTTAAATAATAATCAAATAGAATAGATCCTATTATATTATTACATTTGAAGAAATAAAGAGAACGTAACTATCCTTGGCTAAATTTTAATTTACAGGACCGGTTTCGAGAATAATTTCATTATCAGCCGTGTAAGTAACTAAAACATATGTTAGCTAAAACTAATTTAGCTAAGGATACTTATGTTCTCTTCATTTCTTCAAATTAATCGTAGTATTCCTTCAAAGTGGATTTTACCTTAACTATATTATTACAGTATTTTCAAGATAACTGTATCACTATGTACAAAAATCAGAAGTGAAATCTACATAGATGAGCAAAATATAATAATTATTATAACAAAATATTTACATTTGAATAGCTCAGAGCTAAGCTATTTATTGTAGCTTAAATAGTTTAATTTATTATTTCTTACTCTAAGTTAATGAGCAATTAAATATTTCATTGTATAAATGTATGAAAACACTATTTGATTTGTCATTACATGTTTATAAAAAGTCACCTTGTAAATTTGTAAAGGTTCATTAACTTTAACCGACTCTACCCACACGGGAGGATTTTACACAATTCGACCATAGATATTTGTTTTTTTTATCTCAGTTTAGCTTCTATATTATAAAAGTACTGAACTAAAAAAAATTGTTCCATGTTTTGTGCCGCATATAAAAAGTTAAAGTTCACAAATTTGATGTGTAGATAGTAGAATAGCACAAAATTACTTTTCTTGGTATTGTTTCAGTTATAGAAGTCCAACAATGTCTCTGATTTAACTTTCAAGGGAACCAATTTATGTTTAATTTAATTTCAAAACAGCCTTTGAGAAAATAAGTTTGGCTGCTATAAAACTCTTTAAGTTTAGTGTGAAATAGCGTTAAACTTTATAATTAAAAACAATTATTTCATCCACTGCAGTATGTAAAGCCTTAATTTTAGACATTGTCGCTGAGAAAAAATGTTGCTATCCCAAATATGTGCTTTTTTCAACAACTTCCGTTTCCGGAACACATGACTTTGCTCGTGGGTTAGAAGACCAAGATGGAAGAGGTGCTGGGAGAAGGTCAGTTGTGGTCCTTGGCGGAAGCTGTGTAAGTCTGCATTCGTCGGTTGTTGATCTCTACAAAGCAGAACGTGATTGTTCCCAGAGTTCCCCAGCCCGCCAGCATGTAGATCTGCATGTATAGTCCCACCTGCAATGGTACATGTGTGTGCTGTAGAGTCAAGTGATGATCAGTACTGAAATTCTGAGTACAAGCGCTTCCGCAAGTTTAAAATATATAGACGACACTGTTTTTTTTTTCAACTGAGTGTCTCTGTATGTCTAGCCCCAAGTGTCCTACTTCTCTGACAATTTACTGGATGGGACAGGGTCCACTTTTGATTTTGGGACGGGACAGGAAATTTGAAATACTCAGGTTGGGACCGGAAGACAGAATGAGCCCAAGAATAACTTTGAGTTAAGAACGACAACAAAAACTCTTGTTGTGACCTAACAAGAGCCCAAGTTACTGTTGCTCCAATATTTGGCATACTTAATTGTTAATACACGCTTGGACAACCATTAATGAGCAATGCAACCGTAATGAGTGCGTGAGCTACCTGGTTTCCCCATGTGGGATCGTTGTTAAACACTGGCATAACCAAATTCTGAATTTGCTACTACTGGCACAAGTAGTCATCACTCCCATAGGTAGCAAAAATTTCCCGTCATGAAAATTCCAAAAACAATTTTTTCCTCTACCAACAATTAAGGAAAAATAATTTTATGAAAAATCCTGAAAACTTCGGGAATTGGCCATTGATAATTTCTTTAGAAATGACAGGATTCTGCTGCTTACCAAACGGAGGATCCTGTCTACAGTAGTGGTTTAGCATTCCACAATAGACGTTAGCAATGAGCAATAGACAAATCCAGATGAAGATGAACGTCTTTTACCTAGGCAAGGCTCAATTATGGAATAAACTGTCTTCTTACTATGATAAAGACAAGGTTACCGCCTTTACAAGAGGATCAATAATTTTTCAAACAAATTCTTTAATGAAACAGAACTTCTAGTTGACAAATTTCTTTTGAGCATGAAGAGGACAAAGCATTCCTCGATAAAAAGAGAAGTTAACATGAAAATTTTTTGTTTGCATACCTTGTTACTGTAGAAGAAGCTAGCGGCAGCGGACAGGGACTGGGTGAACTTGAAGATGGCAAAGGCAGGCGCACTGTCTTCCGGGTACATACCTCCCAGGATGCTCAGGATCTGAGTGTTGAAGCAGCTGTCACCTAGCCCCAACAGCAGACTGCATAGGATTGCCAACACCGCACTGCAACACACAGATTGTGATACGAAACTACGTCTGAAATTGACTACTTTCCAAACCGGTTTTGCTTTGGTCACTAAAAACACATTATAAGTCAAAAGAACCAGTTAAAACTGAAAACAAAACAGCGAAAGGTGGTGAGTGTTACCTGCTCTGAATGTGCGCTTTGTCTGTGGTGTCCTTGAACGGTGAGGCGTCCGGCAGATTCAGGTAGATGATGAAGAAGGCCACTATGTGAATGATAAAGCCAAGGATGACGATGGGGTCTCTTCCCCAACGCACTGTCTTTGAGCCCAACAGACCAAACACCACTCCTCCTGTTGAGGCAGAATGAAAGACATAACTTTCAACTTTGACACGTATAACTAATTAATAATTATTAAATATTTATTAATGGCAATGCCAGTACAAACCATCAATAATGTCAAATGTATGCAGACGACATCACTTTATTTATGGGTATGATATCTATCAGACAAATTCAAAATTTTAAAACTTTTAAGTGTGAACTAAAGAACTTTTTATTGTCAAATTTGTTTTATACAATGCGAGAATTCATGGAAAATGGTATTTAAATTTTAATTTGCATACTAATATTTTTGATCATATAGCTGAAGATGTTTTAGCTATATTTTCTTATCAGTGGTAGTAGATTTTGTGTGTTTTTTGTTATATAGTTAGTTTGTTGTCAACACAATTATTATTGGATTGTATATTGACAAATAAAACTTATAACTTATGGCTTATCTAGTTGATCACAAATATTTTCAAAGAAATATTTCTTGGTATCATAAATAATTATTAGCAAGTTCAAAAAAACAAAACACTTTTCAAGCAACAGATTTTTACCTACAATGTTTCATTTGCAATAATTGATCAAACCTAAATTACTTGTTAGAATTCTTACTCTGTGTTCCTTCCTGAAGCTGAGATTTAGTTAAGCACAATTTCTATTAGTAACTGGATATAACAAAATTACCAAAGACTTCTCCAAATCCAATGAAGATTCCGGACATGCCGACAAGGGTTTTGGCCGAGTCTCCAAACTCCTTGGTGAAACCGATGCAAGAGCTGTACACACCGCTGTAGAACGACAACTCGAAACCTAACAAACAAAACGGACAATTACATAGTCATTAGTTACTGAGCAATGTTGTAACTTCTCTATCATTCACTCTTACTGTTCATTTACAATCCACTAGGTTACTGACCGGTGTAAAGGAACGTAGCGCAGAGCAGTAACATTTCCTTGGTGAGGAAGAGAGAGAACGCGCCGCGCAGAGCTTGCAAAGGCGCGGGCTGAGACTGAGGCACGCACTCGCCATCCAGCGTACGCGGCCTTGGTAGCAGCAGCAACACCAGTACGCCAAGAATGCTGACTCCAGTCAACACGCTGAACACTAGAGTGCTGTTCCTGCGTCTATCTGGTCCTTCCCTTGGAACACGATCGACACAAACAGGTTCCCCACGAACATGCTGCAACATAAAACAGTCAGTTTATTCTAGAGTACAACAAGGTTTTAGCAGATTGCAGTTTTATTATTAGTTATGTTTTTTAGATAAATAAAAAATACATTGGATTGGGCTTTGAAATTAAAGGGCAGTCATTATTTGTTTTAGAAAGCCAAGCCCAAAGATAACAAATAGTTGTCACTAACCTCCTTGGTTAAAGCAACAAGTGAACTGTACCTGGTCTGCAGCATGGCCCAGAAGATCCCGGAGTTACGAGAGATGGTGCCCGGGTCAGAGTTGAGTGTGAGGTAAGTACCTTGACCTGTCCAGATGGCAGCCGCCCCCACACCTATCATAGCGGAGGCAGAGTACAGCAGCCAGGTCTGAGGCCAGAGGAATGAGGCGATGAACAATCTGCAACAAAACCAACTGTCAGTAACGGTCATGTCAGTAAATAAATAAGTATTTATTTAGTAAATTATTAAATAACTTTGGTAAATTATTACACAAAAATAAACCCCAATAGTATGTTTTGTTAGCTAAAAAATGGTTTTATGGGTCAGGATTTCTTTAAATATGCTCTTTTCCAAGGTCAAATTATCAAATTTTTCCAGGGGGAGACCCCTTAACCTCCTTTCTCTCTTTAAAATACAAAATTAAATATTTCTGGATGTTGCCAGATAACCAAAGTTTTTGAATTACTAGGAAAAATTCACCAATTCTTCAAATTAGACTCATTTAAAGTCACAAGTTCTAGGAGTGCTCAAAACAAGAGTCGTGACGTCTACATACTAGATGAGTTGTCTCTTTTGTACGATGAGCTAACATCAATGTAGATCAAGAAGAGTAGAGGACTTAGCATGTAGCCTCAGGGTTACTCAAGAGTGAAGTACCGTACCTAAGAGTTTTTTGATACTTTTGCTTACTCTTGTTACAAACTACGGCCGACTGTTCCCCAGATTGGGTCACTGATTAAGAGCCCAACGACCAACGAAATATACCAACGGCTTAGCGTGACTTCCAAACCACAGAGAGTGGCCATAATGAAAAGTTTGGTAAAGTATAATACGGTTTGAAAGTGAACTAACGTGTAGATTACACCGCCGAAGAGCATGGTTAGCCTGGGCCCGAGCAGACTGATGAGAGACGGAGCCAGCCAGTTGCAGACTGCAAACACCGCGTAGATGATAGCCAGACTCGTGTAGCCGTTGCCGGTGAACTCAGGCGTCTCCGTGTGGATACTGTCCAGCACAGTTTGCTGCAACACAGCAGCACAGTTACACACAATTGTTTCTGATAGTATCAAAGATTATGTTATGTTCGGTATATTGCGTATAGATGCCACATGGCTGAGGCAGGGAAATCAATGTAGTTCGGCAGCCCAAGCACATATAGCGCTGCGAGAGAATTCTTAAGTAGAGCCACTAGTTTCTAGTTTGTTCCTTCTAGAAAATTGCATGATTTGGTCACATATAAGTCAAAGATAACAGAAAAACTCGAGTCGAGCCGAGTGGGAGAAAGGCGCCAAGAGATGGTGGCGCTATCTGTGCTTGGACTGCCGCAACTATGTTGTTTTTTCTGCCTCAGCCATATCTATGCCCAATCTACCCACTGTAACATTATCTTTGATAGTATATTCATCACTAGGTCCTAAAGTGAAGCTTTTTGATATTAGCTCAAGTATATTGTCTGAGGCGCAGCCAAGGTCGTTAAGTGATTGATGAACAAAAGACCCTTTTAGAGTGATGAATGATAAAAAATAAATTTAAATTCTTCAAAATGAACTCACAGTAAACAATGATTTGAACCTATATGTCTGGATTTATATTGTTGAGAAGAAACATCAATTACAGTGGTTTATAATTAGCTACTGGCTGCAGTATAAAGATAATCCTTGTGATGTTTTTCTTCCTAGGGAGTAAAAGATTGTCAAAATAAACTTTCTATTATCTGGGAATAAAAGTCCAATTTTAGCTTGACATTATGGGTTGCAAAAACAGCAGTTTTAGACCAAAATGACAAAAGTCTTTTTGAAGAGAGGCAACGATTTGTCTTTACAGTTGCCCTCACCTACATGACTTAAAATTATGTGACTTGAAATTCGGTCTGTTACCTCTCTTATCAAAAGTGGTATCAATACTTAATGCACCACAAAAGTCACATTCGATCAAAATCAATCGTTATCACTCAAAAAAGACAATAAGCTGCACTGTCAAATGCAGATTTGGTATCCCAAGGTTCCTCTTTAGGACATATATTATTTAAATGTCCATTAATATCAGTCTGTAATGATTTCTAAAGTAATGTATGTTTAAAACAATATGTTGATGACACACCCTGAGTTTTAGCTTGAAAATAACAAACACATTAAATTTTGTTTAATAGTACAGTATCTAAGAATATTAATTTTGATATAGTTTTCAGGGCTTGTTTATGTTGAAATTCTAAGAGATTTGAATATTCTGTATCACATAGCTATGTGATAAGGTTGAATCAACCAAAAGTAAGCTAGTATACGAGGAATGTTGAAACAAATTCTGAGGAAGAAAAATGTAGCGAAAAATCTTTTGGAGCAATTTATCCTGTGGACTAATGCGTCTCTGAATTCGCGAAGGGTGACTTACGTTACCTTGACCACAAACCCACTGTCACACCTTGACACTTTTGGCAACCACTTGCAAACCAGTTCCCTACCCCGGTCATGTACATCAGCAGCGATTTATGGCTCCTTGAATCCCTCTTGGCAAACTCAGTATTGTGTTAACCTGAATTCAGTTGATAACCTTCGCAGCAAATGTTGCTTTTGAATGTGCTCGGTAGAAATGAATTATGTTATTGGCACGAATAACCAGGCAAAAAGCTGTGGGATATAACTCGGTTTCAAGGAGTATTCAAGTTGCTTGATAAAAAACAGCATAGTACAATTTATCGGTCAAAAGTCTAAATAGCAAATTTTCAAATAGAGCTATTCTTTTCTATTTTATAGAACAAAACAGTTTGCAGTTGTGAGCCACCTCCTGAGTCAAATGGCAACACTAGTTGACAGTGCCATTGCTACGCTACGGATTTTAAAAATGGATGTTAGCGATTAGATTTACCAATATATTTCCAAACAAATTCAACGCTAGAGTTGTTTGGTAAATTATACTGCTTGCCCAGTGTACTGAATGTCAAAGTTAAGAAATGTGACCAGTGCCATGAATGTCAAAGTTAAGAATGTGACCAGTGCCATGAATGTCAAAGTAAAGGCTCTGAGGGTTTTTCTAATACTTACCTCCCCAAAACCCTAGTGGGTGCCTATACTATAAAAGGAGTTTTCATACAAAATTTTAAGTTTCTAGTCCTTGTATTTTAGTAGGCTCCTTGATGGGTCAGTCAGTCAGGACAAAGCCTTTAATAAATATCAATATATATATTTTATATATTCTTCTTATGCCCCTCCAAAAGTGCCCTTCGCCCAATTTAAACCCTGTTATGAAATTCGCAAGACTAACATTAGCCTTATGGGTATGATATCTATCAGACAAATTCAAAATTTTAAAACTTTTAAGTGTGAACTAAAGAACTTTTATTGTCAAATTTGTTTTATACAATGCGAGAATTCATGGAAAATGGTATTTAAATTTTAATTTGCATACTAATATTTTTGATCATATAGCTGAAGATGTTTTAGCTATATTTTCTTATCAGTGGTAGTAGATTTTGTGTTTTTGTTATATAGTTAGTTTGTTGTCAACACAATTATTATTGATTGTATATTGACAAATAAAACTTATAACTTATGGCTTATCTAGTTGATCACAAATATTTTCAAAGAAATATTTCTTGGTATCATAAATAATTATTAGCAAGTTCAAAAAAACAAAACACTTTTCAAGCAACATTTTTACCTACAATGTTTCATTTGCAATAATTGATCAAACCTAAATTACTTGTTAGAATTCTTACTCTGTGTTCCTTCCTGAAGCTGAGATTTAGTTAAGCACAATTTCTATTAGTAACTGGATATAACAAAATTACCAAAGACTTCTCCAAATCCAATGAAGATTCCGGACATGCCGACAAGGGTTTTGGCCGAGTCTCCAAACTCCTTGGTGAAACCGATGCAAGAGCTGTACACACCGCTGTAGAACGACAACTCGAAACCTAACAAACAAAACGGACAATTACATAGTCATTAGTTACTGAGCAATGTTGTAACTTCTCTATCATTCACTCTTACTGTTCATTTACAATCCACTAGGTTACTGACCGGTGTAAAGGAACGTAGCGCAGAGCAGTAACATTTCCTTGGTGAGGAAGAGAGAGAACGCGCCGCGCAGAGCTTGCAAAGGCGCGGGCTGAGACTGAGGCACGCACTCGCCATCCAGCGTACGCGGCCTTGGTAGCAGCAGCAACACCAGTACGCCAAGAATGCTGACTCCAGTCAACACGCTGAACACTAGAGTGCTGTTCCTGCGTCTATCTGGTCCTTCCCTTGGAACACGATCGACACAAACAGGTTCCCCACGAACATGCTGCAACATAAAACAGTCAGTTTATTCTAGAGTACAACAAGGTTTTAGCAGATTGCAGTTTTATTATTAGTTATGTTTTTTAGATAAATAAAAAATACATTGGATTGGGCTTTGAAATTAAAGGGCAGTCATTATTTGTTTTAGAAAGCCAAGCCCAAAGATAACAAATAGTTGTCACTAACCTCCTTGGTTAAAGCAACAAGTGAACTGTACCTGGTCTGCAGCATGGCCCAGAAGATCCCGGAGTTACGAGAGATGGTGCCGGGTCAGAGTTGAGTGGTAGGTACCTTGACCTGTCCAGATGGCAGCCGCCCCCACACCTATCATAGCGGAGGCAGAGTACAGCAACCAGGTCTGAGGCCAGAGGAATGAGGCGATGAACAATCTGCAACAAAACCAACTGTCAGTAACGGTCATGTCAGTAAATAAATAAGTATTTATTTAGTAAATTATTAAATAACTTTGGTAAATTATTATACAAAAAATAAACCCCAATAGTATGTTTTTGTTAGCTAAAAAATGGTTTTATGGGTCAGGATTTCTTTAAATTGCTCTTTTCCAAGGTCAAAATATCAAATTTTCCAGGGGAGACCCCCTTAACCTCCTTTCTCTCTTTAAAATACAAAATTAAATATTTCTGGATGTTGCCAGATAACCAAAGTTTTGAATTACTAGGAAAAATTCACCATTTCTTCAAATTAGACTCATTTAAAGTCACAAGTTCTAGGAGTGCTCAAAACAAGAGTCGTGACGTTCACATACTAGATGAGTTGTCTCTTTTGTACGATGAGCTAACATCAATGTAGATCAAGAAGAGTAGAGGACTTAGTAAGTAGCCTCAGGGTTACTCAAGAGTGAAGTACCTAAGAGTTTTTTGATACTTTTGCTTACTCTTGTTACAAACTACGGCCGACTGTTCCCCAGATTGGGTCACTGATTAAGAGACCAACGAAATATACCAACGGCTTAGCGTGACTTTCAAACCACAGAGAGTGGCCATAATGAAAAGTTTGGTAAAGCATAATACGGTTTGAAAGTGAACTAACGTGTAGATTACACCGCCGAAGAGCATGGTCAGCCTGGGGCCGAGCAGACTGATGAGAGACGGAGCCAGCCAGTTGCAGACGGCAAACACTGCGTAGATGATAGCCAGACTCGTAGCCGCGTCCGGTGAACTCAGGCGCCTCCGTGGATACTGTCCAGCACAGTTTGCTGCAACACAGCAGCACAGTTACACACAATTGTTTCTGATAGTATCAAAGATTATGTTATGTTCGGTATATTGCGTATAGATGCCACATGGCTGAGGCAGGGAAATCAATGTAGTTCGGCAGCCCAAGCACATATAGCGCGAGAGAATTTTAGAGCCACTAGTTTCTAGTTTGTTCCTTCTAGAAAATTGCATGATTTGGTCACATATAAGTCAAAGATAACAGAAAAACTCGAGTCGAGCCGAGTGGGAGAAAGGCGCCAAGAGATGGTGGCGCTATCTGTGCTTGGACTGCCACAACTATGTTGTTTTTTCTGCCTCAGCCATATCTATGCCCAATCTACCCACTGTAACATTATCTTTGATAGTATATTCATCACTAGGTCCTAAAGTGAAGCTTTTTGATATTAGCTCAAGTATATTGTCTGAGGCGCAGCCAAGGTCGTTAAGTGATTGATGAACAAAAGACCCTTTTAGAGTGATGAATGATAAAAAATAAATTTAAATTCTTCAAAATGAACTCACAGTAAACAATGATTTGAACCTATATGTCTGGATTTATATTGTTGAGAAGAAACATCAATTACAGTGGTTTATAATTAGCCGGCTGCAGTATAAAGATAATCCTTGTGATGTTTTCTTCCTAGGAGTAAAAGATTGTCAAAATAAACTTTTACTCTGGGAATAAAAGTCCAATTTTAGCTTGACATTATGGGTTGCAAAACAGCAGTTTTAGACCAAAATGACAAAAGTCTTTTGAAGAGAGGCAACGATTTGTCTTTACAGTTGCCCTCACCTACATGACTTAAAATTATGTGACTTGAAATTCGGTATCTCACTCTTAAATATAGTCTGTTACCTCTCTTGTCAAAAGTGGTATCAATACTTAATGCACCACAAAAGTCACATTCGACCAAAATCAATCGTTATCACTCAAAAAAGACAATAAGCTGCACTGTCAAATGCAGATTTGGTATCCCAAGGTTCCTCTTTAGGACATATATTATTTAAATGTCCATTAATATCAGTCTGTAATGATTTCTAAAGTAATGTATGTTTAAAACAATATGTTGATGACACACCCTGAGTTTTAGCTTGAAAATAACAAACACATTAAATTTTGTTTAATAGTACAGTATCTAAGAATATTAATTTTGATATAGTTTTCAGGGCTTGTTTATGTTGAAATTCTAAGAGATTTGAATATTCTGTATCACATAGCTATGTGATAAGGTTGAATCAACCAAAAGTAAGCTAGTATACGAGGAATGTTGAAACAAATTCTGAGGAAGGAAAATGTAAATAAAAAATCTTTTGGAGCAATTTATCCTGTGGACTAATCGTCTCTGAATTGCGAAGGGTGACTTACGTTACCTTGACCACAAACCCACTGTCACACCTTGACACTTTTGGCAACCACTTGCAAACCAGTTCCCTACCCCGGTCATGTACATCAGCAGCGATTTATGGCTCCTTGAATCCCTCTTGGCAAACTCAGTATTGTGTTAACCTGAATTCAGTTGATAACCTTCGCAGCAAATGTTGCTTTTGAATGTGCTCGGTAGAAATGAATTATGTTATTGGCACTAATAACCAGGCAAAAGCTGTGGGATATAACTCGGTCTTCTGAGTATTCAAGTTGCTTGATAAAAACAGCATAGTACAATTTATCGGTCAAAAGTCTAAATAGCAAATTTTCAAATAGAGCTATTCTTTTCTATTTTATAGAACAAAACAGTTTGCAGTTGTGAGCCACCTCCTGAGTCAAATGGCAACACTAGTTGACAGTGCCATTGCTATGCCACGGATTTTAAAATGGATGTTAGCGATTAGATTTACCAATATATTTCCAAACAAATTCAAGTAGAGTTGTTTGGTAAATTATACTGCTTGCCCAGTGTACTGAATGTCAAAGTTAAGAAATGTGACCAGTGCCATGAATGTCAAAGTAAAGAAGTTCTGAGGTAGTTTTTTCTAATACTTACCTCCCCAAAAACCCTAGTGGGTGCCTATACTATAAAAGGAGTTTTCATACAAAATTTTAAGTTTCTAGTCCTTGTAGTTTAGTAGGCTCAGCGTTGATGGGTCAGTCAGTCAGGACAAAGCCTTTAATAAATATCAATATATATATATTTTATATATTCTTCTTATGCCCCTCCAAAAGTGCCCTTCGGCCCAATTTAAACCCTGTTATAGCTTTTATGGCTACAAAAACAGCCATATATTTACTGACTGTGGTCAGTTATGTTTTTTACAGTTGAATTTACAATTTTACACTTAAGTAAGAGAATAAAACTGCCAAAATTGAGAAACCAAAATTATTCAACACAGAGTGTATTTTTGACATGTTTGACAAAAACTGCTCGATCCAGTTAGAGTCGGATTTAGGAATTACAAAACACAGCCGTTACAGTTGCATTAGCCAACAGTGTTACATATTCAAGGTTAGCAGAAAAAGTGAGAAACAACACTGCCTTTCACCACAGTTGCCGGCATCTGACTGGAACCACTCACCAGGCCACTATACAGTATATAGGGTGTATGAAAAACTTGCTAAGCTTTATCTAGTTGCAAGCCGCCATTTTGTTTTTCCTGTGGATCTTTTTAAACTCTCTGGACAGGCTTCCTAGAATTTTGTTAATCCACTAGCTACCATTTTGTAATATCAACAACATATTTTATATCTTCAGGTCCTTTTATAGCATTTTCTTCAAACTCTGTAGAATTTTATTTCAAACAAATACTATTTTGAGAAAAAGAAGTGGTTGAGACATTTGTAATAGGTTGAGGGTAGCCCAAGCAAATCCAAGGCTACCGTCACCCTCCTCCTTCCTAGAAAGAACCAGATTGCACAAAATAAAACAGAACAAAATGGCGGGAGTAACAATGACTCTGAAGCCAAGTCTAAAAATTGTCTTAAAGAAGCGTCATTCAAAATGTTAAATATTTTTTAATGTTCCTTCTCATAATGTCACTCCCTAAAATGTTCCTTCTCGTAATTTATTTATTTAATTTAATACACTATCATGACACCTGTTGTTTTTCAGCTGGAAGATTAATGTTCTACAAAAATATTTTCCAAAATTCTCCAATACAGCATTTTGGAAGTGGAATCTGTCTTAAAACAAGAAAGGAACTCTTGACTCTAAACTTTTCGTCAGTTATCTGTCATTTTATAAGTTACTGAACTCCTGTAATTTTGTGCTTAAAAAGAACTTAATAGTAACTTTTCACCTGGTCTCTACTAACTTCGGGCCATGAACGTGCTTATTTGCACTTTGCGGTAAAACAATGACTCATTAACTACTTTCAATGACCCATAACAACTTCTAAACAGACAGCTGTAAAATCTAGTCACTAGATTTTAAGCTGAAATTTACGGTCTAACTACCACATTGTCACCCACTACACTCTTGCTATTGTGTAGCTTGAATCGGTCTAAAAACTTAAATGTCAAACTTTTTGAGGGGACCCCACCGTCAACAAGGGTCCTGCTCCTGGAATTTTCAAGTATACACACTAGACTTTATTAAACAAACGCCAGAGAACTAAATCACTAATGGCAAATCAACCAACAACCATTATTAATATTTAAACCAAACCAAATAGATGCTTTTCAGTATTTTGCTACCCACCGGGAGTCATAGTTACTCCCGCCGTTCCGAATTTATTGTCGGGAAATAATAAATGCATTAATAATAGTTTTGCGAGCTTTGGCAATAGTAGTATTTTTTATATAGTTCATGTTGAACAAAACCTCCATAAAATGAGTCGGTTTTGGACCCTCATTACGCTTAAAGAAGCCTAGAAAGCCTCTCCTTGGCTATAAGCTCCTGGGATTAAGAAAATAGCAAATTTCGCTTAATGAAAGCTTAGGATAGACCTACCTAATTTTTAAATACCCAACTAGTATTTCAAAGACAATGCCGATCAATAAAGAGTTCTTTATGAGGTATGAAATGTGCATATATTTATACCTTAATGCACACCAATAAAGTAATAAATTCCAACACACCCAATTAAATCACTAAATCACTATTTGATATGCCGACCACTCTCATGAGGGTATTTTAAGGCAAATATGTGGTGAAGGATGAGTGTGAAGAGTGGTAGTAATGAGTTATGAGGTGTAGTCTTGTTACAAACTAAGGCCGACTCTTCCTTAGAATGGGTAGAATGGGTCATTAATTAATAGCCCAATGACCAAGGGAAATACAAGGACCAACAGCTTAAAGTGACTTCCGAACCACGCAGGTGATGGTCTGATATGTCTAAACGATGGTGGGAGTTGGTGCGGGTATCATCAGATGATCACTGAGACTATCTGAGCCGCTTTAGACCTATATCATCCTCAAAACCTGACCTCCATGAAGCTGGATTACAGGACCACGCCACGAGTCTCAGCTCTCAGTCAAAAGATGTATTTGTTTCAAACTAAAATTTACCCCAAGACCTCCCGCTTTTCTTCCTCCCTCTCCCATTTCGTGAATCTTGGATCTACCAAACCACCGTTGTCATCGACCGAAGGCTGTCACCAGACAGATACAGGACAGGTATAACGAGTTTCACAACAAAAAAGAACTTGAAGAGAATAACTTGTGTCTTTTGTCTTATTGTAGGTGACCTTGGAGAGCATGGTCGGCTGTTCACAGTAACAAACTAAGCCATCAGTGGGAGAGATGTAAGCTGCAAACGAGAAGTACTTTGGGTCAGAGGCATAACCATGGTTATTCCAGGCCATAACTCCCCCCTCATGATCATTGATACTTGATAGAAATTCTAGAACGGCCTTTTGGTGATACAATGAATCTATTGTAGACACAGGGCCCCTCAGAGTCCCTAAGTGCTAACGTGAATCCTAGTGAATTTCCTGTAACGAGGGATAATTTACACAGGAAATGCCCTTTTGGCCAGGCGTTTCCCCTTAAAAATGGGGCTATGATAACTGAATTCTTATAAAACGATGTACAGTACTTGAACAATTCCGCCGGCATGCCGGCCACCGGTAGCGTTCTACAGTTCGTCAGATATAGCATTGCCGGTGAGATGGGCTATAGGGCCATAAGCGGCCAGCAGGAAATCTCAAGAACACCGGCCAAGCTATACCTAACGAACTGTACCGGCATGAGTGTGAACGCAGCCTAGGCTTTCGAGGCCGGTGTTAAACAATAATCTAGTTATTCCGGTTCACACCGCGTCAATTAAACATCATAATAATTAGCTTGAAATATTTCGGCCTCGCTGTTGAATACCATCTTCAGTCACTGATTACCCTGAAACTGACCAATCAGATGGTTTCAGCCAATCAGGGACTGAATATTGTATTCCACAGTGACACCGAAATATTTCAAACTAATTATTATCATAATAATTAGCTTGAAATATTTCGGCCTCGCTGTGGAGTACCATCTTCAGTCACTGATTGCCCTGAAACTGACCAACCAGATGGTTTCAGCCAATCAGTGACTGAATATAGTATTCCACAGCTGTGAGACTGAAATATTTCAAGCTAATTATTATGATGTTTTGGTGCTGTTTGAACCGGGAGAATTAGATTATAGCTATAAAATATGCATTTATTTCCGATTTCAATGAAAAATTAATGCTCGTACCGTACGTAACATATGTAGTAAAAGTCAACATAATCCATTCATCCAAACCAAAAAATCTATTTTCCGCAATTTTCCGGATGAGAGTCCCCAAACCTCCCTTTGACCAGGTACTCCATACCCCCGAGGTCCCCCGTAGTTCACGTTCTGAAAGATCCTCTTAATCATAATCCTGGAAACCCCAATTCCAAAATCCCGCCACCCTCAACGTAGAATGCTCACAGATAACAAACCGCCGCTAATAACTATAATCATTGATGACGGAGTGACGCAGAATTGATTGAGTGGATTGGGAATGGGAGGTCAGCACTCACGTAACAGTCTGATTACTGATTAGTGATTAGTATGATTACAGGGTCTGACTGACCGCTCGACTGGACTCTGGAGTGTGGATCTACTTTCCCGCTTTCACTACAATATACATCGGATATCGTACCACATTCTCACTGGCCTTGAGCCTTGCTAACAGTGTGTGTGCACGTTCTACGTCAGAGGCAGTCCCGTAATCACATTGTGAGGACTCTGGAGCCAGAGCGTCACCATATTTTGGGGGTGGAGGCTAAAGCAACGCATTTGTAAACTCGAAAAGTATTTTTCCCCTTAATTAAGGGTCCGTCTCAGTGGTCACCTAAGAGAAAGGTTGAATTCGTCTGCCCAAGGAAAACACGACACCGCGCACGTAACAACTGGCTAATCAACGGGCCTTCTTTCTACTGGCAAACCTAGCTCCTGCTAGGTTAAAAGTAGATAGCGCTCTAATGAGAAGGTTAAATTCGGATATGTTAATTTTTATGGAATGAGAAAGAGTTTATCTGTGTTTGCCTGTTTTCAGATTGTTATAAACCTATTTTTAGCTTCTTAAATGTGTCTTCAACCATTAAATAGATAAAAACTATTCAGGCCGTCAGCATGGTAAGATCCAGGCCCGAGACTTTGAAATGATCCCCAATCCTAACCCACAGAACACGTTTTGATCATTTTCTTTTAACTTTATATACGTATGTGGCCACCGGCGGTAAATATTTTTCACCGCCATCTTGGTCTGGCCAATCGCATTTTGTAGAGTTCTAATACACATGTTCGTACAGTTACAGTAATTTTTCAAGTTTCATTGAAATCGGGTCACAAATGAAAATTGTCCATCATAAACCCCCATTTTTTGGGTAAACTGTCCCCGTCATTAGAAATCCACCAGGGTTAACGTAGAGCGCGGTAGGAACGGCACATTGTAGTGGGTTGGGTCAGGCTGTGAGTGTGAAGGTCAGTCTGTGACGTCATCGTGTGTTTACTGCCCTACTAATGCGGATTTGCTTATCAATTAGAGTAAGCGGATCAGTGACAGCTGTTATCAGCACTTCAGTAGACCAGCTGTTGATAAATCACCAATTGAAAAAATAATTAAAACCTAGAGATGTATCGCAATCGTCTGCGGTTTGCCGACTTGTAATACCACTTTTAGCATAGACTAACGGGAGTTCGTCTGTCTGTGCCACTAGTATTCTGTATTTCATAATTATGTTATTCGATACGAGACACCAAAGATAATGATATGGAAGGTAGATTGCGCATAGATGCCAAATAGATGAGGCAGGAAAACCAATATAGTCGGCAACCCAAGCACAGAGGAATGCTTTTAAGGGTCTCAAGTAGAGGGTGGGGGAGGTCATAACTCAGTGGTACAGTGTGTGCTTCGCACCAAATCAGCCGGGTTCGATTCCCGGTCGCAGTGATAACTTTTCACGATGGCCACTCCCCATGGTTCGGAAGTCACGTTAAGCCGTTGGTCTATTCCATTTGTCGTTGGGCTGTTAATTAATGACCCAATCTGGGGAACAGTCGGCCCTAGTTTGTAACAAGACTATATCTCATCATCCATCGAAACACTCATCACACTCACCATCATTCCATATTCACCTTAAAATACACAAAATCACAATCCGCTTTTAGGGAAAGCGGTCCAAACCCTTGTGCCTGCGCTGGGAATCGAACCCGCGACCTTGCGCTTTGCAAGCCGTGACTACCACTGAGCCACAGACGCAGGTATATCTTTAACTGCAGCAATATATTGTATTGCCTCTACTTTCGCCTATTTCGAATTTCATATCATTCTAAAATATATTTTGTTAGTCTTGAAGGGTGCATTACTTTTATACGACCGTGGAATTTCAATCTCCGTTTCTTAAGAGGATTAGTCAACCAGGCAAGTACCCATGTTCACCACTCAAATAGGGGATGTTTGATTATTTCTCTCCAGTGTACCCTACGAGGGGTAGGTGGAAACCCAAGTTTATCTTCTGTTTCAAAAACATCGGCTCTAGTATGGTTGTCTTGTCTGGCTCAGTTCTGTGAAGAGTCGCGCGTACCGCCGACCTTGCCAGTCAAGAGAAATGGTAGTAGCGATATTCTAACTTTGCTCCGCTCACTCAAAAAGTGTCAAAACATGGTTTCGTAGTCCCCTGCTTCCGACGCCGTTTATGAACCGAAACGTACAAATGCGGGTTTATATGATAGGGTAGGAGTGGTTCTGTGTTCCTTGTACACGGAAAAGGCAAAAACTACTAGTGAAAAAATATAATACACTTTTGAAATAGCCTACTTTTGGCCAACTTTAACATTATTTGCTCACTTTGGCGTAGGTTTTTTTTAAACCAGGTTATACACACCTAGAGACAACCTTTGAGAACATGGAAAACAGCTTGTCTTATCTAAACCAAGAAATAGCGTCCTAAACAGTTGACTACGTTATGAACAACAGGGGAGAGCATGTTTTGAGCATTTTTTCTGGGCTGATTAATCCTCTTAATGTCTGAATATAATATACTGCATGTATTTCTCTATTTTATTATTACATCAAAGTCTCTATATTTATATAGTTCTGTGTTGATTTGGTCTAATATTTCCCCAAAGATTTCCTTTCTCCATTTTTATATTTGAACTAAATCCATCTTTCCATTATTAAAGAACTAAGGTTTCTACTGCGTAAAGACATCCTGGTTTGACATCACTATGTTGTAAAAGAGGTATCTGAATACTTCTCCAAGGTACTTAAATTGATGAACTCTCTCAATTTAACCGCAGTCGGAGAAGGCAGCGGCGGGTGAAAGGGAAACGGCTGACCAATGTCAATGTCACCCGAGCCCTGGAGCATATCTTGCATTCAACACAAAATGGTAGAGTGGAGTGCCACTCAAGTGGCTTGAATCGTACCTCAGTAATAGATCACAATTCGTAGGAATATCTGACGTTAAATCGGGGGAGGAGTGGCTGAACTATGGGGTCCCACAAGGCTCCATACTCAGCCCGCTTCTCTTTCTGATTTATGTCAACGACGTTGGCTCATCGGTACATAACGGACAACTTGTCCAGTACGCAGATGACACGACTCTCTGTTTCAAAGCATCTTCAAACCAACAATTGGAAATCGATTCATTTATTGAGCTCAACAAAGCAATTCAGCATTTCAACGAGCTCAATCTAAAACAAATCAAAAAATCAACATTTATCAAATTTTGTGCGACAGACGGTCTCAGATATTAGTCCAACAGTAATGGTGGACAATACTGAATCGAAGAGGTCTTCTCAACAAAATTCCTTAGGGTACACCTCGACCGAGGTTTGACCTGGGAAAATCATGTAGACAGTGTCTGCTCAAAGTTAGCCTCAGGCGTTTATGTTTTGAGAAATTGTCCGAATACTGCCCAATTCAGGTACTGATGACGGCATATTACGGAGTAATCTACCCACACCTTTCTAAGGATTGGCTTTGTGGGGTGGATGCTCAAAATCAAGTTTTAACAGAGTTTTCATTCTGCAAAAAGCAGTCCGAACCATTGCAAAATTACAATGGAGAGAGTCGGTAGAGCCAGCATTCAAAAATTTGAAATTGTTGACACTACCTTGCCTCTATTTTTGGAAACTTGTCTTTTTCAAATCTAAGTGCGGTCTCGTAAGAGGATGTCACTCTTATGAAACTAGAGGCAGGAGAACTTCCGAACTGGGAGACACAGAACGGCAGTTCATGAACGTTTACCTTCTCCGGTAGGAGTTCAACTAGTCAACAGGTTGCCAAATTCAATTAAGTGCCCCAGAGCTTAAGGCTTTAAAACTCGTTTGAAAAAGTTTTGACCGCCGAAGCATTTTACAACACAGACGAGTTTATGGCACATGACTGGGAAAACACTAACTGACTACTGGATTGTATTGGTATAATTCGAATGAATGAGAGAGAGTGAATGTCGAAAATTGTATGTTTGGTTGGTTTCGATGGTAGAATGAATGGAAAATTTTAGCTTTTCAAAATATTTGACGTTTGTATAACATGTACATTGTTAACACAATAAACTATTTATTTATTTATTTATCTGAGGCCGAAGGCCGAGGTAACGTTCTGGTGGAGCGGACACCCGTGTGACTCCCGTGGTGATAGTTCACGAACATCTGAGGCCGAAGGCGGCCGAAAACGCTGGGGAGCAAGCACCCACGTAACTCCCATGGTAATAGTTCACAAGATCTGAGGCCGAAGGCCAAGGTAACGTTATGGGTGGAGCGGACACCCGCGTGACTCCCGTGGTGATGGTTCACGAACATCTGAGGCCGAAGGCCGAAGCAACGCTCTGGGGGAGCGAGCACCCACGTAACTCCCATGGTGATAGTTCACAAAGATCTGAGGCCGAAGGCCGAGGTAACGTTCTGGGTGGAGCGGACACCCGCGTGACTCCCATGGTGATAGTTCACAAGATCTGAGGCCGAAGGCCGAGGTAACGTTCTGGGTGGAGCGGACACCCGCGTGACTCCCGTGGTGATAGTTCACAAGATCTGAGGCCGAAGGCCGAGGTAACGTTCTGGGTGGAGCGAACACCCGCGTGACTCCCGTGGTGATTGTTCACGAACATCTGAGGCCGAAGGCCGAAGCAACGCTCTGGGGGAGCAAGCACCCGCGTAACTCCCATGGTAATAGTTCACAAGATCTGAGGCCGAAGGCCGAGCTCTGCTCTTGGAGGCGAGCACCCACGTAACTCCCATGGCAATGGTTTACAAGATCTGAGGCCGAAGGCCAGGAAATGCTCTGGGAGGAGCGAGCACCCACGTAACTCCCATGGTGATAGTTCACAAAGATCTGAGGCTGAAGGCCGAAGCAACTCTCTGGGGGGAGCGAGCACCCACGTAACTCCCATGGCAATAGCTTACAAAGATCTGAGGCCGAAGGCCGAGGCAATGCTCTGGAGGCGAGCACCCACGTAACTCCCATGGTGATGGTTCACAAGATCTGAAGGCCGAAGGCCGGCTCTGCTCTGGGGAGCGAGCACCCACGTAACTCCCATGGCAATAGTTTACAAAGATCTGAGGCCGAAGGCCGAGAGCAATGCTCTGGGGAGCGAGCACCCACGTAACTCCCATGGTGATAGTTCACAAGATCTGGGGGCCGAGGCCAGCTCTCTGGGGAGCGAGCACCCACATGCTCCCATGGCAATAGTTTACAAAGATCTGAGGCCGAAGGCCGAGAGCAATGCTCTGGGGGGAGCGATCACCCACGTAACTCCCATGGTGATAGTTCACAAGATCTGAGGCCGAAGGCCAGCTGCTCTGGGGAGCGAGGCACCCACGTAACTCCCATGGCAATAGTTTACAAAGATCTGAGGCCGAAGGCCGAGGCAATGCTCTGGGGGAGCGAGCACCCGCGTAACTCCCATGGTGATAGTTCACAAAGATCTGAGGCTGAAGGCTGAAGCAACGCTCTGGGGGGAGCGGACATCCCGCGTAACTCCCGTGGTGATAGTTCACAAGATCTGAGGCCGAAGGCTGAGGTAACGCTCTGGGTGGAGTAACGACTTTGGCGATAAAGGTTGTTGATTAATGATTACAGGCTGAAGCGTATCACCCGCAATGTAGACTGTTCGTTCATTATCTTCTCTCGCGTTTATATTTATGATTAGCTTGCAGATAGAGAGGGATTAGAAACGCAGCCGTTGCCTGTTATTACAGAACGTATAACACCTGGGCATGCGCGTGGTCAGTTCACTTTTACTCGAGAATGTCACTTTCCTTGACCTCGCCTCTCAGGCTCTCTTCCTCAGTCCTCAGCACGTCTTCTCTCACGTAATCACCTCAGTAACAACAAACATTACCAACGTCTCCTTCTTGCTCGTTTTGCTTATCTCTGTTCTGCCGAATCATTAGTGATTTGGTTTGTTGGTTTACTATTTTGCCTTATTATAAATGAGTCGAAATACTGCTTGAAGTGTCTAATAATAATGTTAATTGAGTTCCTATACCTTTGGCATTGTTTTGGTAATTTAACTCATTTTGGTTATTAATATAACTTCAAATATCTAAGCCGAATTTTATGCAAACTGGACCATAAACGCAATTGTGGCAGCATACAAACTGTTCTGTATTTTACTGTAACCACGTGTTTATCTGTGTTATTGTATATTTAAAAAAACAGCTGTTTGCTAATTGTTTATTGTTTACAAATAATACTGATCTCTTCCATGTTGTTACTAAAACGTTTTTGCTCCAATATTTTCAAATAAGACTAACTTTCTCTAAATTGTGTACCTAATATCTCGTTATAAAAATCTCTCCTACAGTCCACTCTCACAATACAAAACACAAATGTTACAAACCCCATTTGGGTGGGAAACACCCTCCTGCCAGGAAGGGACGTTTGATGTACTATAATTGGTGGGGTTTAAACTGTACCAAAGGGTTAACTAGGGACCCATTTATGGGAAATGTTATGACGAACACCTAAAATAAAAATAAGTCGGTACCGGTTGTTACATAAGTATTTTCTCCTCCAACATTTAAAAAACTTTTCACAAACACAAGAATTAGAAATAATCTGAAGACAATTTTTGAATTCACCCCTACGGGTGTTAGGGTAAACTGGAAACTTCCAATTTAAACATTTGACTATCAAAACCATTTAAAAAGATTGCCGAATCTTATAGTGACAAGTGCTACCATGAGTTCTAATGGATTAAAGGAGAGAGGGGATAACTTACACCGGAAATTATTTGGGGGTACCCCCTTAAAACAAATTTCAAATTATAAAAACTGTACTTATAACCGAATTTCTATGAAACTTTGTACCGTCTACACATTTATGTCCCCTTACATAACTTGTGTAGCATAAATCAACAAAATCCCTTCAGACAGGCCAAGATGGTAAAATTAGCTTTGACATCCTTAGTCTAACTGATTTTGTCGTTCACAGGTTGGGTAACGTGAGATAAATTTGATTTCCAAGTTCATGGAAAACAAATAATAAATCACTATTTGAGATGCCGACCACTCTCATGAGGGTATTTTAAGGCAAATGTGTGGTGAAGGATGAGTGTGATGAGTGGTAGTAATGAGTTATGAGGTGTAGTCTTGTTACAAACTTCCTTAGAATGAGTCATTAATTAATACCCCAATGACCAATGGAAATACAAGGACCAACGGCTTAACGTGACTTCCAAACCACGCAGGTGATGGTCTGATATGTCTAAACGATGGTGGGAGTTGATGCGGGTATCATCAAATGATCACTGAGACTATCTGAACCGCTTTAGACTTATATCATCCTCAAAACCTGACCTCCATGAAGCTGGATTACAGGACCACGCCACGAGTCCCAGTCAAGTATGCTATAAATACTGGTTTTATAGCATAACACCCATTTTTGGGGAGGAATTACCTCGTAAATGTACTCACAACAGTGCTTGGAGTTAAAAAAATATTGTATTTCCTTTTTTTAATGGTTTACACGATTTGCTGATTTTTTGAAAATGTGATGAAAAATTTAGAGTGTAGACTGGTCACACAGTCTAAATGAAAAGGTGTGAGGAACTCTTTTTTAAGAATACTTTGTTAAGTATTTTTATTATAAATTTTGTTTGTAATGCGATAGGTACAATACTTGTATAAAATAAAGTCCACTAGTTTGTTGGTGTTATCAGATTTTACGAGGAAAAATGATTTATCACCTGGCTTAGTCAGAGCATTGACTGTCATATCTTATTTAAAGTTAACATTAACAAGTTCCACTTACACAACGTTGTAAGTGCTTCTACAATTTTATTGCTTACAGCAAGAAATATTTATTTTTTATCTTATCTTCTCATTGACGAGTGAGCATTTGTTTCTGCACATAAATGTTAACATGAAGAATCACTTGTTAATCATTTCTACTTTTATTTTATCTACTGTTTTTATCTCACATACTCCATTCACTATCATAAAAGTCTACCTCTTTTAAGTTATTAAAAATGTGTAAAAGTATTTTTAAATATTGTAACAGAGGGTTTGAAAAGTCCCCACAGTAAATGATATACATTTCAAATTATCTATACCATTAATGTAAAAAGTTAAATTTTTTCCGATAATAACCAGGTGTTTGACGATTGTGGATTCGGTAATGCCTGAAGGTACTAAAACAACAAGTGCTTTAAATAAGTATAAATACCCCAAGTGGAACGGTCCAAAAGGAGCCAGAAGAAAATATTTCATAAGAGCATACGTAGTATAGCACATCAAGATAAAATAATTTTAGAGAAAGTACTAAAATGCAATGAATTTCACCGCAATAAATTGACTATCCAACAAACTCAACCTAGACGTAGTTTCTTCCAACAACTTTTTGCCAACCTTCGGGTGGAAGTTGAAGAAAAGGTGTTTGAAGGAACTAGGTTGAGATTGATATCAAATGATAGGTCACAATTAGTAAACAAGAATGCCACAAACACACACTCAAAAACTTAGCTCTAAGAGAAATGGCAGCATTTTAAATTCTCACACTTTAAACGGCTGCCATTTTGGGTACAGATTGGTAATTTACATACCAAATGAATTATACATTCCAATGAGAGTATACTTCAAAAACGATTAGAGTCAACATATTGAGGCAAAATATGTGGCATAGTACTTCCCTTCAAGCTTTCTTTTGATTAGCCACATGCCCTATCCATGGTTTGAGGAGCTCAGTCTTATTGGAAATTATACACATGACCTATGCAGTCATTAAAGATTGTCTTTTAAATCCTTGAAGACCATTTCCTTTCAATGGCATTCCGCTACTAACTATGTTGAAAAAATTATTATGAAACCTTCTATAACATTGGTAAAGCCAATTTAAAATTGTAAGTACTATCAAAAAGATATCAAGCCATCCCAAGATTTCTTCAAACACTCTGTATATAAATTATTGTTAATTATAATCATACATTTATTTAATTTTTTCAATACAGTAAACTCCCAATTATCCGCGGAATTGAGTGACGCAGACACCGCAGATAGTCGAATTTCACGGATAAGCCACAAATTGACGTTTGTGGATTCGTAGTGCAATGCCTGAATGTACTAGAAACAACAAGTGCTTTAAATAGGTTTATTGTATAATTAAAGAACGTACCGCCAGAGTTGGTGCAAGAGTTTTCAGCGGCTTAGGCAAAACCTTTGACTGTCGCCTCCCCTCCTTCTATTAGTTTACGAGTTAAGTTAACATTATTTTTGTAAGACCAAAATATTTCTCTACCAGAGCTATGTGTATGTTTTCAAAATAACTTTGATTTTTTTCATCTGCTTGGCGCCCCAAAATCACAGTGCCCTAGGCAGCTGCCTAGTTTGCCTATACGGTCGCTTCGCCTTAAGTACCCACATGATCAATTTAACTGTACATCATTTTACCGTAGTTTATTATTTTGTTGTTACTATTAGAAAACTTATTTCCAAGTTTCAAAACTTGTTTTTGTGTACAATATTTTTTTCTTCTTTTATTTCTATACATAAAATATTTTACTGTAGGCTGTCGCGGATAAACCGCTAGTGGATAATCGAGAGTTTACTGTACTACATTAAATTTCACTTATCAAACCTCCAATTTACATAACATAGCCTATGTTACCAAACTTAGATTTCAGAAAACTATTACCTCTATGTTTCCCATGGTCTGGAAGGACATAAACACCAACATTAGTGCAAATCCTAGACGAATGATGTTAGAAAACCGGACATCAACTTTTCCCGGCATTTTCAGCTTCGATTAAACAACAACTTGCCTATAGACAGTTCACTATTACTAGTAACTATTACTGTAGGTGCACTTTCACCTACTTTCGTTTTTGTAAAAATTAGGACTCGGTTTATCTATTTGGAACACAATGAAACTACAACTTGACCCACATAAGTCATTGTGTCAAAAAGATTAGATTGTTTACCCGTAGATAACATTCATCAATGTCTTGACTCGAGAGAACTGACTGACCAGTAGAATTGACGTTTATTTAGAAATTTGCAATCTTTTTCATTTCTTTCAAAATTAACGTTTATTTTGTTGAATGCGGTTGTTTTTATTGCAGTACCTAGAGTAAAATATGGCAGTGAATAATCATCAGAGAATTCTTTAATGAGCTACAAGGCTTAAATGTTTGAAATAATGAAAGACAGAAAGAAATATTTTATTCATGGCATACAAAATGCTTAGGAAAACAAAGAAATACAAACAAAAACATTAAAAAAAACAAATAAAATAAATAAACCATAAATGGACCAAGAAAAAAGCTAATCATCACATATTTCTTCCATGGTGGATATTTCTTATGTGGAGTTGAAGGCCTTCTTCAAGAGATACTTTTAATTTTTGATATGGAAAATCGATGATACTTTTTGCTTTTCTGTGTTATCTGGAAGTTTATTAAACAATTCAGACGATGCATAGTTTGTATTTTAGTATGAAAACTATAACTTTAATGTACATAAAGTGTGTATTTCTTTAAATTTGACAGAGTCCAGTAGTACTGGTCCTCAACAAAATTGTGTAAATACAACTCTACACGTTTTTTTCACGTTTACAGATTTTGATTTAAAAAAGATTTTGTTAAGGTGTTGAGCATGAAAAATCACAGTCAACAACTTTTACCAAACATAAAGTGGATTTCACCTCATATTTCAATAATAAAACCGTAACTAAATATTTTTATGATTTAAAAGGTTCTGATAAAAGTCATATTTTGCCAAATAACAATCAAGACTTACAAGGTCGTACGCAGGTTGTTTAATCACTATCCAGCAGTCCCACCAGTGGGGCTCCATAAGCTAGACAGGGAGTTTGGTGGTATTTTTTATCACTAGGTCCTAAAGTGACGCTGATTCTGAACAATTTCAGAAAAGTCTGTTTTTAAAGTCAATTTTTTTTCACAAGATCACCAAAGTTTTTTATGCCGTAAAGTTGTTCTTTTAACATTTTTTATCTAGCTCAGCACTGAAAAGTATCTCTCTGTAGTACGGTTTGTTTCTAGTAGAGTCAAACATATTTTAATCGAAATTTCAAGAATTGGAAAAGTACTAGATAGCCGGTTTTCTTTTATGTAGCCTAAGTTTAAACTCATGGCAAGACTTTGAAGCTTTCCAATGCGACATTTGTTCAAAAATCTATATTGATGTCTTCAGAGTAGACCATACACAGTTTTGGAGCCCTTTTTTCATTTTTGTTGACTTCTGAGGGTAGGTGAGTAGAAGAGATAAAACTTAGAATTCAGCTGCCCTTAAATATTTATCCCCCTGGGCAAATGCCCAATCAGCCCTTTTGTAAATCTGGACCTAGGGAGGGCACTCATAAAACCAATGGTAAAAACACAAACCTTCTTAAATAGACCAGATTTGTGAATAAAAATGTTCAATTAGTCCAATAGTCTTGAGAACGTAGGAAGGGGAAATGCTTATTGGTAAGATCAAGTAGCCTGATTAAAATCCCCCTACAAGTATAGATCGGCTCACCCCAGCAGGGTCTACTTGTCACTTAACTTCCAGTGGATTTTTGGCTTTGGATTAGCCTTAGGGTGAATTTAGAATCAATTACGTTCAAGCAGTTAGGTTAGATTATATTTGAGTCAATCATAGAGCATTTTTAAGACTTAGTTGTTTCCAAATTGTTTGAATCTGTATTGAAGCCTGGCTAAGCTGAAAAATAATTCCGCTTAATACCTACCCCTTCTAATAATATGCCAAGTATGAGTGAAATCGGTACAAAGAAAATCTGCCTAGCTTTGTTCCAAAGGACAATATATATATAGCCAACATTATTCACAATGTATAATAAAGTAGGAGTCATAAATCCAGACAATATTTTTCCATTAAATTTAGACTATTATAGTAGCGTATTAAAACTCACCTCAATATTTCCCATTGTTTGAAAAGCCGTGAAAACCAGCATAAATGCCAGTCCCAGAGTGGATACATTGAGAAGTCTTTTGTCGATGATCATTTTCCCTGGTAGATTAATTGTTACTTTTGTCTTCACACTATGATTAAAACCAACCCCTGGATCTAAATGGGCGGAATATTTTTGTAATTATATCAACAAGATAAAACTCTAGTCAATGAACTGGTTCACGAAACTTGCAGGGGCACTTTGAAGGAGTAGGCTATGAAAAACAACTAAAAACTTGTGGGTGAAAAATACCGAAAGTTTTTAGTGCGAATTAAAACAATAATACGATAAGGCTATTATAATGAACAAATCGTTCTACACGCTTCGCCAAATAAGAACGATTGGCAGTCGAGCCGACAGTGAGCAAGAGACTGACCGAACTGGCGAACTGACGTTTGAGTTTTGACATAAACAAACGAAATGTCAAATGTCAGACGGTAGCTAGTTTTTTCCACATAGAGTGGTCAGAATTGGTTACAGCCAGTGCATACTGAGAGGCCTATATAACGTATAACAGCTGAAAGTATAATATATAATAAATATATAACATAATAAATATTTTGATAATTTAGTTCACCGAAAGGGCTACTAACTTATTATAAACATAAAAAAGAAAACAAAAACTTTGAAGAATTGTGTTTAAATTAAAATATTCAGGGTACTTCAAAGTTTTCTTGTTTTCTTCTTTCCTTTTTGTTTAAATAATAAATATATTAATTCAAAATAATAGCTCAATTTTATTTTTGGTTGTTGGTTTAATCCGTTGCATAGGTCAGGATCCAATTTTAAGTTTAAATGCTTTTGAATGACTGTAGGCAGCGATACAGCCTTCACCGGGTCATATATAGGTGGAGCCTCAACAGCTGTTACGAACATGACGAAAAAATGCTAAATTGAGCACAGTTATTGGCTAAAGTATTTCAATATCCGATTTGAGGGTAGGTCTCCTTGTTCAAAGTTTCATCGGATTTGTAAACGCTAAACTAGGACCCAGTCTAGACATCATGTTAAAAATGTTGTTTTTTAAGTGTTGCCGTTCTTAGTCTCTTTTGTACATAGTAAGTAAATTTTTTTTTAAATATTACTGATCACAAGTGTAGATATCTATATCGGGATAAATATGGATATTAAACGGGAATCGCGGAATGTCCTTCTCAATACGGTAGCGCCAAGAACTTTGCATTTAGACCCCGACCACTCTTAAATGGTATTCTTAAGGTGAATGTGGATTGATGGAGAGTGTGATGGAGTGTTTTTTATGAATGATGAGATGTATGTAGTCTTGTTACAAGTCACAAGTGTTACAAATTAGTCTTGTTAAGGCCGACTGTCCCAACGACCTATGGAATAGACTAGCCGCGACTTACGAACCACGGGGAGTGACCATCGTGAAACGTTATCACTGCGCCCGGGAATCGAACCTGGGCCGATTTGGTGCCATGCACAAACTACTCGTATACCACTCAGCTATGGCCACTACCTCACGATACATCATTGGTCCTGTGTTGGCCAGAGGTGACTTTTAACCTTGAACAAAACACTGTAATGCGGGGCCGTTCATGTACTACGTAATGCGGCTTTCAGCCAAATTATATTGACGTACTTCCTCCCGATTACGCTAATATGCTAAGCCCCTCTTAACGCATACAAGTTTTACTTAAAATAGCCAGAGTCCCATAGATAATGGATATGATCTTTAGCATTTTTACCTTTCTTTAGATACTACCTCTACAAACTAGTACCACAGAGTACTTAATACATAACCTAACTGCCCTTAATAAAATGTAAAAACAAAAATATGCTTCAGCCTTCAATAAGTTCGTGTTGATAAACCCTCTTAAGCTAAATAATTTTTTAATAATTATTCTAGACCTTTAATTAATATAAAAAACTTAATTTTAAGAAATCGGCTACAATTTTTCTTTGTGTGTTGGAATTTTAATTTGTATAGGTTTTATAGCCAACGTGAATGTTACTTTAGGAGTGGCTACAAACACTTGGCCATGGCAGTGTTCAAATGTACAGCAGTAGGTTATGGTTTAATAAAAGAAACTCTTTTAGCTGGATATTTACGGCAGTAAGTGAAATTAATTGCCTTATACTAAGCAAAAGCTAATTTAATTTAAATCATCTTAGGAAATTATTTTATTATCCCATTAAGACTTATTAGGCCCCTATTTCGTTTTAGGTACGCATGCTCTTTAAGGTTCGGAAAGGCACCTTTTCTGCTGGCTCTTGTATGACCAACTGTGTGGTTTATTCCGTTGTGAAGGTAGCTACAGAGATGTGTTTAAGGGGAATTTTAAGCATGGTTTGGTTTTTCTTGTTGCAGCCGTTTTAAAAAATCTTTAAACATCTTTTATATCTCTAATAAATAACTAGTAAGCAGTGCGCCCACTACAATGCTAAGATCAAATGCTTGACTAATTTTTGTTTACTTAAATGTTTAGTGCCAAAAAGCTGGGGCAAGCTTGCAAAGAGGCAAAGATTATATAGGGTGGGTAGGACTCACTCTATTTATACAAAGAGACCACTGAAGTTTGTAAGGAATCTTTTTGGAAATTACTTATTACCTTTTTTGGAGTAAAATTATTTCAGTAACAACGGGATATTGTCTACTATCACCTGTGGTTTACAGGACAGTGATACCAGTACATCACAACCTGTATAGTTCCCGCAGCCAATATCGAGAACCCATCAGAGATGCCCAGGAGTTGCAGAAGATGGTGGAGGACGGAGAAATCCACAAGTTGTCTCATGTTCCAATCTTTGCGGCTCGCACCAACGACAATTTGTCCGTCTACAACGACCCCATCGTCAGGTAAGCTGTTTCTACTCAGAGTAAAGCAGTTATCCTAGCTTTTTATTTTCCAAAGCATAGGGAGGTTGTGATAATGACACGATTTCTGGGAAAAGCCTGGCTGTGCAATATTAAAGCGGTTCGCCATAGGCTAGTCTAGTAAGTTAGAGTTCTAGACCTTAGGTCGGCTAGTCTAACGTGGATCATGAGTTCTTGCAAGGTTTTCAAGCATGGGAAGAGTCTATGTTTGACAAATTGCGTCCAGGCCAACTCAAAGCTATGTAATCATAGCCTACTTATTTTCTCTAGGCTAAGAAAACAGCTTCCCTGGCACAATAAGCCTGTTACAAATGTTTTTCATTATCCCTTGCATACCTCAACTGCCTAGTCTCTTCAGTAGTAAACACTGACTATATAAAACCAATCCTAACCCCTTGATTTCCTAACCCCTTGGTATCTTTACCGAAATGGCTTAGGCCACTACATTCGAAAGGAGCTGAAGGGGTCCGGGGCCATGTATTGAACTTCATATACTTCAATACAGTTATATGAAGTATTGGTACTTAAAAGTCTGATAACTAAATGTGTATTGGAGCTGACTTTTTATTGAAATTTTGTTTTGTTGTAGAAAATTCACAAATTACTTGATGCGAGATGGGGAAAAAGACAGAGCTCACAAACTGATGCTGAAGGTTAGTGACGTACTCATCTTTCTAGAATAGTAAAATATATTTTCAGTCAAGAATGAGGTTAATAAACTGCACTACAGAAGAATCTTGTTAGTCCGCACTGATCCCTGTTTGGACTAGCGGAATTATCGTAAAATATTCCCCTATTTTGATTTTAAAAGAAAGAGGCCATTATTAAGCTTCTGGGTTCGTTAACAAGTATGTAACAGCCATTAATTGAGCTCTTGCAATGGCTCACAAGCATGGCCATTACGTTTGGCAGTAACTATGAAGCTCTCTATGAAGTAACTTGTTGTCTATTTTCTTATGATTTTAGCTCCTGTTTTTTCGAATAATAGGTAATGATGAAAAATTCAGATTAGCGAGGCTCTACTTTACAAAACAGTATGCGCTGTTGTTTTTGATAAGTAAAAAAACGGCTTGATATCTTTCTAATGGTAAATAATAAAAATTTCAAATCTGTTTCACCATTGTTATGTTGTGTTGCAGCTCTTTGAGAGAATAAAGCGCTTCCAACTGGAGAAGTACCACCGGGAAGAGAACGCCGCGGAGAAGGCTAAGATTGAAGTGGACCCGTTGAAAGTGTTCCACGCGGCCGTGAACAACTGCAAACCCCTGCTGCAACTGAACTCTGTCAAACGCGGAGGACAGAGGTACCAGGTACGTGGAATTGCAACACAACTTTGTCTACAGGGGGATTTAAACTCTTTGAAGGTCCGGATGGTATTGGATAAAAAGGGCAGGCTATACCATGTTACAGGAAAACTGGCCCTACAATCGAACCAAGGCCTTAAGCACTGAGGCATGCTTAACATAAGGCTGAATCTCACATGGATAGCCCTGTCTAAAACCACAGAAAGTCCTTGACTTTGAATAAAAAATCTGTCTGAATTTGCGGTAGATCAAATTAGAAACAAGCACATTGGTTGTCTTATGCTTCAAAAGTAAATTAAAACTGTTGAAACCGTCTAAAATGTATCATTTTGTCAAATCAAGGCTTGGTATGATCAATCATGGATTCTAAACCTTTCCAAATCGCTCATATTTCCAGTCAAAAATCTAATTTCTGGACCAATTAGCTTTTACCAAACAAGTCTCTATAACTCAGTCCTGAGTGGTTTTAACTCCTTGTGCATGTTTGGGCAGGTGCCGACGCCGATAACACCCGAGCGCTCATCGTTCCTGGCGATGAACTGGCTTATCGAAGCCGGCCGCACCAAGGAAAGGAAGACAATCTGGTCCGTCCAAATGGCTTGGGAGATGATCGACGCAGCCAGCCACAAGGTACAAGTGAGATTCAATATTTCAAAGTTAGAAACTAGAGTTTCTGCAAGCTTTGCACTAAAAATTATTAGCCAAGGCCTTTAACTTAGTGTACAACTCTCTGCATTCGGCAATAACTTTTCTAGAAATGACCTTGGTTAAATCCAGATACTCCAAAACGCCTATTCTTTGAAACACAAGAAGGTCAAGCCTCTTATCCTTGCAATGTCTCGGTACTTTTCTCAACATCTTGTAATATGTTCCAGGGTCGAGTAGTGAAGAAGAAACAAGACCTCCACAAGCAATGTGAAGCGAATCGAGCTTACGCTCACTACCGATGGAACTGAGAGACAACACGTTGTAGTGAAACCAACCTTGTACTGTACTTCTTGTAAATAAACCTGTTTGTTACAAGTGTTGCTTCAATGGTTCCATCTTTCATACATTCAGTTTGATGTGTTAAAACCTCTTTAATGTTGTGGTCCAAATTAATTAGGACCCAACCACATTCGGCAAAGTAAAAGTTTGGATAGTTGGAGTTGAAAATGTACGTTACTTATTAGTCTTACACAGTTACTGCTGCTGCCAAACATTTCTACTTGTGTGAGCTACTTGCTAGTCCTTTTTTTTTGGGCAGTGAGGTCGTGCATCCGCTTCAGTCAATAGCTGAATGTGATCACACTCTGGCTGTCGCTTCATCCTCTTTTAAGCATTGTCAAGTCCTTTGAACGCTTCATTCGCAGAAGGCCAGTGTCTACTTAAATTTCTTCTCAAACACTTTCCTCTCGTACACTTTCGATAAGTTCATCATTGCTAAGAATTTGAAAGCTATAGTCTGAGAAATTGTCACGCTGCGTTTTTACCAGCGTTGATGAGAAATTGACAAAACAATGCATCGGCTTTTCGATGTACAGTAATTTAACCCTTACTGCGGTATGAGATTTTTTAGCATCACATAATTAATGGCTAGAGGAAGAACAAAAATATTTTTTAAATTAAGTCATGGCTAATTTTGCTTCCCTTTCCTTATACTGAAATAACTATAAAAATATCGAAACAAACAAACTAATAACCATTTGAGCTGACATGCACGATGCTGGCAAGAGAACTAAACTGAGGCGTGTTTACACGCGCGGTATGCTAACTTGCAAGAGCTGCTATCACGTGATGTTGTCTTCCCGCCACTAGTAATGACGGAATTAGCTGTTCTATTGTTGTATAGGTGGATGAGGAAGGTTCCGGTCTCTAAGCTCTAGCGGCATATTCGAACACTACACAGTGGTGCAATATTAAAACATTAGGAATGCGTGTTTAGACGTCGGTAGCCGTTCCGGCAAGATACAATGTTGCGTGAATACACATTTTAACCGCACAAAGGGTTAAAATGTTTCCCCCAAAAGCAATACAGATAATCGGCAATTTGGATTATTGCAGTTCTACAATATTGAAAGCGCAGGGCACTAAAAACACAACTATAAATTCAATTACAAATTTATTGACAAAGATTTACAAACCATGGTCAAACAATGGCAGGAAATATCTCAAATATCCAAGCAATTCCTACCAGAGTATCTACCGCCAACTCTGATACCTACAAACAGAACATAGCTTTACGTATTATATGGGATTGAAAACAAACATGGCTCACTGTTAAAATGGGTTTGGGAATCAAAACGTAGGGCAAAAACATGAAACTAAACTTGCCATCCACCAGAAAAATGGTAGGAATTTCTGGCTTTTCAAGCCTTCTTGAATAAAAAATCAAAAAATACTTCTAACGTTTATTTACTTTGTATATGATGATAAATAGGATGACAATAAATAAATAAATACCTAATGTAATTGACCAGTAATAAATAGTTGAGAATGAGTTTAGGCACATGATGGATGTATAGCATGAAATTTTTTTTATATTTTTATAGTTTTCCAAAAACTAAATGAAAAGGTTTTATTGCTTTGATACTTTAAAGCTGAAATGAGAAACTATTTCTATAATCTATTAAATTGGGAATGTTTAAGTTTACAGATGTAGATAAAAACTAAAGTTGAAAAATTGATGGATAAAGTTAATTTCCTCATAAAAGTGACTTGATTTCTTATTGCACAAATCAGTAGGCCTCCCGAACCTTTAAGTATAAGATTGTTATCTACAAAATAATGGCAACTTTGAGAATAGTACTTACTTTCCATGAAAAAATATCACAAAAAAATACACCTTCAAAATTTATGCTTTTTGCAATTTTAAAAATGATAGACCGAATTATTTTCCTAAATCGTTGGTGATGAATTTCATCGGCTCATGAAGATCGGAGACGGAGAATTCAGTTGGCGACGACTTCGTTGGGCATGGAGTTGTTGAGTTCTTGCGAGGGCACGCCTTCGACACACTTCCAGAGTCCGTAGGTCTTGCCGACAGTGGTCTGCCAGAGACGCAGCGTGCCGTCCTCGGAGCCCGAAGCGTAGAGCTCTCCGTCAGGCGAGAAGCGCACACAGTGCACCGGCCCAAAGTGTCCCTTGAACGACTCTGAAACACGGACACTGCTTCAAGATACTGTACTCACTTGACTTGAGTCACCGACCCAAGATGTTCACAAAACCAACATTGGTGTCGCTAATTGACGTGGATTTTGACCTTTTCTTGTACAAATGTTGTGTAATAGAATCTTGATTATCAAGGTAATTGGGACCAAGACCACCTCGGATACGAAAAAACTCGGATAATACGGAGGTTCAGTACTACTACCAGGAATAGTGACAACAGTACAAACAAATCGTGACAAACATATTTATTACAATGTCAAAAGTAAAACGAACAATTAAAACACATTTTTATACTGTAATGAGTCCCTTAGCTTGAAGCCTCGGTCTACTCACTGGACTACCCATGTTTCTCAGCTGAGAAAACCATAGAAAGAGAGCTTCCGATGTTTGCTCGTAATCACCCTTCTTCAATGTCTTTCGACCAGAGTCGTACCCACCTCCACTGTCACTAATGTAAGGGGTGAGAGAGAAGAAATCAGAATGTCCAGCTACGAGCACATAGAGATGAGGGGTGAAGGCAAAGAAAGAGATGACAGGTGGATAGGACAAGGGAAGAGAAGGAAAGCAGAGAGGGGAAGAGAGCAGCTGCAGTGTGTGCGCAGGAGAGGAAGGCAGGTGCCAGGTTGTCAGTGTAGGACAGCTGCACCCTTATCAGCTGTCTACTACGTCATTAGCTGTTGCTAGGCAACCACATAGGGGGGGGTTACATAGCCAATCACAGCATTTTCTCTGTATGCTTGTGATATCAATCTTTGAGGAGAGTGTAGTGTGTGTTTATTATTTCCTTATCTCATCTCCATTTACTCCATGAAATTCAGTGCAGGTAGGTTAAAAGTGCATATGCACTTGGAGTAAACAAAAAACCAAGCAACACAGACTGACAAAACCGAACAAAAAGAGTTTTACACAAACTTATGAGTCATGTTGGCTTGACGTAGCAGCCGCTGATAGACAGTACTCGCTAGATGCAGGTGGCAAGTGTGAATAGTATGAGTCGAGTGAAAACTATAGCTGACAGCTTGATTTGGTCGATTTAGTAGCTGTCAGATAGCATTGCAATCACTTGTGCATGTAAAGCAATGCCAGGTATCTTTATACCGTATAACTCATAAATTAATAATAGCATTATTTGAATTTCTTTTCAAACTACTAGCTTGGTTAACCCGGAGGCTCGGTTGACCGAGACTCAGATAATCAATTCTACTGTATACAGATATATAAATGTTTATACTAAATTTGACCAAAATCGACTCATAGTTATACAGTCTTCCCCCTCTCCGAGCAACAGTTGTCTCAGTGTCCCATCTTGGGATTGTGAGCAACGGGGAAACTGCAAAACAAGATGCCACACAGCGAAGAATGCCTTAGTACTCACCGATCTGGTTACCGGTGTTGAAGTCGAACTTGTACATCTTGAGATCATCGCCTCCGCAGACAAAGATGCTGCGGTCCGGGTGCAGAGACGCGGAGTTGACTTGTGTAGCGACCGGCACTTGCCTCACCACCTCCAGTCTACACAACACAACATTGCTCTGGTCAACCGGTTTCCCATAAGTCTCGACTCAAGGGCTTACGTTGTCCCTGATTTCTAACACCAAAGGGTTCAACACCTCTGCTAAATTTCCTCAACAATTTTCAAGATGTCTTTCAGTTATACTGTAGGGCATAGGTGTTTAGATCTGGTTGAGAGGTCTGTTATAATTTTTCGGTTTCTGGGTTATGTTTTTGGCAAGTAATTGTGTTTAACTAGCGTGGTGTGAATATCTTATTCATATCATTTTGAAATTTGTATTAAAATTACTTATGCTTGGAACAAAACCCTATCTTTGACATAATTGCTAGTATGAAAGAAAATATTAAACTATAAGATCCTGCATATTTATATATTTAACATCTGTGAAATGTTTTGAAAATTGTATTTATAATTAGTTTTATGAAAACATTTTGTAAAGATCTCAGCTCAAAACCGGTCAAGAAACAATACAATTTCCAGGGTACTATATGTTTGAATGATTACACTTTTGTTTTATATTTATTCAAGTGACTAGTATGTAATTAGGTACAGTATTTTTTTGTAAAACATAATAATAGACTAAGAATTTATATGGAGACAGCTTCTTATTGGAATTTACAATTATTAATTAAAGTTTGAACTCAAACAATCCAATACACTTTTTTATTATTATGAGAAAGAATAATTTTATTATAAGTAATAAAAAAGTTTATTGGATTGTTTGAGTTCAAACTTTAATTAATAATAGACTAAGAAATTGGTTTTTCGAATGCAGGCTAAGACTGTGACATATAAGGAAATAAAGTATAAATTATTATTATTATTAACATATAATAATCGGAAGTAAAATTCTCGTTGGATTTCGAATGTGACAATATTTTAGCTGAATTAAGGCTGAAAAACATCGCAAAATAAATCAAGTCAATTTGAAGAAAGTAAAAAATGTTCTCAGATGACATGAAATAATAGGTTTTTTAATTAGAATAGTTGTTTTAAAGTCATCTTCGACAAATTAATTAAAAATCCCCCAACTGTGGAAACTTGCCAGATTCTCAGCATAACTTAGCACTCACGTCTGGGCATTGAGGAAGGATACAGTGTGTCCGTGCGAGACGGTGATCACGGACCCGTCCCGGGACACCTCCAGGCTGGTGGGGGAGTGCTCGAGCTCCAGCTTCCTCACCTCTGACCCGGCCGGGAGGCTGCGGTCCCACAGACGCACAGTCCGGTCGTCCGAACAGGACACCAGCCGCGTGTCGTTGCGCAGGAAGTACACCTGCCGCAGCCCTCCAGTGTGCCCCGCAAACTTCTGGGCTCCTGAAACGAAATGAAATACGTTATTGGTGAAGTTCGGATTGGTCGGCCTGGTTTTTTATAGAAACTGACAAATTGTTGTCAGGACATGTCCCAGTGGTGTCCTGGTGCGTAGGATGACCTGGCTTCATTGTCTTAAAAAGCTTTTACATAATTGAATTTTTTCTTTTCTTTATAAATTATCTTTACGTTTATTATTTTTATCTATTATGCATTATTAGTCTTATATATAATTTTATTTTTATATTTTAGGTTTTAATATTTTGATAAACAAATTTTTAACATTATTGGTTTCTTAAGCATTAATATAAAACAAATCGGATGGAAACCGGAAAAAACATGGATGTTAAACAGAGCAATACTGGCCCTATAACTGCATGGGCAAATGTTTAAGGTCACCTAGACAGAGCCGACCGACCCTTGACATGAGAGTAAGTGTTGACTAAAACCCAAAACTATCATACACACAGAGGGTTCAAACCAGACAGCTTTGGAATATAGCAACCGATTTTGAAAATTAAATCCCCAATTTTTGTTGTGAGTCAAAAATGTAATACCCCACTTGAATTTCTCAGTTAAGGTTGAGGGGGCCACCTGATCAGGCAGCTGTCGAGTACTGTGCTATTTTTCACCGAGAAAACGGCTACAGAGCGTGACGCTGAGTCAGGGTTCTCTAGACAGACTCATCTGTAGCACTCTCGAGGTCTTTTCTTTTCTCCGTTTGCTGCTCTTCACCCAAACGGAAAATTAATTACCTATTAGTTATATTTATATAATTAAAAAACGTGTCTCTACAAACTGAAATACAGTATGATCTCACTAATCCGACCCTATATCTGGATCGGAAGGGCGGGATTAGCGGAAATGCCGGTCTAGTAAAGATTCACTAAAAAGGCTCAATTTGCCAGAAATAATCTTTCACACGTTGAAGGATAAATCAATTTCATTCTTTTTCTTCCTTATGTGCATGGATTGTTTATCTGTTGATGTTAAATTCCTTGGATAGATTAGCTAACTTAACACCGGTTTCTAATCTTTTTAAAATCACACACTTTTTATTTACTGTCAAATAAGTAAATAAGTTAATAAGTCATTTATTTGGCCGTTAAATAAACAAGTACAGTTTTAGGCTATGTCAATATATACAAATCATACAAAATAAAAATTCAAAGTTATTGCACGTGTTTACGTTTTTGCAACATCTCAAACCCATAATAAACGGAAGCACAGATTAGTATTAAACAATGCACTTTTCTTGGCTTCTGCAGTGGACTGAAGTAATCGATACAGACGGCATACCTCACACGCTTTACAGACAAGTAGAGACTAGAAAACGGGTGGGTAGTTGATGCGGTTACCGCTGCGGATTACTGGACGTGCCGGAGTGGCGAACAGCCGGATTATAGAGACTGTACTGTATTTTTATTTCCAATTAACTAAAAGTAAGTTAAATTATAAAAAACCATTTTATATTTTTAAAAAGGTGTAAATTTTAGTATGTTAATTTGTAGAGAGGTGTTTTAGAGAAATTTTAAGTATGGTCAGGTTTTTTAGTCAACGCCGTTTTCAAGTTAAGCAGCACATAGTTTCTCAAAAAACAGCACTTTAACTGGCCGTAGCTAGCTCAATAGACGTCTTAAATTTTCAGATATATTCAATTCAAAACCATTCATTGTTGGTTTTGCAAAAGAAAGCGTTAAAGATTATGTTAAACTTAAATTATGATGACTCTGTTAGGGAATATTTTACTACACTAGGGATTTTAACTGTTTATGGGTTGTATGTTTAGGAGAAGTGGTGGCTGTTAGAGAGGCAGAACACAGCTTCAGAAACTGGGTACTAGCCATAACTACTCTACAAGAAATAGAAATAAAATAGCAATACCAAATCACTCTTTAAAATTTTTCTGGAAATCACCTAAATTTGCAGGTATCAAGTTTTACGATAAAATCCCCAAAATATTAAAGATATTAAAAGTTTAAAATTGTTGAAAAGAAAATTGAAAAATTATTTTAAGGTGAAGGCTTTATATTCCTTTGAGGAGTTATAAAAATAAATATATAAACCATGCCCATGAAATATATAAATTAGGATAGCCCATGGCTTTTTATTTTATTTTTGTTATATTTTGTTGTATTTAGAAGATGTTTCACTTAATGCCCTTCAATAATTATACTGTATGAAAATGTGCAATTTATGAATAAAGATGTTTTGAATTGAATTGAATAGCTCTTTCTCACTCCAATAACAACTATTAACAAACAAAAATTAAAAACTGATAATTTAAAAATAATAATTTCACTCGACCTAACAATCTTAACGAGAGGGAACGGACGGACGCACACCCTGTATACAGTTACGGTGTGTGTGTATACAGTTAGGTGCTTGTGTGTGTGTGTATCAGGAAGGACAGTATAGATCGACCTTGGCTGGAGGTCGACAGGCAGGAAGAGAAGCAAGGTCTCAGACTCTACATTGTCAAGGTCATTCACTCTGCTACTAGCTGCCAAGTGCGAACAGACAGTCTACCTCTACCGAGCATTTCTCATATGTACATTTATTTATTGAATGCTTTTATAAACAAGTAAGAACTTGAAATTCAGTAGGTGTAGAAAAATAAGTGATGAAGTTCAGAAACAATTTAAAGTTAACCAACCAGAAATTAAAAATTGTTCATTCATATAGTTTTTATATATTAAAAATTATAGATACATTTAAAAAAAATACAAAAAGGCTAATATATGTGTATGATTTATTCCCTAGCGATTTCAACAGTCAAGCTGTTTCCTTGAGACAAGAGAAGGTTACATTGCCTGAAGATGCCATCTTGGCTGTTAAACGCTAGTAATTAAATCATATCAATTGACTTTTTTGTATTTTTAAATAATTGTATCTACTATTAGCTAAACTTCCTTCTCAAGAATTTATCTACAATTATATAACTATAACGTTATAGTAGGTGCAGAAAAAGTTATCCATCAAAGACCTATGTTCAACATCATTATATAGTTACATCATTACAAAAAGTGATTCTATCCTTTTAAATTATGCATAAAAAGAGATATTTTTAATGAGCATTGCTATAAAGCTAAGTTACATAAATATTTTGAATTAAATTTAGAATACTATGTAATAAGAGGGACTATGTAAGAATAACAAGAAATTGTAATTAGAGTAACTGAAATTAATTATATAAGTTATATTTTCTTTTGAAAAATAACTAGGAATAACCACAATACATAACAAGCTCAAAGTGTCGCTGGTAACATTTTATAATTATGCTTAAACTTCAGTATATTATTATCTTAGCTAATATTTTAAAAACTTTAAGAACTTGATGTAGTAAATTCAAATTATTATAGTAAATCATCGTATTTTATAATTTGTATTATTTAAAAATAGGAGTGGCCGGGGTTGGATTTTTCTCTTCTGGCGGTAATCGGGCGAGAAACATTTTTCTTGCTTGATATTGGGAACATTTTTGGTTGGCATTAAAAGCTTGATTTAGTTATTACAAATTAAAAGGAAAAGGTTGGAAAATTGAAAAAGGTTTTTTACTGTAAAAGAAAGTATATTTACCCAATAAATCCCAATCTTGTGTTCCTTTTGTGAGTTTTAAAAGAAATGTGTATGGTACAGCATGATTGTCCTTTTATTTGTTATTAGGTATTATTGATCTTATAAGTGAAATTACCTGATAACTAAACTTTGTAATTATTACAATTTACAAGGAATTCTGAACATTAAAAAGTCAAAAAAGTTTTAAATAATACTCATTTATTTCTTGACAAAATGTTAACATTTTTAAATAATTTTAAAATTTGTACTTGGATTTGATTTAAAATTGGGGGAATTTTCAATAGGAAATCACAAATAAAACTGATCATCGTTCCAAGTAAAATTATTAAAAAATGATATTGTTCAGAAATCCTCTCAAGTTATAAGATCTGCCAAATACTCCCCTTAAACTTTCATTTTTGCTGAAAAAAAGTCCCAACCGCTTGGAAAATTTTCCAAAAATCCCTAGGATTTCAAATAAACCTCAAAATCCCTTCAGCCTAAAAAAATTTCCAAAAATACCTCCTGCCCGAAAACAATCTTGTTTTTAGGGAATTCCTGCCTGATTTTTCGGAATTTTAACTTTAGTCAGAAATTTCCTGATTTTCGAGTCTTATCCACACCTATTTAAAAATAATTGTGAATGATTCAAATTAAATTGAGTTTTAGTTGCTTATGAAATTAAACGTTCCAGAATATACTCTATTATTTTGTATGGTGTAACATTATAAAAACTAACTTTAGGCTTAAAAAACAAGAAAATTCAGAATTGAAAACATTTTAATAACTAATTATATTTATCTCTCATACATCCGGTTTCAGGCATCTGAAATGTAGAAAATCTTGAGAATAGGTTTGGAAATCCCGTCTTGAGGAATAGGTTTGGAAATCCCGTGCGGAATAGGTTTGGAAATCCCGTGCGGAATAGGTTTGGAAATCCCGTGCGGAATAGGTTTGAAAATCCCGTCTTGAGAATAGGTTTGGAAATCCCGTAGGAATAGGTTTGGAAATCCGTGCGGAATAGGTTTGGAAATCCCGTATGAATAGGTTTGGAAATCCCGTGCGGAATAGGTTTGGAAATCCCGTGCGGAATAGGTTTGGAAATCCCGTGAGGAATAGGTTTGGAAATCCCGTAGGAATAGGTTTGGAAATCACGATAGTTTTAATGGTATTTTTAAAATCTCAATCAATTATTTAAATAGAGGAGAAACAGTATCCCATGATTCACACACATTTGCTATGAAGAACTTTTTGTCAATAATTTAATCAAATAATTAATACCTAAATTTTGTTATGAAACAAAAAATTACATTAGAAACCTGGAAAACTAGATAAACAGTCTGTGTGTAGACAATGTATTCGTATAAAATTTTGTTGTTTTCAACAATACACCATTTGGAGACCTTGATCAGCATGTAAGTACGTACCGTAATACTCTGTGACTTTTAATAATTTTTAAAATAATACATATATGACTTCTTAGTTTGTATAGTTTCATTTCAACTCTAAATGTACAAAACAACAAGAGATTTCAAGTTTTGCTATTGGTCTGGTCGCAATTACAACTACAACCTGGTGATCTTTACACACCGCTGGGCCAAATGTATTACACGACAAGAGGTTTGAAACGTAGTTTGCGAACGGATTGGACTTGCAAGGGACAAAATTTTCTTTTTATGGCACTAACGGCTAACCGATTTGGCTTCAATTTTTGCTCTACGCGTCTTATGGCAAATAGAATCTCTTTTTAAAATTCTAAAATATTGAAAATATTATAGGTCTAGATTTGAATGGAACAATTTATTTTTAATTATGGAAATTTACTGTTTAGCAGAAGATTTGTCCAGGGCTCAGTGGGTAAAGTCATGGCTTGCAAAGCGCAGGGTCGTGAGTTCGATTCCCAGCGCAGGCACATGGGTTTGGACGGCTTTCCCAAAAAGCGGTAAAAGTTTGGTAATGCCCACAAAATCCTAGGTTAAGTCTCAAAATCAAAATGCCATTGGCGTACAGTAAAAAATAAAAAAACTTGAACTCTTGAAACCCTTTAGGTACTCCCAAAGTGAAATGTGGTTTACAAATGTATATCATACACATAATATAATACATAACATGTATTACATAACACATTTTGAAGCTTTAAAATGTAATCAATGTAATCGACTGTTACTTTTTTAACAAAGATTAATAGATTGTGTCAAACTAAAAAAAAGTTGTTTATCGGTCAGGTTTAATTTTATTTAGTTTGACTACTTGTGGATGAAAAGGTGTTGCTTGAAAAAATCAATAGCCTATATGTTAAAGATTTTATGACTGAAAGCCGATAAAATACTACAAAATCGGTTCATTCAATGAGTAAAGAGTTACAAAGAAAACACAATTTTAGTGTATTTAACATGGTGCATAAACTACATCATTACTGCAGTAAAGAATATTTTTTATCTTCCTTTGTTTGTTATTTAATATTTTTGTTAATAATTTCAAGTCTATACCAAATCACCACTGAGTGTTAACAAACTATCAAGTGACTACTTTAATTCATCAATTAAATTTAAAAAAGTTACGCTTTTGTATGAATAATTTTGTTTATTTCTTTTTATTGTTTATTTTGTTTATAGCCAAAGGAACAGTTGAAGTTGTGATTAACGCAAATTCTTAAATTAGGCTCTGGTTGTACAGTACAGTCTAAATTCCGGCCTTTTGCCACTCCGACACGTCCAGTAATCCGGCACTGTAACCGTGTCAAATAGCCACCCGTTTTCTGGTCTCTACTTGTCTGTAAAGCGCGTGACGTATGCCGTCTGTATCGAAAACAGTAAAATTTACTAAGAGTGACTTATTAAACCTTCCAAACAGGTCAAAAGACGATGTTTTAACTCCGGGAAAGTTACGGAAACCATTAAAAACGATGTTTTACCAAATGAAATAAACTAACTTAACTTTTGCTAACCTAACTTCACGATAATAACTTATTCACCTTTAAGTTAAATTTGAAGTGGGTGACAGATACTGTCGTCTGCTATAGAGTGCAGCGACACGTGTCCGCGTCTTCCGCTCGTAAAATAGTCCCAACTTTAAAGCCACTTTTAAATATGTTCAACATAAAAATAAACTAACCTAACTTCACGATAATAACTTATTCACCTTTAAGTTAAATTTGAAGTGGGTGAAAAGTCACACAGATGAGTGACAGTTGTCTCGCGGTGCTCCCCGCGCGTAAAATAGTCCCAACTTTAGAGCCACTTTAAACCACTTATAAATAAGTTCCGCACCCCAAAACAAATTTTTATATATTTAGATGCCTCCTCCACACCGTGTTAAATCACTTTCAGCTCATGAAATCATAAGTCACTCTTAGTAACAAAACCAGCAAAAACATAAACATGTAACTTTGACAATAAATAAAAAGTATGTGATTTTAAAAAGATTAGAAAGTGGTGTTAAGTTAGCTACTCTATCAAGGAATTTAACATTAACAAACAATTCATGCACATAAGGAAGAAAAAGAATGAAATTGAAAGACGACTTTGAACGCAGTGAAAGATTATTTCTGACAAATTGAGTCTTTTTAGTGAACCTCCACTAATCTGGCATTTTTGCTAATCTGGCGCTTCTGGTCCTGATATAGGGCTGGCAATTCATGCACATAAGGGAGAAAAAGAATGAAATTGAAAGATGACTTTGAACGTGTGAAAGATTATTTCTGGCAAATTGAGCCTTTTTTAGTAAACCTCCACTAATCTGGCATTTCCGCTAATCTGGCGCTTCTGATCCTGATATAGGGCCGGATTAGTGAGATCGTATTGTATATGCTTTAAATTGTTGACAATGAGATTTCTACTGATGCCTTGTTATGAATAAAGAAGTTCCTCACTACACTCTATACAAACTTTGGAAAATCTCAAAATTTGTAAAAAAAGATAAGCGAACCCTCAGCGGATTGGTATCTCATGTTCGACTCCAAGGTCATCATTCTGGTGGCGTGGGCTCTTTCCCCGCAGTCACCACTGACTAATTGTTTAGTTACGTTGTAGTAACGATAGGTTGAGTGGTAGGAGAGACTTTACAGTCCTAATTTCACCTTGTTTAAAACAAGACAAACTTTTCAAAATTAGTAGCACTTTCCAATATTTTGTTCAGTTTTTATTTGACACACTTCTGTTATTAATTTACCGAAACCGATGAATTTCCAAACACAGTTTCATTAACAGTTATTAAAGTTGCTTATTTCCACAAAAACCAAATGGAGACAAGATTATGTTGATCTCACCTGAGTCCGGTTTATTTAGGTCGAACACTCTGACCAACTTCTCATTGCTGGCAGTGGCCAAGAGATTACCGTCGTCAGAGAAACACACACTCTTGACAATGTGATTGTGTTGGAAGCTGTGCAGTTCTCCTCCACTGACTGCATCCCACACCTGCGCACACCATCTCACATCACTTAAGCACACCAAGAGATTACCGTAATCAGAGAAACTCACAATCTTGACAATGTGGTTATTTTGAAAGTTGTGCAGATCCCCTCCAAAAAACGAGAAAGGACACCATTTAAAACCTACCGGAGCTTAGGATTATGACAAGAGTTTTAATTGAGTTGAATGGCCCTAACCTATATAGAGCTTAAGTGAAATGAACTTGTGCCTACCTTAGCATTAAAATCTGCAGCCCCTGAAGCTGCTTTGGTCGCATCTTTATTTAAAGCAACGCCCCAAACAGCACCTTTGTGACCTTCAAAAGTACCGATCCAGTCTCCAGTATCACCTTGCCGCAACATGGGTTTACCATCTGAAAGAAAATGGTGTTAGTAGATGAGGTAACAAATGGCATTGTAAATCATCAAAATACTAAGATGAATGAAATAATATCAGTATAATTAATAATACAACTAATATATAGTGTTATTTAGGCCAAGGTAAACACGCAGTTTTTTTTATTAGACGTAGTGGTAGCCTAGTTAACTTACGTACTAACCTTTGCAAGCCGATATCAAGAAAAATCCACATTCCGTAACATCACTAAAGGCTAAATTGACAACTGGGCGAGTGTGGCCACTACAAGTTAAAGGGGTCTGTCTCAAATTTGCCATTTTTGTAAATAACCAACTTATAACTATAACCGAACGATGGTATTATCGGTGCTTTCGCTGTTGAAAATCGCGAAATGCAGCGATTCTCTTCTTACTACCTACATCAGATGCTCACGGCTGACTAAATCTGATTCTGAGCAAAGACGTGAAAGAACTGAAAAGAAAATACTTGATCGTAATATCCAGTGTTGCCAGCCCACTTGACACCACCAAGAGCCAATTCATACAGCTAATAAGGTACGACCGAAAAAATCTTCCCAAAATTAGTTCGCTAATAAACTACCCAAAAAGCTGTCTACTAGGCCTCTATTATACGCTGCAACTGTATGCCTGCAACTCGATTGCATGAGTTGTTTCTATCACGCACTCGAGTTACACAAGAAGAAGTCAACAACGCCGATTTAATGTGGTCCCATTTTCAACCACACAAAGAAAAATGGCTATACTGCACCTTATTTGATGATCAGTTCTATGCTGCGACGAAAAAAGAGTTTTCATCTAGTTTCGTATATCAGTGTTTTTATGATGAATATTCAGGCTACATAAAGGAAGGTCTGGCCAACAATACCAACAAAGGTTTTATGCAAAATAACCCTGTGCAAGTTGCAGGAGCGCGCGTTGTCAGTTTCATGCAACTAAATTGTAGCGTGTAATGAGCGCCATACAGTATAACCTAATGCCCCGGCCCTGCCAGTTTCAATAATATGCAATCGATTGTTTGACAATTTCCTGCAATGCAAGTGGTCTGACTCAGTTGCAAGCAGTGAAACCAAATTGCACTCATATAATAGGCTCCATTAGATACCCTTGACTAAACCAGACAGCAATCGAGTTGCAGACACAAAGTTGCAGTGTATAATAGAGCTAAATGTCCGCTTTTTAAAGTAGGACGGGACCCCTTTTAATATTTAAACGCTATGCAAATTTGTCTTGTTGATTATAAAAGTCGTATCTCGCCGATATTTAAAGTCGTCCCAACGAGTTTTAAAACCAACTGGTGGATACTTAAAGCCTTCCCGACGAGATTAAGTCTCCCAAATGAAATAAAAAGTCCGAGACAAAACATTTATACGTAATCGTCTTAGGTCTTTTGGGCTTCAACAAATCAGCTTTATCAATAATTATTCCGTACTTAACAATCGAATCATTGTACCACAGAGTATTTGATTGTAACATCCAGGTACTGCAATACCGTTTTGACGTTACACGGTACAAAATCAGTGTTTGTTGTTACTAGCCTATTACTCTGTTAGGTCAGGGTAGGCTTATAGGTGTCAAGGTGTGCTAACAGTCACTGTATCAGTATATCCTGGCTCCTGTGAGGGAAATGGTAGGATATCGAGACATGCCTTTACCGCCCGAATATGAAAACACTAGCGCAAGAGATTTATTACTTGATCTATCACTGAAGAAAAGTTATATAGAGACCCAGATTGCTGAGTTCTACCAAATTCTTTCTAAGGTATAATCATCAAATAACCTAGTCATTATCTGATAACCCTATTCTAACTTGCTATTGCCAGATACATCCGTGATTTGAATGATATCAGCATTTTTTAGGAAGCCTTTCTTGACTTGTAGTGCAGGAGATCTAGCTATTAATAAAGAGTCCCTACCAACCCTAAATCTATCCCAGTGACAGGTCGATTTGATTGTGCTGCTACCTCTTGGGTGACATAAGCTAATATAAGAACTCAAAATATTGCTTATGGCACAAGTACTATTTAAAGTAAAATAATAATTCTCAGGCAGAAATGCATACGTCCCAGCATACCTGGATTCAGAACTAGACTGGCCCCTCTGCTCCTTCTCGTCACTGCCCCGAGTCTTATCAGCTGAGTACAAAGGTCACTTGCATTGTCCTTACTATCCAAGTACTCAGCTCAACTATTAGTCTTGTCTTGATCTTATATACATGTCAAATACTGAATAAGGGCAACAAAATATAATCTTATATAAACTAACATAATCTGCTGTTCACTTTACAACATTGGGGTTTCAATAAAACACAAAATTAAACTCGCTTACAGATTTCCTAAAATATTTCAGCCGAGCTGTTAGCTGTACACCATGGGCGAATTTGCTTAGTTGGCAAGAAAGCCATTGGTGCATAGGAGTCAAGTCATCGTTGTTAAGTTCAAATATTTACCAATAGCGCCCAGTCAGTGACTACGTACTCTTGCTATGTGCAGGTCACTTGGAAACGCTCTTTTTAGCATGTTAGTTAGGCTCAACCCCACTCTCACTGATAACGGTTGAAATGAAAAAGTCTCCGTGAAAATTCATGGCCATTTTGTCTTTCCCCTACCAATTGAAGCAGAAGGATATTTTTTGATGAGCTCTAGCATATAGATTGGTTCACTCTAAACAGAAATAAGATAACCAGCAAAAGGACAACAAATCTGTCATAATGATGACTCCTTCTCTTAACCGCTCCTTAAAGAGCCGATCACCCTTAATAAAAACAGGTTTCCTACCAATTTTGTTGAGTTGTGTAAAAACATGCTCTATAGGTCAAGGAAATTTCCCTATACAACTAGAAAAATGGTTTTGAAATTTTAAAATCGTTTAATAGTTAAGTGCCAGCAAAACTTATATGTCCACATCATGTGTTATCCAGGGCCAGAAATTTGACCTGGTTATGAAGAAGCTAGGGAAATGAAATGTGTAAATTCTGGCTGACTCTGGACATAATTGTTACTTAAACTTTCCTGCGGTAAAAAAAAGGCATATATTTTTTAATGGCTGATAATTACCCGATACTATACATAGATGGCTTTCCTTTTATTTCTTTTCAGATATATTGTAAAATCATCTTTATCAACACCAGCTTAAGCTTGAACTTATGTTTCAGAATAATGTCGGAATGCATGAGCCCTTGGTTGACACAGAAGGATTCCCTCGCAATGATATAGATGTTTATCAAGTTCGACATGCACGTCACAGGATCATCTGTAAGTAGACCTAATCAGATTATTAATTAGTTAAAAAAAATAATTGATTTTAAATTCATTCAAAGAAAATGTCAGAGTATTCTAAGGTTAAATATTTTAGAACCCAACATGGGCACAAAACATACATAAGTTAAAGGGAGAACCAATTCAAGCTAGATATCTAACAAAGATGTAAGGTCTGCTGGTCTGCTGTTGGATAAGCTAACATACTGTTCTTATCAGTTCCCCCCTATTTTTAACGGACTTCCGAGAAACGACGAGGTTATACAAGTTGACCTGCGGGGATTTTTATTTTGTATGTCTGTTCACAAATTATTTTTTTATCCCTTAAATTAATTATTCCAGGCTTACAGAACGATCACAAGGCGATCATGCAGAAGCTAGAGGAGGACTTGGCCTCGTACCACGCGGCAGCCAATGCGGCTTGTAACTTAGTGGAAATAGAGCCTGAAGAAGATATCCTGTCCGAGGCCTTTGCCATCGTCAAGCTCGTCCATCCTGGCTCCCCCGCTGACATATCTGTAAGTTATTTCTCGGAATTCTCTTAAACACATTTTTACAGACCCTGCAAGCGTGTTTGTAACCCTCAACTTATTGCTGTTTTAGAAGTTACCGAAGTCCCTATTTAATTCAGAGGTTTTAACAAGAATTGGCAGTATTTAATAGGTTAAGTCCATAAGATAGCATGAATTGATATGGTGTATATTTTCTAGTCGATTCTAGCATTCACAAAACCAGTATTCAATGTTTTCAAAAAATTGGCAAGAATAACTATGTCCTCTTTTCTCGACCAAAAACTTCTAAAATAATTTGTTTTACTTGATTTATTTCTATTTTAAATGTTATTTCAGGGTTTGAAAGAAAATGACTTGCTGGTACAGTTTGGCTCTGTGACCAAGGAGAACTTCAAGACCATGAACGATATTGCCACAGTCGTGCGTTGTTCCATCCGTCAGGAGGTGCTCGTCATCGTCAGACGGCAAGGGAGAAGCTCGCAGGTTAGTTGTTGACTCAGTTCCATCACGTTCTACGGCCTGGTAGAGGCGTCATTCTTGGGTTTTCCAGACGGAAGTGCACGATCTCAACAGTCATAAATCACAATATGGTTCTGGTAGTAACTAGCTGATTATGGATAGGATGATTCTCGATTCCACCGATTTAGGGTAATTTTCAATGACGCTGCAGTACTTATTCGTATTATATTGGCCTTATTATGTCTTAAAATTCTGTTACCTAAGTTTTATCTGTCTACTTTTACAGCTTAGACTGAAGCTGACGCCAGTGACTTGGTCTGGTCAAGGTTTCCTCGGCTGCAAGATCGACCCCATTCCCTTCGACAACGCTGAACGTTAGGCACACCTCACATTGAAATTCCTCTTCTTATTGATAAAAATTGCAAGAAAATATTTAAACTGGAAGCAATAATTTTCATGTGTTTCTGAGATAAGGTTTTAAACCCCGGAATAAGTACCTGATATAATCTGGAATTAATAGTGTAATTTATTTGTTTAAAAAAATTGTTTAACAATAAAATATTCATGAGATTACTGTTTGTATCATTGACTTTTTGGTGTTATTAAATGAAACTGTTTTAGCTTTTTTTAAGGCTCACAATATCTTTTATTCCCGAGGGAGAATGAGATCATTCTAAATTTTTTAATGATCTTTTGTGGCATGGACATCAGTTGTTTCAACAAGTTTGTTTTAAACTTAAACACCAACACATAATAAATCAGTGTAACAGCTGTTTCTTCAAAACATTATAAATCAGACTCCTGCAGAGTTCCCACTGGACTGTGAGAATCGTGAATTTTGTAAACCTTGAAAAAACCTTGATTTTTTACTAGAAGTGAAACCCAGTATAGGACCAAGTTCAAATTATTAATTACCTTGTATTGTGCCTGTAGATCATACAGTTGAGAATAAAGTGGATGCGCATTTCACCCCGCTTGTGGGGCATCGTCGGCACTCTTATTGTCCTTAACAAAACACGCGCACTATCACGGGTTCTTAGATCGGTGGTCGATACATCGCACACTGTACGATACATTCAGTGCGTAATGTACGAGGGCTATCCAGAAAGTAAATTACGTTTTGGAATAAAAATTCTACGAAGAATAGAAAAAGATTTTTATTATATACATTTGAAAGCCACACTAAAATACTACTTTTCTACATAATCGCCATACAAATTTAGGCAATTATCATACCGATGGACGAGCTTTAAAATTTCTTCGTCATACAATTCTGCCTCTGGTTCCTTCAACCCTTTTAATACTTCTTCCTGCAGCCGTTCATCATCGTCAGAACGCTGTGTGTTGCCAGCCACTTCTTCATCGTTGGGAACAAGTGGTAGTCGCTTGGTGCAAGATCCGGACTGTACGGTGGATGAGAAACAACTCACACTCGTACGGTCACCATAATCTTCCTTATCGACATCGTTTGCATGCATTTTTTTGTTTCTGAGGGAAATTTGGGTGTCCCCACTGCATTGACTGCAATTTCATCTCACAGTTAACATGTTTCACCCATGTTTCATCACCAGTAACAATCAGATTAAGTAGTGAATCGCCATATTTGTGGTAATGGTCCAAAAACGTTAATGCTGCACTCATTTGCTGATTTTGTGATTTCATTAACTTTTTTCACAAGTTCGGCATTTGCCAAGTTGGGTCTTCCACTCCTCTTTTCGTGGTGCACATTTGTTCCGCCATTTTTAAAGCGAATGCTCCATTGACGCACTCCACCTTTAGTGATGGTATTGTCCCCATACACTTCACAAAGCTGCCGATAGATTTCAATCGATTTACAGTTTTTTGCAGCTAAAAACCTTGACAAAGACATTTCCAAGCGACACTGTAACGTAAAAAAGTATGACATAGACCTGAGAGTTGATCGGCTAGATGCAGACTGAACTGGGGAACAACCACATATCAAGATGGCCGCTCCAGCTTCGCCCCTAACGGAGATAACCGAAAACGTAACTTACTTTCTGGATAACCCTCGATTGTGGCGACCACCGATGAAGAACTCCAGAGGGCCATCAGTCACGCCCCCACCCCTTGTGTATAGGACAATAAATAGTGTAAATAGTGTACCATATGTTTTAGTTAAGGACAATAAGAGTGCCGATGATGACCCACAAGCGGGTCGAAATGCACATCCACTTTATTCTCAACTGTATGATCTGCAGGCACAACACAAGGTAATTAGTAACTTGATTTTTTGTCTTAAAACCTTGAAAAAATCAAATTGTATTAAATAAAATCTAAAACGTAAAAATATTGATGTTTTGATCAAATTTGTTAATATTTTTATACCACATGGTTATTGTTCTAAAACCCTTGTTACTGTTTACTATAGTACTACTACAATGCTCATTCTGTACTTACATCTAAATGTTACTAATGTTTAACAATTTAGTTTTTTATTCCCCGATTAATTATTTGGTTATTTGTGGTTAAATTGAACCTTGAATTTCAGTAATGTTGGACCTAGAAAACCGTGAAACACTCGTGAATTTTATTTTTGGAAAAGAGTGGGAACCCTGTCCTGATTTCAAAACATTGTTTACTTTTACAGGGTTGTCAGTGACCGGGAAAATTGGGAATTCTGGTGAATTTCGCCTCATTTTTCGGATAACATTCAGATTTAAGTACTTGTCTAAATTTGAAGGCATAAATAGTTGAGCCGGATGGTGTAGTGGTCAGCATAACCGCCCGGCAAGTGGGAGACCTGAGTTCAAGTCACGGTTCGGTCTTAAAATTTTTGTCTTTAAATTTGTTTAATAATAAATTAGCTATTTAGTTTTTATACAAATTAAGATCTATGTAATGATTTACTACTATTATACCATGGCAAAAATTTACATAAATATAAAATTTTGCCATATGGTGTTGGGAAGCCCAAAACTTAAAACCGCACCTTTCTATGACGTGTCCTTCTCTTTGGCGAGAGAAATGAATAGCTCTATTTCCTATGGAAATTTGCTAATTAAACCAAGTTATACTTGAATACTTACTTGAATACTTGTTTCCTACAGTGGCGTAAATAACACCCCCAGCCCGCCCGTTTGAGGTTAACAACCCGGAGGAAGCGATAGCATCACGCTATCAAGCTGCTAATCATCACCGATCGATCAGAATAAAAGTGCGGCTTTAGGAAAAGAAGCCCAAAATTATATTTGCAATCCATATTTGTTTGTTGGATATTAAGTCAAAAATTAACCTAGTGCTGGGTTTGAATGAAATGAGATGGTGGCTCTGTGCTGGAATAGATTAGATCCATGCATGATCAAGCTCACCTCTCCCTCAGGCCTGTACTGTACAAGCGTGCTGGGCGGTATGGCGGCGCATCACAGCCACTGGTCACTGAAGAGTCATTGAACCACCAACCCGCAGAGGCGCACTGCGCCGAGGAACACTAGCCACCCTGCCCTAGCGCCCGTCAGTTGTGCAATACCTACTGTCACTGCGACACTGTGGACCTAACCTATTTAATACTTTGTTTCCGGTATGTGTGTGATAACAGTTACTGTAGTCTGTAGATGCAGCCATTGACTTTAAATATACATTTAAAATCAATGATGCAGCGTTCAGATTTGATGTCTAGGAATTAGGAAACTAATTGGCGCTCAAAACAGGAAAAGAAAAACAAGAAAAGTTACAAAACCTTTTAAAATAAGTTCTTTTTTACAACAACTACAGTTTAGTCGGTTACTGCCGACGTTTCAAATAAGCACCGGTAAAAGTGAAGGTGTAGAAACTACTGATTTGTGAGATTGTTCGGCCAGTGATGCGCATCAACAATTCTTTAATCGGGTCTAACTTTTAATTTTGTATAATATATTATAGAACAACTAATAACAATATCATTTAACAATATTAAACTACATGGCAAAAATTTACATAAATATAAAATTTTGCCATATGGTGTTGGGAAGCCCAAAACTTAAAACCGCACCTTTCTAATGATGTGTCCTTCTCTTTCAAGCAGAGAAATGAATAGCTCTATTTCCTATGGAAATTTGCTAATTAAACCAAGTTATAAAAATTAAGTACAAAATAAAATTAATAATTATTACAGAGTAGTATTTCTACCTTACTATAAGACACTCCTGGCCCTAGGTTTGAGGTTGATCATGGGTTGGGACCGCTATGAGAAGACAAGTAAACACCTCTCATACCGCATTACATCCAGAGCAGGTTGACACAATCACTCACACCTGGGTGTCATAGTGCGATCTGTCCTGATGCCCTCTGCAATCAATTGCACGGACCTAATCTGCACCGAACTATTTACCAATCAACTTTGTAAACAATCTAAATTTTGATAGAATTTGAATAAGTTATGATAAATTTTGTTTAACTTTGATACATTAAAGCGGTTACATGCACAACTCAACGTAATAAACATTCAAGAAGCACGACAGCCTTCATTGTAAACTCTTACACATTTGTAGAAAATACTATACATTTCATGATTTGAATTTTACATATGCCCACTTGAAAAATTGAATATATGTATAGCTTCTATTTAAGTATTGATTGGTAGGCTTTGTAACTACGCAAGATTTCAATTTGTTCATTTAACCATTAGATTAAGGTTACTTGAACAATTTGTACTTAACTTACCTACTTCTAGTATCTAAAAGGTTGCAATATAAATTTTAGTATAAATTGAATAATTAATAGCCAAGTACTGCAGGCGAGGCTATTCAAATATGTTTTAAATGGTCTATTACTTTAAACCATTACTTACAAAACTATCCTATAAATAACATTTAAAAATTCAAATTGACGTTATTACCTTTGACGAGCTTAACGGTGTCTTCTTCCTCAACTAGGATGTCCACGTTGTTTTCTAACCGTTTCATAACAATTTCAACAACAGCACTAAAGCAACATTTAAACTTGTTCAACTGGATCATATTACCGCATAACAATATATTGAAAACATGATAAACGACTGCAAGAAATCACTTATACTGGAGAAATAATGTTAGTATGACAAGAAAAACATGCAAAACACAAACATGCAATAAAAAAACCCTGCCAATCGTATGCATTGACTCTGGTTGGAGAAAATTAGCGCTAGTGTTTGCAAAAATATTGAATTTACAGTAATATTTTTACCATACCATTGAGAGAAATTTCGACCTTTGTTAAAATTTGTCTAAAACCCGGAGGGTAGTTTCAGGTACAGTTGTGTATACGACTGACAGGATATAACTCTCTTGTGTTCAGATTTGCTAGTGAAAGTGTAATATACAAACATGCAGTTCCCACCTTTGGTTGGCTTCAGCTGAAAGTGTACAAGTGTGATCTGATTTGTTCATTATGTCATGATTAATATTTACGTTGATAATACTCTTACTAAAGTGCTAGTGTTAGACATTACTTTACTGAGATAAAAATGACCTGTGGCGATAACATAATCAAGAAGAATTAATAATGGAAGAATATTAAATTTATTAACTAACTCTACCGTAAAAATATGGCACCGGTGTGACTAACACAGACTAGACTAAACAAGTTAACTATTTGTAAGACTTAATTTTCAATTTATTTATTCGTTCAACGCTACCCAAAAGTTAATTTTGGCAATAACCGCTCTGCCTTCTGCAAGGACAATCTTTTAAAATTGGAACGAATTTAGATGAGTCTTGAAGGTTAACTCAGCCAAGGAAGGGAGGGTGGTGAGGTTCTCTAGCTTCTAGAAAATATTAATATTTTACTGTAAAATATTTCTTAGCCTGGTTTCAATGCAAGTATGACCAAAAATCATATTTTCCACTAATGAAGAATTTCCTAAACCGATAGCACTTTGGGTTTAAGTACCTATTTATTTCATGTTTGTTTTTCTGTGTAACACAAATTCTGAGTTATTTCATGAACAAATTTTAGTGTATCCAGACTCAAATTTATAGCAAAGTGTTATTTTACAATTTAAACCTTAATAAAATGTGAATTTGCTTAAAAGTGTGAATTTTATTATTCATAGGTGGCCGGGAGGGAGGGCATAACTCTGTTGACCGGGCACCATGGGCCCTGCCTTGCCTAAACCTCTTACTAGTTAATTATTATAGAGACTAAACTAATATACAGGGTTGGGCAGTAATGTAGCAAGTTGTAAAGAACTGATGGATATGTGACTTCAATGTAGGCTTTAGATAAATAAACTCAAATAATTATAAAGTTTTCAGACCTTTTAACCGTGAGTTACTGCTATACAAGATTTAAGTAATAATCTATATAAATAAAATAAGACTTTTGTCTGTACATTGCAAAGAATCCATCAGTTTTTGGTTATTTGGTGCTTATATACTTTGGATAGACCGAAACTGGTGTCAAAGAATTCTGTCTGTCTGTCGGTCTGTCTGTCTGTAACGTTTTTAAGGCATCTTGGACCGCTTATAACTCAGAATCAACTGAAGCTATGGCGGTGAAACTTCGTTTTAGGGTTAAGCCCATTGCGCAGTGTGTCTTTAGCTATATTTTATACCCATAAAACATCCACAAAATAAATGACGAGGGGCCAAAGTGAGCACTTTGCACGATTTTAAGGAATTTTAGACCGCTTATAACTCGAAATCCGCTAAAGCTATGGCGGTGAAACTTTGTTTGAGGGTTAAGCTAATCATTCAGTGTGTCTTTAGCTAAACTTTATGTCCATATAACATCCTCAAAAAACGGGAGTAACTATGACTCTCACAAGGTAGCTAACACGTATCTATATAAATAAAATAAGACTTTTGTCTGAAAATTGCAAAGAATCCATCGGTTTTGGTTATTTGGTGCTTATATACTTTGGATAGACCGAAACTGGTGTCAAAAAAATCCTGTCTGTCTGTCTGTAACGTTTTTAAGGCATAATGGGCTGCTTATAACTCAAAATTGGACGAATCTATGGTAGCGAATCTTCCTTTAAGGGTTTAGCTCATTACGCAGTGTGTATTTCGATGTATTTCATACCCATACATCATCCAAAAAATAAATGGCGAGGGTTCACTGAACACGTTTTTAGGCGTTTCGGACCACTTATAAGTCAAAATTGGCTAAAACTATGGCGGCCAAACTATGTTTAAGGATTAAGCCCATCACGCAGTGTATCTATAGCTTTATTTCATACCCATACAACATCCACAAGGTGAACTAACAGGCAAACTAAATTGTTTTCTAAGGATATATAGAAACTTTTTTGTCTATTTTAAATTTGCAATTTTCTTAAAATATACACACAGCTATGTTAATAAAGCCCCGAGGCGAAGCGTGGGTACTCTCAGCTAGTTAACTATACAAATCCTGCCGGTATCAATGAACTGAGACCTATCCGTGACGTGTTCCAAAAAATCCCAACCTCTAAAAATTAAATTTGGTGAAAGGCTTTAAAGATTTACAAACTGTTCGAGTTACAAAACATTCGAACCTATACAATTTTGACCTAATACACCAGCACATAATTGTGCAGGCAACCTAAACCTAACTTGTAACTGATAACTGCCGTAGAGACGTTCGCTGGCTCGGCGATTTGTAGAACACATATACTGAAAGCGAGATTGTTAGTAAGCTAACATAAACACTCACCAATACAGCTACATACTCGTACACACCGACACCCCAGATGTACCACGGCAGCAGATGTCCATCGGCAGCACACACGAAACGCCACTACCACTGACCACGAACCGAATCACACTGAGCTTATCACTAGATTCCGATGAATCACTAAAAATCGATTTTCCAATATGGCGGACTACCGACCTATTTTTTGCCAAAGGCAGAGCTCGCACTATATGATATTATATGAAATCGCACTATATGATATTAAAACACCAAATAACGTCGCTATCCTAGAATAGTGCAAAAGAACTATTTTTCTTATAACTTTTGGAAATTTAACAAATAAATCATAGACGAAAACGCGAGGTTAATAATATTTAGCCGACCGGTTCACTTTGCTAATGTTGCTATGCGAAGAAGAACAAACAGCTGATCGGGAAAATTGGAAATGAACTAGCCAACAAATTATACCAACTGATTTGATTCTTTAACTTTTACGTTATAGTACTGTATAAATAGGATTGTTAATAACTGTCTTGTTGACTTTCGGTTTTGGCATAAATCTTATTTAATTATGATTTATGCCCATAAACAAATAGGGGCATATCTGATAACAAAAAGGTTGACGATAGTTTACAAACGTAATTAAAACTAACCACAATTGTTTATGAACTGGCTACGTATGTGCCTGCATAACAATGATTCAATCTCCTATACATATAATTATGTATTATTGTTGAAAAAATCGCTTAGTTCTTAATGTAATTGGTTTATAATGTGTGTCATTAATTTAATCTAAGTTCCAATGCAATCCTTATGGGAACATTTCTGAAGTGTTTGTATTAAAAAGGTTCATAAATATAACAGCTTTTGTAAACAAGAATACTTCGGTTGGTCGTGTTTATTGTTTGTCGAGTTTGATTTAGTATTGTAAGCAATCCTCTCCAATAAATCTGGAGGGGGTGCAGGGCCTTTACGTCACGAGAACTACGTCACTCTACACTCTCCATAAGTATGCATGCACAGAGATAACGTTATGGTAAGTAGATTGCGTATAGATGCTGAATGGCTAAAGCAGGAAAATCAACATATTTTGGCAGCCCAAGCACATATGGTGCTACCGTCCCTCGAATTTTCTCTCCCCTCAGCCCCACATGATCGAGTTTATCCGATGTCGATGAATTAAATGTGTGTGTTGCATGTGCGTCGGTGGCTCTACTTGAGACTCTTTAAAGAATTCCCTCGCAGCGCTATCTGTGCTTGGGCTGCCCAACTATGTTAATTTTCCTGCCTCAGCCATTCGACATTTATGTGTAATCTACTTACCATAATGTTACCTTTGACTCGCGCTGATTACTAAGGCATTAGCGTTGTCCATCTACCTAATATAACATAATAAATCTTGCTCAACGACAAATCTTTTTCAATCGAAATACAAACCCTTAACAAGTTGTGATATTTACTGTAATAGTACAAGAGGCAGAGAAACCTACCGAGCTGGGAGATACAGGACGTTAGTTTAAGAATGTTTGCCTTCTCAGGTTGGAATTTGTTAAAACATTGTCGACCTCCTCCCCTTCAGATCCACCGGGGAACACTTTTAACCAAGACTACAACTGCATAAAGCAAATTCCGTTAAGAGGGAGATACATCATAGAATAAGTATAACAGTAATACTTATTCTATGGATACATTCAGTTTAATGATACGAGAGGCAGGGAAAACTGCCGAGCTGGGAGACAACGAGTGTGTTTTAAGAACGTTTGCCTTCTCAGGTAAAGGTTTACTACACAATTCTCGTTCCCCTAGATCCACCAAACCGTGGCCCATGGTACCGTAGCGGCCTACCACGCCGTCCGCGAGTATTAGTTTGATAACACGCAATACGCAACCACAAAACATCTTCCACCGAAATAACAATTTAAACTCGTCCCAGCTGTTGAGCCGAGAGTGCTATAATATGTTGTGGAATGCAGATTCCACTGACATTCCTGTGGAGGTTCACCCGGGGAGACCGTGAGAACTTTGCAACATCACACGACATGAATATATTACACTTTCTATTCTATTCTAGGCTGTAGGTCTACGAGTATTAACTAACAAAATGGAAATTGTTTGCGGAACTCCTTGGGCGAACTAAATGTTTTAAAGATTATGTTATGGTAGGTAGATTGCGCACAGAACTGATGTCACATGGCTGAGGCAGGAAAGTCAACATAGTTCAGCAGCCCGAGCACAGGTAGCGCTGGGAGGGAATAGTTAGGAACCTCTAAACAGGCTAGCCTTAGAGGCCCTAAATTTTCTTGGGTAATGTACTTTAAAGATATATGAGTAATATTATGTTTGATCATTCTTTGGATTTGTCTTTAGCAGGTCAAACGACCGTATAAACTACTAAAATACAGGCAAAATCTAGGTTAAAATAGGTTTTTTTGTTATAGCCCATAAACAAATAAATATACAAAATAATGTTTAATACAAAAATGTCAATATTAAAATGATTTTTCAAGGATATACAACATGATATACCTTACTATTTGATGTTTTAACCTATTCATTACTAAACAAATTCAATGTTTACATCGACTTTGAGGTTAAAATGTTTCCAAAACATGGCTTTATGACATACCGTTGAAAAGCTTCGTCAAAATCTGAGAAACAATACGTAACGCCATATTTCTAGTCGAATTGATAATTTGACTACAGGAAATCCCATAAGCGCTTACGCTGATTTATGTTTATAGCTCTAGTTTTGTAAAGGGCAACATATCAAAGAAATTGTTTCGTAAATATGTCGAGAAATGTCTTCTGTTTAAAATGATGTACAATATGACGCACCTTTAAAAATCTCGAGTTATGGCCCTGTGAGTTTCAGTATTGACACACCCTGTATACTGAGAATCTTAAAAATATTTTTCCTGAAATCTCCGTGTATGACTTCCAGAGAGAAAAGTTTGTTTCATCTTTCTTGCTCTAATAGTACTGCTGTAATCCGTTTAGGACACTTTATCGTGGCCACCCGGTATATAATATGTTCATTAAAAAGGTTTTTTTTACAGGATACTTTGTTCAATGACTTATTTCCTACATGTATATATATATAATGTAAAGTTTTGCCATTTGACTCAGGAGGTGCTGGGAAGCAAAACACTGCAAACCGCACCTTTTCTACGACGCTTCAAAGAAAATTTGCTAAAACCCATATATTGTAAATAACAAAACAAAACCATAAGATCAAATTATACAAATTCCATTTTCATTTAAAATATCACTCTAATGCTGAAGCTAAAAAGATTTGTAAGGAAATCGAAAACTAAACACACGCGTAGGTAATAATACTTGTTTTATTTTCATGTTCAAATTTCATACCAAACCATAGTAATTTTACAAAGTGTATATTTGAGCTTATGGTTACTGTTTACGCTACACATAAATGCAAATTTCAACATTTCCATATTTATACGTTGTAACAATAATATTACACAGTAACATTAATACGATATTCTAAAATAGTACAATAAGATGCCTGCTACTTCGATTTATAATGTCTTCTAAGGTATAACAAAACGTCTTGTAAAAATATCTCCTTTCGAACATCGTAAATAAGGTATGTACAAAATGATCAATGACAAACTGCAATAAGGCCTCTTGTAGTAGAGTTCTATCCTAGGTAACGGATAGTTTGGCATTCAACCTTTTCCTGTAAAGTCCATTTATTACTGACCACATGGAAATGAAAGTTCACCAGGGGAGTAGCCACATGAATTTTGAAATAAAAAAAATTTATTATTACAAAAATTTCATCTTATTGTCAATACAATTTGCTATTACAAAGAATACTGTCCAAAATTTAGTTGTTGTTGTATAAAATTCTTATTGGGACTATAAGTTTGTGTTGCTGAGTATGACCTAAACTCTGGTAGAAAACTTAAATCAAAATTTGATTTGATTTTAGGGTTTTAACAATAAATTTAACAATGAACTTTTAAAATGTGGTTATTTTCAAAAATATTTAGTAAAATTAGCTCATTTTAAATATTTTTTACAATTACATACAATTCTGGAACTGAAAACAGTTTTACTGTACATGTTTTAGTAGCTTTTATTATGCCAAGAATAAAACGTCAACCTTGGTGAGCTAAGCCAACTTTGAAGCTATTTTTGAAATGACGCAAAAACTTATCACTAAATCACTATTTGAGATGCCGACCACTCTCATGAGGGTATTTTAAGGCAAATATGTGGTGAAGGATGAGTGTGATGAGTGGTAGTAATGAGTTATGAGGTGTAGTCTTGTTACAAACTAAGGCCGATTCTTCCTTAGAATGGAATCAATTAATAGCCCAATGACCAATGGAAATACAAGGACCAACGGCTTAACAAATTTCCGAACCACACAGGTGATGGTCTGATATGTCCAAACGATGGTGGGAGTTGATGCGGGTATCATCAGATGATCACTGAGACTATCTGAGCCGCTTTAGACCTATATCATCCTCAAAACCTGACCTCCATGAAGCTGGATTACAGGACCACGCCACGAGTCCCAGTCAATATCCCATATTATTTACCTGTACTTGTTAAATAATCAACCATTTTCAGATAGTTACAATATTTCTAATGTAAATCCAAAATATTCAGAAGGATTCATTGTATCACCACATCTAGTCTATTGGGGTTGTGTGGCAAAAAATTATGCTTTAGTTCTAAAATAATAAAATATGACTTCAATTCCATGTACTCGGTAATAAAATGTTATATCAACTTAAATTATGTGTAAATAATTATTCATCTACAATAAAAGTAAGTTTGGTCTACATTTTATGTATATGGTAAATTCATCTATACATGCATTTTACTTACTCTGTCCATTATTCAGGTTACTTTCCCGTAAAATTAAACTATAACATATTATTTTAAAAAGCTAACAGCAACTTAATATATATCACAAGGCAAATAATACTATCGCTTAACAATAATAATCACAGCTATATACACAAGTAATATTCTCCAAAGAAGTTTTCTACACAATTATTTAACATTTTGTTTGAAAAGCATTCAACATGAAACAAAAGATAAATTAATAATTTATAATTGATTGAGTCAAACCAATTATAAATAATAGTGGTGAATTGTATAGTTGAAATGGTATTGGATCATTCAAAATTTTAGATGAAACAAGAAGGCGGCTTTCCTTACCTTTAAAATTTTAGAGAAAGACTAAAAAATAATTTATTTATAAATAATAGAAATAAACACAGGGTTTTAACCACATATTTTTGACTTTCCAGAGATGATTTTCAGACTACCACACATATTCGGGAATATAAACATACAAAGGGCCGTTTTTTCATGGCCTTCTAACCAGCTGGTTAGCTAACCGCCAGTTAAGTTGTTTACAGACTGCAATGTTTACATTTTCATGCAACGTTCAACACACTTTAATGAATTATTGAAGATTATTCCTGTAATAAAGGTGTTATTTTTCCATTCAATATTGAATTTAACATGTGTACGTTATGCTAAAATAGTTAATTACAAACTAAAATACTAAAATGCAAAATCAAAACAGGCAAAATAAAACTTAACCTCAAAAATATCCAGCTTTCCTATTGGCTGGACGCCGGTTAAATTTTAACCGCCGGTTAAGGCCGAATTGGAAAAACGGCCCTTAAGGACAGGTTTTCAGTTTGTGCGAGGTGTGATCAAAAAGTATCAGGACTAGTGCTACTAAGTTTAACCAGCTAATTTGATAATCGATAGCAACCCAAAACTGTACCCAACTACTTCCTTCAATAAAGAAGGTAAAGGGGTAATTTAAAACCACTAGCTTGTCTGGTCACAATAATTTGTTGTAATTGCAGTTTTTCCAAAAGTGAAACTACAAATTTGTTTAAAATTTTGACACAACATAGGCAATTACATGGCAATGGTTGTACATTAACTCTTAGATTGTGTTTGGAGCCAATGTAAAAAATGTAATTTCATAGGTGATATGCTTGTAGAGGTAATGTTACTCAATAAGAAGAATTTAAAACAGTATTGTATTGATATTAGTTGTGCATTCTTGAACATAAAGTCAGTCCTGATACTTTTGACCCCACCTAACTGTTTTTATGTATTGGAAAATAATATTGGAATAGATAGTTGTAGTACACAATTCTCGTAAACAGTTTTGTAAACCAAATGATGACTGTGGCCACAGTGCTGTCCAAAATAATAAATTATAATTTTTTGATCAGAATTAAAAAAATAATAGCATGGAAAAGCTTGTCAATGATTGAAAGAATAAGATTTATTTTATTATCTATCAACTAAGATTCAAATCAGGTTAGTTAGAGCGTTTTATGAAAAATCACAACACAAACTTCGTTACTCTTAAACATTCGCTAACTCCAATTCTCACATCACAGTACTCCTTAACAATACAGACCGACTGCTCAAGTATCATAACAACACTTCTAACTGATCCCGAACGCTACTTATTGTTTAAAATCTCTTAGAATATAATTCAACATTTTGTTCAAAATCTAAAAACGCTATCTATAACCACCCTGCTGATACGTTGTGGCCACTGAGCGGCTGAATACCCAAGTTGGGCAGCACTGTCACTAGACCGTTCCGGTTCTTGGACTCAGCACTAGAACCGTTGCCGTTTGTGTCGTTGCCGGCAGCGCCAGGCGTGACGCTCTCCTCCGTCGTGGACGGTGTCAGCATGCCCTGCTGCTGTATGTCCACGGACTGCTGCTGCGACTGCGTCTGCTCGTGCTTTGCAGGAGGGACGGGCAGTTCCGCAGCCCTCGTCGGGACACTGGAAGCTCGCTTCAGGTGCTTTTTGAAAGTCTTTTTCTCCTTGGAGTCCAAACTGGAACCGGCCTCCCCCGGAGGGTTTCTCGAAGCGGAGAAGATCCTCCGTTTGTGTTTGAGTAAGAGACTGACATTGGACTCTGGTTTGTCTATTAAGCTCGGATTGGAGTCGGAGTCTGTTATGTTGTTCTCGTCAGAGAGAGGGCTCTGGGAGTTTCTGTTCTCGCCGTTCTTGCCGTTGCACACCGAGTCTTCCGAGCGGCTGCGGTTTATCAGCCGCCCGACTCGCCCTAGCCTCGTAGCTTCGATGAGACTGTCCCACTTGCGCTTGCGCGAAGAGCTCCGCTTGGTTGCCAGCTTGTTGAGCGCGTGCGCGGTGTGGTTGGGCTGTATCTCCTTGGGTCCGGTGTAAGTGCGGCGCATGGTGAGACCCGGTGTGGAGCCCAGCAGCCCGGAGAGCGTTGAGCCGAACAGCTCCGAGGACGGCAGGTTTGGATGCTCGCCCAGCTGGAGACTTGCTATCAGCTCCGCCACGGGTGGGAGGGAGGTGGTGCTGCTGCTGCCGGGCGGGCGATGTTGAAGCCTTTCATCAGACGCCGCTCCTTCTGCCGATTCTTCTTCCCTCCTGTCCCTAGAATAAAATTACGGATTATTCGGTCTAGTAAGGAAAAGTTTGAACATGACAACACTATTTCCTAAAAAAGTTTCTTTCTTTGGATTTAGTTAAAAAAATTTCTTCTTTACAACATTAATTTGAACTGATTTTTCATAGTAAAAGACAAAAAATTATGAATTCTTTATTAGTTTTAACATGTTGTTATCACCCTAAATAAAACACTGCTTCCCTCATAAAAATAAATATACCAATTGTCTCTTCAAATAACAAATATAAGTAAGCAAATTTATTTTGTGGTATTTTCATGATTCCCATTACAAGCATGGTTGTCCCCCAAGTATATGTAAGGTACTATAGGAACTGGTATAATTTGTGGGTGCTACTGATGGAGTTTTAGTGCTTACTATTTCAATAAAAACAATCTCACAAAACTGCTTGTGTGCATTAGACTATCTGTGAGAACTATAAAACCACAACTCGCTAGTGGTATGCAAAATCCACTCTCAGTGCACTAACTAATGAAAAACATTTTTGTTAAGGGGCTTCGCTAACGGAGACAAGTAAAAACAACAGTAGCCAGTAACGTAATTCACTGTACTGTTGGCGACCCTTAGTTCCTAACCCATCCTCTATGTGAAAGTACTGAAAATAGAACCAGCGGGAATCACTTTTATTGAACTGGGATTTACGGTACTGTAACAAATTTCATTCGGAAGAAAATCATTGGTGTTATTTTCTTGATTAGTTTATGAAAATTTCACTGTATGAAGCAGGGAGCGCCTATTCTAGCAGGAAAACAATGAAATACATGTTCTTTCATTTATACTTGTCAAGTGGAAATAAGTGTGACAAAGTATTGAAAGGTAAGTTTTAAATTGGCAAGAGGCTCTCAGCACCCTCATGCAAAGTAGATTGCCTCTTATTCGTGCAAGTAGATAGTACGTGGCCAGTTGAAACATTAGAATTCCACACTTACTGGCTACTGCCATTTCCACTCGTCAGTGTGAACTGCCCTTCGGAAAACCACTAATCTCTTTTAAATGGAATCCTAATAAAATTTAAGCTACACTACAAAAACTAGCACTCAGTGTGAAAGATTCTCTAGAGGCCCGTGACCAGTGGCCAGACCTGTGTTGGGTCCGGTGGCTGTGGAAGTGTTCATCCCAGAGTTCTTGAGGATCTCGATGAGCTCGCAGCGGAAGGCGGAGATGTCCTGCTTGATCTCGTTGACGTCGTCCTCGGTGACGCCTTCGTTCTCCCCCTTGCGCTGTTCAACCGTCACGTAGCGCCTCACCAGGTTCCGCATTATACTCTGCAACATTCCACGCTGGGGGGTTACTAGAAATCTTCAGGTGGTGGAGGGATGAATTTCCTAACTGGAAAACTAAATCTGTTCAACAAGGCAATACTAATTTTACTGATTTTCAGACAATGTTGAGCATTACCCTCAGTTTGGGGTTTGGAAGGCAGAAAGGGATTCGGGCCTACCCGATGGGGAGACTTAAAATTTAATTTGGTTCCCTCAAAAATAATTACTGTATTTTTAAAAAATAATCCATTTTTAGCCTTTTAATTATTTTTAGTGATACTGGTTTCTATGTGTTTGGTTGGGAATTACCTTTTTTCAAACCGTTATCATTTAAAAAATGCTATTTTGGTTTTATTATTGGTGAAAGTATGACAAATAATAGTATATTTCATCACTAGGTCCTTAAGTGACACTTTTTGACACAAGGTCAAATTAACGTCCGAGGTGCGGCCGACAACACTCTGCCTTTCTCTCACAGGTTTATTTATTTACTCCATCTTTGTACAACATACAATTGTGTAGACAATTTATATATACAGTATAAAGACCTGCTACTGCCACTGTAAGAGGAAATCTAACCAATTCAACAAATCCAGGAGTCAACAATTTCTAGGATGGTTCAAAATGGTGGACCACCAATTTTCAGGTGCACTATTGACTAAAAACTGAAATAAATGTAAACCCAACAGTTTGTGCTGTGATTCGACATCTTCAAATGCAAGTTGACTAAAATAACATTTATTTGCTGATAATCAAATGTACGTGCTATTGTAAAGTTGGGGTTTTCATGCAACAAGCGCAATTAAACAACTCTTTCATTATACTTACTAGAACTTCAAGACGATAATAACATGAAAGTAAAAATTAAAAATGAATAAAAAGTGGTTATGTGCAAAACTACAGAAAAAGTACATGTTTTAATACTATCTGTGGTGTTTATTTAGTTATGTTAGTTTAAAAACAGCAGTCTTAAATAGTTTATGTTGGTGTTTTGAGCAGTGAAGATTTTGGTTAAAACACCCGCGTAGTGAATGCCCCGTTAGGGTTTGTGAAATTCAAGTGAACAGTTGATTTTAATCAAATGTATAAACTACCTGTTTGAATCCCTTATTTGTAGGATTTATTTTCTGCCAAGGGAGTTGAAAATAAACTCGTTTCAAGACATTGCTCCAAACATGCTGCAAACAAAAGTATAGTTTGTCAAATCTCTTTTCTTTCCAGTGCCAACAAAATTAAAACCCCTTGATATCAACAGAATTCAGTAAGCGCTTTCTTTCAACCAAATTAAAGTTGAACATAGTTCAAAACGTGGAAATTTCACCTTTGAAATTTTATGTTGTGTACAGTTGGGGTTAGATGACAAAATGGGTAACAGGGGTTTGTGCGAGGTTAATAATGCTAAAAACATTCAATCAAGTAGATCAAGAATTTTTAAATACTGCTGAGGCAGCAAACATCATGCAATTAACAATTAAATAAAAAATAGGAACAATCTACACAAATTTAAAACTATAACTTCTGGCTACGGTACCTAAAAACTACACATAAAATAAACATTTAATACATGTAGTTACTTCAAAGGTATATGTACGAAAAGTGGTATCAAAATACTACTTTAAACCACTACTAAGGTAAATTTTACTTTATTTCTACTCTCTAAGAAAACAAGGGGATAAAAGCATGGACAAGATGCAAGGTTATTAAGTCATTCATGACTTACCTGGTAGCGAAAATCTCTTTCACTAGCTTGCTTCACCTTTCGCTAGAACAAAACCACGTTAAACTCAGAACTTTTCAGTTTCTTTATTGAAACTAAATCTCAAAGCACTCACAGTAGGTTCTGTACAGTCAAACTTAATAATGTAAATCAATTTAATACAAAAGAAAGTCAAAAGGTAAGGCGCATTTAAAGAAAAACACAAGGAGTAAAAAAAGATACTTTTACCTCATAGACATTTTTTGGGTGCATGACAATGGTCTAGACTTCGCAAATGTTTTTCTGAATGATATCTTTCTTTGACGAGTTAATCAAAACGCTAGGTTGGTAATAGAAATATAAAAAATAGTTGTAAGTTAAAATTTAAAAGTATAAATATAACTGACATGAAACCATAAATGCTACAGTGAATTGTAGCAAATTTCCATTAATAAAATGAGGGATAATTAACCAATAAAGTGTTTTTATGGTAGAAAAGCTTAGAATAAACATAACCGACATGTACACCAAAGTCAACCAAATCCGACCAGCAAAACCAGCTAGTTTTTGCCGCTCTCTAAGTCTAGTTAATCGAACAGATTTCATCAATTTGTGGTACACAAGGTTGGCTACAGTAACATATACAAAGGGGTACCAAAAAATTTCATCATAAAACCCATATTTTATTATTTTTTACAAATTTACATATATACCTTTAGTATACTCTCCATTTAGTGCAATGTATTTGTATATTCGGTGCTCCCATGGTTTAAAGAACCCCTCGTACCCCTTAGTCTGAATGGCTGCACGCTCCATCCTCGTTTGCTTTTCCTCCTTCAATTTCCTCGTAACGGTGACCTTTTATATAATTCTTCATTCTGGGGGACAGAACAAAGTTGCGTGGCGGAAGATTTGGTAAGTATGGGGCGTGGGAAGGGTGGTCATGCTGGTATTGGCCAACTAAGCGCCTGAGATGGCTGCATGGGCAGCGCATTGTCATGGTGGAAGAGCCCCGAAAGGTGGAAGGTCGTCCGGGTCGAGGCTTATCCTCAATCGACATGTTATCGCGCCATTTTGAATCCGGGAAAAACACTCGTACATTTTGGTTTTGCTCAAAACATCGTCTTTGTAAGCTTTTTTACAATCGCAACCATTTGCGTTCTTACTGAGAAGAAAGCAAAACTCCACTGTTGCATATTGCTCATCTAATGACACCATCAAAACAAAACAAAGCAGAACAAAAATTACTTTAAGAAAAACGCATGCAATTCATCTTCACAATCTCTCAGACTGACCGCACTGAGTGCATTGAACTCAGGAAGAGTTGCCCTTTCATCCCCTATAAGCCGTAAAGTGAACTATGCGCTCACCACCGACCGATTCCCGATACTTTTGGGTACCCCTTGTATGTACTAAATTTCAGAAAAATCATATCATAAAAACAGCTTTTAGAGTATAAAACCCTTTTTTGGGAGTAAACGATATCCCAAATGTGCACTTCCAGGTAACCAATTTTACTGATTAGTAAGAGATTATTGAGTACATTTGTAATTTTTGTGTGAATTGGACAACAAATGCAACCTGTAGAGTGGTCGCACATAGAGACTATATACCATAGATATAAATAAATATACAGGGTCAGACAAAAGTGTGGAAACTGGAAACGCCTTTATAACTTTTTAACCAGTTTTTTCAGCCCAACCGAACTTCGATAAATTTGATTAGAGGAACCAAAAGTACCTTTCAATGCATTCTGACACTTTGCCCCAGTTTTCAAAATGGGGGATTGGGGGGGTAGCCCCATAATTTTCATAAGGAAGCCCCATCGAGTGACACCTCATTTGAAGGTCTTAGAAAATGTTGATAAGTGCTGAAAACTTGACGTCTCTATCTTATTCCAAAAAGAAATGGCGTTGATTTTAAGTTACACAGAGTTTCAACTCTACCCCCCATTTAAAAAACTGGGGCAAAGTGTCAGTATGCATTAAAAGATACTTTTGAGAACTTTACTAATATGTACTAAGTTTGGTTACTGTGAAAAAACTGGCTAAAAACTTGTTAAAAAGTTATAAAGGTGATTTCACACTTTCGCATAATACAAATCTGTGTAACTTAAAATGAACGCCATTTCTTTTTTGGATAAGATAGAGACGTCAAGTTTTCAGCACTTATCTATATTTTCTAAGACTCTCAAAATCAGGTGTCACTCGATGGGGCTTCCCTATGAAAATTATAGGTTTTCCCCCCCAATCCCCCATTTTAAAAACTGGGACAAAGTGTCAGTATGCATTAAAAGGTACTTTTGTTTCCTCTAATAAAATTTACCAATTTCAGTTGCGCTGAAAAAATTGGTTAAAAAGTTATAAAGGCGTTTCCACACTTTTGCTAACCCTGTATATGTAGATAACATTTTGCTCTTTGACTCAGGAGGGTCTTGGAAGCTGAAAATTGTTTTCTATTTTGTTCCATGACGTTTCCAATGCAAATTCACTACAAACAAGGATATTAAATGAGTCTTATATTTATGATTAAAAACAACTGAAGAATTGATGAAACACTGAAAACAAACACATTGTCTAGCAGATATACCTGAAACAATTGACCTAAACCCACTGTCAAAGCTTTTACAGTACAGTCGATTCAAGTAGATACCACCTTCTCAACAACTAATCATTTTTAACTACCTATAAAATATTAAAGTTAAATTTCAAATTTAACAATCTAAGCCTATGTAAAACTGTATCCTATTGCTTTACATGCTGTTAAGTACGGTAGCGGGTACAAAAAGCAAAATAAAATTAGACATGCAATTTCTTAAAATCTTTTGCTTTTAAAAGTGATTTTCGGGTTACTACCAAGCCTACAAGCTAGAATCTACTAGTGAGTGAAAATCTTCTAGAAACTACAGGGTGTTAACAAAATGATGTTACCAGCATCGTGAGGTTTAGTGGGTCAAAGTAAAAAGAAATTCAGGAATGACATTTTGGAAAAATGCTTTCTTTTACCAGATAGTTGTCACTAATAATGTTTTATCTCTAAGCACCAATTCAACTAGTTTTCTTGAAATACAGTGATTTTTTAATGGAAAAGTTAAAATATGTTTCTTTTACAAAAAAAGTTATTTTGATCAAATTTCTTAGTTCAAAAGGGTTGTCTAGTGTGTTTAGATACTTTGGCTAACCAAAATTATGGTTGAGTATGAATAGTTAATATTTACTTACATTAATAATATTTATAGTATGATAAATGTAATATTTGAAGATTGTTAAAACATTGTAAAAATGTCTTCAATAAAGTATTCTTATTCTTGAGTTGCAAAAAAACCAATACGGTTTACAAAAATGTGTCAAACGTATTTGTTGTAAAACTGAATTCTCAAAAATCCAAACTGAATTATTGAATATTTTTTAGAAACAACAAGTTACAAGTTTAAGTGTGATAAAAACAGATAAATTATTATATTTACTTTTGTAACTCAGTTGTTTCTTGACTAATATTCAAAAATTTATGTTACATTTTTCAAACAACATTTTCAAATAAAAGTATATTTTGAAAATTGTTGTCAACTCTTTGCTTGAAGTTTGTTGATGACAATGGTAGAATTTCTGAGGTTGAAAATTAATGTGGATGATTTCCATCGCAACATTGAAGTGTACCATTATTCGCTATTCAAGCTAAAGTATCTAAACAAACTGAATTGGTTGTATTTTACTGTATATATTTAACTTCTTCAAGTATTCAAGAATTTTGTCATTTCATTGAAAAGAGCCAAAGGACGGCCACTATTTTGAAATAAGACATTTGATCATGCTGTATGATTTTGTGTAAACCGGTATTATCTGGATACACAAGTGTACCAACCAAGTTTCAAAAAAGTCAGTCAAGTGGTTTGGAAATAGCAACTCTCTGGTAACTATTTTTGTTTGGAAAAAGTCATTCTTGATTTTCTTTGTTTAACCCATTAACTGTTTCCGAAGTTCGCAACACCATTTAGTAATCACCCTGTATACTGTATAGACTACTTTGAAAAGTTGACTTGCTATTAAACTTGGCAGTGTTACCGTGCGACTGTGATGCAGAAATTGAAGCAGCAGAGGTCTCGCGATCAAATGAACCCAATGCTAAAACATGTTTAGGGATGATGGGGCGTTTATTTTCATTTTGCAGCTCTCTAAACTTAGTTTCATCAACGAAATCAAGTAATTTAATTATAAAAACAGAAAATGATAGTTTTAACTATGGGGAATAAATGTTTTGTATTTTAAAGAGCGGTTTTAAGCTATTCTAAAAGAAATTTTTATTTTAAAGGGTTTAGTACTAATATATTACTTGAGCTTGAATTTTGAATTTAAATTTAGATAGTTTAAATAAACATGAATTAAAGTTATTAGGCTTATTGTGAATGACAGTAAACAATATCCTTCAAATAATTCCAATTTCATGGTAGCTGTGCCGAAAACTCCAAATCACAAAATGTGGTAGATTTAAACTAAATTTGTGCTTAAAAACTCTTATACACACTTCACATAGCTACATACTTGTATTTTACTTCTGAAATAACAAATAGAATACATTCAAGATTTATCTTTCAACATTTTGCACAGTCTAATAAGTTAGATATATAAGTTAGGTATATCAAAAGGCATATACATAAAATATTTTGGGCAATAATAATAGGAAAATTCGAAGAAAAGTTAAAAAATAGTTAAATAGTAATTTTTTATGTTCTGAAAATTGCGATTGAATAATACCTTAAGAGTTTTATTACTTCTTATTTGATAATTGAATAAACATGTCTGGTTGAGCATACAGAAGGTTTAAGTTCGCTATAACCTTTCTTTTCTCCATTAGTTTCTCAGAGTAAAAACTTTTCAAACAACTTACACAAACAACCTACTGTGCACACCTAAAGTCTTGATAAACATCCAAACAGTGTTGTTACATAAAAGGGTACACCACCAAACACCATTGAAAATCTATGTTAAAACAGCCAATAAAAATACACATTGCTGCAAACTAAATAAAAATACGCTCATGAGAAAATCATCATACTATTGAAAAAAATTCAACAAATATGAACAGTGCTTTGAATAACACATGGACATGGCAAGTTTAACATATTTTTAGTAAACATCAAAGTTTTTGGCAGTGGCGCACCCAGAAATTTTACAGGGAGGTGCGAAAAGTCCTACATCTGAGATACCTTTCGGATTATGTAAAAACAAGATAGCGTAAAACAGGATAAAACAGGGTAACACGAGGCAAAACATGGTAAAACAAGATAAAACATGGCAAAATAGGATAAAACAGGGTGAAACATGGCAAAAGAGGATAAAATGTAGCAAAAGAGGATAAAACGGGATAAAACATGGCCAAACAGGTTAAAACATGGCAAAAGAGGATAAAACATGGTGAAAATGGATAAAACAGGGTATCAGAAGGCAAAACAGGGTAGAACTTGGCAAAAAGGGTAAAACAGTCTTTTTGATCACATTTCCCTTGTAACTCGGTTGTTTCTGAACGGATTTGCATTGTCTTAGTACCGTTGGGTCATCAACTAAATTTGCTAAGCACATTTGTCCATAAAACTTTTGCAAATCACAATAAATTTTAACTTTTTTATTAAAGTTTCTATAATTACTGAGAAAAAACACAGTTTCAAAACAGGAAATTTCATTGTACAAGTCATTCTTCATTGTTAGAGTTAGAAATGAAAAAAACTCCAACTGTTAAATGCCAAGACTCATTGCTGTTAATTGTCTAACTCTTGGCGTAGTGTTGGTTTTGGTTGTGAGATATATGGTCTCGGGTTAGAACTGTTTCATATAATCATAACAATATGCTGCACCATGAAACATCTTAGAGAGTCCAACATGCTGTCTTTATTCTGTTTAATTTACAATAGGATGGAAATATCCTTTTTTAGCCTTTGTCACACATGGTGTCAAGAACTGACCACAGGAATCGACTTATTGAGTTTATTTTACAGAAGGAGCGCCTGGGTGCGCCACCGTCAGGCTGCTCTACACACGCACGACACGGTACCTCGGACAGACGCAAGTGCTACCGTACCTACGCACACGGGACTTGGAATGAGAAGAATGTAAGCAAACTTACAAAATCAATATTTACCCTAATGGTGCGCATGTGTTCCTTCTTGGCGGCACGCGCGAGTGGCCGCAGATCTTGCGCTGGATCCAGAGCAGAAAGTACCACAGAGACTTCGGAGTAGGGATGACATTGAAAGGAGGGGGCACGGTCCCACCTTCTTCAAAGTAACTTATCCAAAGCCGACTCCGTGCAAACTTCCATTCAATGTCAGCCCGTTCCTGAGAACAAAGGTGACACTCGTGAGTTTTTCAACTTCTTGGTTACGTTTGCGAATAACCAAGGATCAAAGTCAAAGTCAAAATATCTTTATTACAATTTCTTCAAGAAATGTATTGGCATCAACTTTTACAGAGTAATTTAAAATTATAATAGGTCTTCGCAGTCTCTGTGAAGAAATTCTTCCAGTGTGTAAGAATTTCTTACAATGGTTATACTGTAAATCAAAAATAAGAATGCCTCGCATTTTAACTGTTTTAAGTTGACTTGGGGAAAAAGTTATATATTTTCTGAAAAAAGGAAACTTTTAAACGTAAAAATCAGTGGACTTTTCCACGGTTATTCAGTTTAAAAACTACATATTGTGAGTTGTATGAAAACTCCTCTCGTTATCAAGTGAAACTTAATCAAAAAGATCATTATCTATTTGGATTAGAATATGATTAATTAGGTTCAGTTTCTCTTGATAAAAAGAGGAGTTTTCATATATCTTAAAACATATTGTGTAGTTTGTAAACTCAACAACTGTTAGAAAAGTCCAACATTTTTTTTAACAGTAACACCAGCATAATAAACTTGCGAAAATTAGCAACATCATTTTGTCAGAAACAATCAGAAAAAGCCTCGTCTATTTTTAAAACTTAGTAAAACCAAAATTTCAGTTGTAAATAGACTACAGTTTTAAACTCCTCGCAGTACCAATATTTATAACGGCAGCGCTTTTTGGACTGGAACCCTCTACACTGTCACTTTCTTCCGCTTGTACTGCGCAGCTTTAATCTGGGCATAAAGCAGAGGTTCACACTCACCGAAATCAGCTGGTACGAGTGGTTCATCATGGCGATGAGAAGGTTGAGCAAGACGACAATGTTGATGACGGAGTAGCAGCCGAACATGAGCATGCCCCAGAACCTCGTGAAGCTCTTGATGCCGGCGAGCTCGAAGTTGTCCAAGTCCACCAAGCCGAACGCAGCCCAGAACAACGTCTGCGACGTCTCGAACAAACTAAACACCACAAGAAACTGAGTGAATATCCGGCGTGTGCACATAGTTCAAAAGCCTCTTCTTCAGAAAAATCTTTTCTGACATTTGATTCAGATTTGACAACCTGTTTTTCAAAATGTTTAGTTCGGATTTAAAAGTCAAATCAGTAGCAAAACAGATTTATATTTGAGTTTGAATTCATACTTTCTAATATGTATACAAATTATTAGCAGAGCATAATTATTTGAACAGATTTGCACTGAGTGACAATTTGGAAGGATGAATAAGAGTAGGAGGGGTTTGGAATATTGCTCCATAAAGGGAAGCGGGTCCTACCCTGAAAAATTTGAGAATTTGAAGTTTTAAAGTGTGATTTAAGCCCCTAAATTAATTCTATTATACCTTTAAAATGTGTCTGATATTTTAACAAACTTTATAGTGGTTTGATGAAAAACATTAGAAGTTTTGTTTTAGTTTACTATTTAAAGAAAACCTCAGGGATAAATAAAATGAGACAAGGTCATCCTGTACTATCAGTCCTGTACTACAGTTGAACAATGGAATAGCTGGATGGTCTTGTCAGTAAAGCAGATTGACATTGTTGTTGTGGAGATAGTGATGGAATATAGATACAGAATATATTGATGGTGCAGGGTAGTCATAAAGTATTTTGACAACAGGAAAAAACTTTCAAGTCTTTCCTGAAAATGTGTCATTGTTTTTCTCAGATACGACAACATGGAACTGGGCAACATGAGTCCACTGATTTTTAGTTTACTTAAAAAATACTGTTTATATTTGGAGTAATTTTGGATTCACACATCTCTGGTAAATACCCATTGAGTTAAAACGTTTTTTAACACTGAAGAAAACAAAAACTATTTAGGTATAAAGTGTCCTCAGTTCTGAAAGTAAGTCTCGAATACTCATGGAAGATAGACTTTGATTTATAATCATAGGGGAATACTTGGGGCAGGGTGGAGACATGATCCCCTTGGCTTTAGAAAAATAATGTTTAATATTTCAAAATAAAACAAACTTTTATAAGAGTTCTATTTTGAAACAAAATAAAATACTTTTGAGGCAATTTTATTATTTTTTTGCTGGTGTTTCAAGTAAATGCATTCTTTTGCACTCTCATTGGAATGGGAGGTGTGGTTGAGTGCAAGTGGAAGTGCCACTGTGTTATACAGGGTGATTCAAAAATCTTCAAATTAAAAGAAAGAATGATCATGAATACAAATAACACAATTGGCAAACACATCAGTATTATTCTTGACAAGAGAAAGGTTTACACAGGCTTGACGATTACAGTTTGTTGGGAGGGCTGTGCCCGAGAGCCCCTATGGAGGAGCCACCATCGAAAGAAAATTGTATTGAATTATTAGCATTATTTTCAAGCTACAGTAGTTCTTTAAAATGGCAATGGAAAGTGTAGCCTTTAAGTGTAATATGGTAAAGTTTTCTTCCAGAATGCTCAAAAACGTGTTTAATGGGTCATATTTTTCATTTTTCTCCGGGAAGACCCGCCGACCCCCTCTTCCTTGGGGTACCCTGCAGACCACCCACTATGTTAGGCTCCCCTGGTTGACACCCTAGGGCGCCTTTGCAATTATAATATTTAATCTTTATTCGAGACTTGACATCTTACTTGGCAAAGCGTCTCCAGACAAGACATGCGTCAGGGTCGGTGGTGGTCTTGTTGCCACTGGGAGGAGGCGTCGGGTTTGTCGTGGACAGACATCTCTGCTTCTCCATGTCTGCATAGTACCACAGCAACTGGTTCATACCTGACAACACACACAACCAACAGGTTTGATGATATGAACTGAAATGTGTTCGTGTGACAATTGTGCCAAGAACTGTAAGAACATAGGAGCTCTCGAACCTATGTGGCGTTAGATTCTTTATCCATGCTCTTGACAAAGGCAAAACAGCTGTCTATAGGATTCCAATTCCAATTTTTTTGTGGTTTGTTTGATATGAACTGAATTATGTTCGGTGAGACAATCATGCAAAAACCCAAAAGAACACTGGAGCTTTAAAACTTTAGAGGCGTTAGATTCTTTATCTATGCTCTAGCCAAAGACAAATTTTACTCTATGCACTCTTTGGACTAGAAAACACTAGTTTAAATATAAAATCCATCGGTTAAATCCGGTTAAAGTGCACATTCCCACTCATTTGCTCCTCTCCCACGAGCCTCTCTGCACTCCATACACTTGGTGATGGATTTGACTACCAAATGTCAAAACCACTTTCCCTATCCCATTGGATATTTGTACAAGATATTTTCTCTGTGCTCTAGATAAAATAAGTGTAAATCTTGTGACAAAGGGGTGTCTCTTTAATGGGGAAAGCTCAATTGATTTACTATATTTTCACTTTTGTTAATCAAAACTTGCGCAGTAGAATAAACTTCTAACTTTGAACATTTTGGTGAGAGGAATATTAGAGTTGAGAACATCCATTAGTCTAACTCATGTCATAATAAACAAAAACAAAACCAAACCTGAAAGTATCAAAGCGTATAACAATTGTTGATAGTTGAGCAAAGAGCTATAACCACCTAGCCAAAGACTGATTGGAAAGAGAACTTAATATGAACATGTTTATGTATTTAAGTTCGGCAAATGAACAAACAATTGCTTCTAGTATCACATAAAAAATCTAGTATCATATAAAAAAGTTAAACTTACCACACGAAAAGGCAAACAGTACGAGCACATAGAGGAAGAAAAACTTCATAATATCAAGCACCATTCTGCTGAGGGAAACTTGTAGTGGTCCCAAGTACGGATTTACAGAGAAAATGTACACCAGCTTCAACGAACTGTAAACAAAACATTTTCAACATTTCTTTGCTCTTGAAAAGTGAGCTCTTATATTGGATTATTAAGAAAAAACTAATTAAAATCGATTACCAATATTTATAATTTTATTAATAGGCGCCTTTCAACATCAAAGCTGCCTGCATCAAATAACCTCAAAATTAATACATAAAATAGTTGTCAACATAAACATTCAAGAAATATAATCATATGGTATCTAAAATTTAAAAATTAGTTAAAATTAAAAAATATTATTATATAAAAAATGTATAGAAAACTTCAAATTCTTGAGAGAAATTTGTTTGTGAGCAGTTTTGCATGTATTAATGGACCATCCTCATTGTTCATTAAATCTTCTCATTTGTTTTATTTATTTACAGGGTTTCCCAAGAGTTTAAATATCTTTTTTGTGTGACTTGTTTAAAAATTTTGATATTGTTTTTATTGATGGAATGATTTTTATCTAAACAGTGGTTGGCGACTGCGGATTTTCAGGTCTATTATACTTTATATGTGAGAAATGTTCTTTAAATCTTGTTTTAAATCTCGTTTGGTCTGGCCTATATATTTTGTCACAATCATTACATTTAATTTCGTATATTCCAGACTTTTTTAATTCTTTAATAGGTTCTTTAGGATTTTGTAATTTTGATTGTAGTTTGTTATTTGTTTTGAAAAAAATATTTATATCTGCATTATTTTTGAAGGAATTTTGAATTGTTTTGTAATCACACAGGCACTTCTCCAAGTTGTAGGTTGTTCTTTAAGTACAAGTTGTTCTTAATTTCTTTTCTTTGCTTCGCTTTTCTCAGAATGTTGTGTACTAATTTTGTATTGTTATTATAAATATTTGGTAAAAAGAGATGGTGTCAATAAATTTGTAATTTTTAATCTGCTTTTAAATTTATTTTTAACAGAGCTAGCTTTCACCGGCTAAGGCATCTTCAGTTTATAACAAAGCACAACTTTATAAATGATTTGTGTACGTTTACTTACATCTAAAAAAAATGTCTAATTTATTGAAGATAGTCATGAAAACATATCTCAGTTAAATTTTATAAAGAAGTTTTTGTAGTCAGCTGTCTGCTTAGTTTTACCCTGAACAAAATGTCCACTATAAGAAATAATGGTTTTGTGGTAATACAAAAATATTATAGTGGATCTGTGATGGCTTGAATCCGGTGGCGTATGCTCAATCTCCGCAGTAACCACCAACAATTCACTAAGTGACCATGCGGCAACGCTAGGTAAAGGTCGACGTTGAGAGGTAGAGAGGACTTGTAGTCCTAACTTCAGCTTGTAAAAGACAAACTTTACTTTCACCTATTTTCCACCCAAGTGTTGAAATTTACCTGAAAATATTAGCAGCGGAAAACAATCCTTCGGAAATGAGCATCGGGTCCCAAGTGTCCCACTCCTCTCGGGGACTGTCAGCACCCGCGTTGTACTGTGCCATCTCTTGTTGCACCTTGAACATTCACAACCATCTTTCTCAGCAAATAATTCAAGTTGAACATTATTCATTGCAAAGAAAATGTGTCTAATACTCGTCAATGCAAATTTGAAGGACGGAGATAAGATTTCATTGGATCACTCTAACATATTTGTAAGGTTGTGTCTAAAGACTTTTATTATTATTACTGCATTACAAAAGAAGGAATTTTAATCTTTTATTATTTCCAAAATAAGTTTTAGAAAGGTTCGAGCTTGATTGAAAACATATATGTAGGTTGATCTAAGATATATTTTAATTGTTATTATAATAATTGCTCTCAAGAAAATCCCCCAAAAATTCATTATTGTATGGCATCTAAAAATTCTTTTGAGGTGTATCTACTGATGAACACAGCAGTTGACTGGGACTCGTGGCGTGGTCTTGTAATCCAGCTTCATGGAGGTCAGGTTTTGAGGATTATATAGGTCTTAAGCGGCTCAGATAGTCTCAGTGATCATCTGATGATACCCGCATCAACTCCCACCATGGTTTAGACATAACAGACCATCACCTGCGTGGTTCGGAAGTAAGGTTAAGCCGTTGGTCATTGGGCTATTAATTAATGACCCATTCTAAGGAAGAGTCGGCCTTAGTTTGTAACAAAACTACACCTCATCACACTCATCTTCACCACATATTTGCCTTAAAATACCCTCATGAGAGTGGTCGGCATCTCAAATAGTGATAATTTTCTCAAGAAAAGGTACAATTGTATTGTTAGTTGCAACAGTGCTTCACAAGAAAATGTGAGGACACAAAATCACAGCAATTCATCATGGCTGTGTCATCTGCAAATAACAAAATTTCTATTAAGGTCAATTTCATATTGCCAAACTAGTCGATATTACAGACTCCTAGAAAAAAACTAGTTTAAATATTTTAATTTAAAATATTAGTGCGTACCTTATAAAACGACACAAGTCTCAATGCTACCGTCGCAACGTAGAGGGAGTTAGTGATGAAGTCTATGACGTTCCACATGTCCGCTGCGTACTCCTCCAGTCCAACATCCCATAGCTGTTTCACCTCACTCCATATCAGACCTGTGAAGAGAAGAATATGCCAAGCAGGTAAACCATGGGTTGGTCAGAGAGAGGTGACGTTTTGAAAGGATTTTAGGTTTTTCGAGAGTCTTGACATGATGATAGATGATTTATAAATATGGGAGTGAAAGTTTTAGAAAACTCCTGTTTGAGATTTCAGAGGCTAGTTCTCCGCCTTTTCGACGAATTCCTTTGACCAGACAGGAACATGCAACAGAAAAGAGACAACTAGCACATGAAGCATCTTTTCAGGGTGACCGGTTTCAAAGAAGAAATACAGTTAAAAAAGTGACAAAGACCTTCTTGATGTAATTTTATAAGGCTGAGAACATAAGACATCTTTTGGAAACATGGCTTGTGATTATAATTTACTATGGGAATGAAAAATATAAAAGCAGGGTTCACTGAAGATATATCCAGTGAGAATTTACTTCTGCAGATAACCTGAAACGCACAGTAAAGAGAGGCTGGGTAGGGTTTTGGATGCACAGTTCGACATTCCTTTCTATACTGTTGTTTCTTTTTTTGTCCACGCCAATAGAATTTTTAAAATTATTTTTTGTTGTTTATATATAATTATGTTTTATGGTGAAAAGAGGTTTAAGAGGAACCAACCGGAGATTCGCTGAAGGTTCTCTCTTGAGGTCAATGGCAGAAAGAGACAGTTCAGTAATAGTCTTTAAATACTATTGGTTACCTCCGGTTTGGATCTACCATTGACCGGTTTGGAAGACCACTGTGTAGCAGTTTAGAGGAGACTGATTTAAACGGATTCGTGGATAAGGATAAAAACCAACCTTTCATCCTAAACCAGTCGCCAAGCATGATGCTGGCAGACCCATTCCCTTCCTTGCCTTGTTCCCTATTTTCCCACTCCGTTGTCGAGCACAATAAGCCTCAGAATGCCTTTGTCCAGCTAAGCTGTTCCTTGGCTGGTGGCCCATGCGGTCAAGCCATTTACCGTATGAAAAAAGCTCACTGATTCACCCATATAAGAGCAAAACGAGTATATAAAGGAATTGTTTGATAGCCCTAAAGGTTTATGAATTAGCCAACTGCAGACTCTAAGCCATAAAAATGATTTTAATCTTAAACACAACAAGACATATCAACTGATTGCTCTTAGCCAAGGTAACCCATTTCAAGAAACCCAAACAACATTAAGAACACTTAAATGCCTCAGCAATTTCAGCATCATACAACCTTTAATTAAGGTGATTTTGGGTGAACCATAAACAAAGTGGTTTAATATACACAACTCTTTAATTAAGTTTAATTTTTTGCTGTCAAAAACAAGATATTTTCAAGTTTCAGAATTATTAGTAATGTTTTATAAAGACTTAGACTTAGTACTTAGAGGTGCCTCTAAAGAGCCTCTTATCAAATTGTCGTTGTCTTGTGTGTACGTATTGCCACCAAGTGTATTTATTCATAGCACATCGTTCTAAGTCCTAACTTATAACCCTATTAGATATCGAGATATTGTTACCTTGTTATTTAAAATCGTTATTGTATTCCATTGTTTATCATTGTTACACCTTTTTATAGTCATTTATTTATTATTTCTAGTCAGTCAACTCCTATACAGGGTGAGTTTTAAATGTCCTCCACCTTAACTTTTGAACAAGGAAATATTTTTCAACATTATAGGGTTGTGATGTTTCCCTCAGAGGATTTTTGGGTGGGAAGGGGTGACACAAAGTACATCAAAACAAACTTTAGAATTCATTCCACATTCCCTAAAGGGTTTTAAAAATATTTCCTTTTTCAAAAGTTAATGTAGGGGGAGGAATTTAAAACTCACCCCGTATATCTCTACTACCTATAGTTCATACTCTTTTTGTACAAAACTCTTTTGTCAAATGTATATAATTTTGTGTATTTTCATTATTGGCTTTTGCTGTTCAGATAATAAATAAATATAAAGTATGCGAAAGCGGTCGAACTCACCGCTGACCCAGCCAAGGATCATCATCTCGACGAGTGACGGCGGGCTCCCTCTCTTGGTCGGTTCATCTTCCGAGTACTTGGAGAGGTTCTCCGGGTCATCTATCCACATGCCGAGCAGAGACTCTATCCTCTGCGACGCTAGTATTAGTAAAACTGCAAACAAACCGAGTGTGAGGTAGTTGGCACAAAATATAAACGGTTAAGATGGCTCAGCCAGGACCTTAATAGCTTAAACTCGTATATTTAAAAAAAACTGTAGATTTTCTTAATCTCAATAAAAATAGTCCAATTTAAGCTGGATGATTCCAGGGTATCACCTAAAATTGGGAATCAAAACTTATCCCCTGGACATTTGATATTTAATGAAAATGTACCAATATAATGATTAATAAACCTAAAAATAATAGCTTTGAATGTATTTTGAGAAACCTTTGGGGAATGAAACATCTATCCTTAAAAAATATGTTTAAGGTATTTTAAAGTTGGGCTCAGAGGTTCAGATGGGTTATTTTCTGAAGGTTGAACACAAGATCACTACTAATGGGTCGTTGAGCCAAACTTGTTGCCACAGAAGGAACTTGCATGTACAGTAATTAGATAGAATGTACTTAGATGGAATTGATGATGATAAGTGTTGTTCATTGGTCAGTGACCCCCATTTGAAATTCTACTGTGCAGATAACCTGATTTCAGGGGCACAGCAAAGAGAGTTGATGACTATAGTTGGGTAGGTTTTTGGTTACTCAGTACAATATTTAATTTATATGGGTCAAGAAAGGGTCTAACTGGGGTGCGCTAAAGAAGGTTCATTCTTGAGAGTCAAGAACATTATTGCTTACCTACCTCTGATTTGGATCTAGAAGATCTCTATGTGTAGTTTAGAGACGGCTGGTTTAGATAGATTAGGTTAAAAACCTCCCCATCTTAGTAGAAAGCCAAGTCAGTCGCCTAAGCATGATTCTAGCATACCCATTCCCTTCCTAACCTTGTTACGTTCCATGTCCTCCCCACTCAATTGGCTAGCACCAAAAGCCTAAAGGCTGAGTTAGCCCAGATAAGCTTTTCTTTAGAAAATTACAAGTGTGGGGGCTGGAATGGCAATGTTACTGTACTGAAAGAGTGATGATGGAACAACAACTAAGATCTAAGACTTCCGGTTTATTCGCGTCACAGTTGAAATATAAGTACTGCTAAACGTTTCCATCTTGCTGTGGAGAGGCATCCCCAGTAGCTGGTTGACTGGCTGAGATGGAACAACGACTTACAAAGGAATGTGAAGTAGGAGGCCGAGTGGCAGATGAACTTGATGAAGGGTTTGCGCAGCGTCTGGCCAGCAGAGCTGTGTGGAGCAACTATGTACATGAAGGAGAAGATGGGGAACATCATGCCTATGCGCACGATCTCTAGAGCTTGTAGCACCATGTTCTTGCGTCGGAACCCCGGCAAACCTTCGTACCAGATGGAGGCCAGCAGCTGCTGCACGTTCGGGTGAGCAACGAACTGAAACACACACAGGTATCTTTAATCGATGGTATTTTGTCTGTTTAATCACTTCCTTAGCACTGGTTACTTTTGTGGTGAACCAATGTTCAGTTGGTCTGTGATTGAAAATTATCAAGGGGTGTTAGTTTATTGCAGGTATTTGAGACCCTTCGAAATCTTATGGGAACTGTACCCAAGGCATAAGGGCAAAGAAAAGGGAATTCTGAACCAGCTTTAGAGGGATGCTAAAACTTTGGACATCTTAATAAAACGTTTCTTTTGATCGTAAGCCAAAAAAACACATTTTCTAAGAGTTCTTTGGAGAGGTTTTAAAGAAACTATTTTACGTTGAAACTTTTGACTCGTTAATGTTAATTGTGACTTCATATAGTCTGGAAAAAGAACCATTGACACAAAAGAATGCATTTTTGAAGTCACTAATTAAACCTTTATCATTACAGAACATGAAGGGGAATTTCAGGATTAGTTTAATACTTTTGTTTTATATCTACAGTGTTGCTAATATTATACAGCTATCATTATAGAACAACCCGAGAAGAACTTTAATTGTAGAAAGTCTTTCTAAATATCGTACTTTCACTAGAAATAAAGTACACAGACGAGCCAGGGAAGATCCAGGGAACTTGGAAGAGCTATGAGTGAGCCACGGTGGGGCATGAAAGAGATTAAATACATCCCTGGTGGTTTGTTGATAAAATCACCACTGACCCAAGTATTATTGAGAAATAATTATGTCCCTAGAGGCGTGTCCACGGCTTGTTGTTATAATCTGACACCGACTCCTGTATTAATAAAAACTCACTTCACGCTTAAGCACACAACAATTTTTTCTACAAGAGCAGGAAATTATCCTCAAACTATAGTGAAGGAGTGGTGGTACAATAAACTATGATTTTCGGTTTCAGGACCTATTTGAAGTAAATTACCTTCTTTGTAGCCTGAAGATCCTGAATGAACTTAGAAGGATCTAGCTTCTAAGTTCATCTAAGCATCTAGCTTCTAAGTTCATTCAGGATCTTCAGACTACAAAGAAGGAGAAGGAGTGGTGGTACCTTCTTCTGGCGCAGCTTGATGGCCAGCTTGAGGCGGTTGAGGTGCATACGCTCGCCGTGCTCGAAGGCGGGTCCCGTGGGGTCGTGGTTCAGCAGCACCTCTAGTTCGTAGGAACTTCGTGTGTGATCCAGCAATGCCGTGGCAAAGTCCTGGCACTGCTTTCTCAACTCCTGAACACATTATATTTATTTTAATTTGGGAAGATCAAACTTTGGTAGCAATCCGACAGTTATGATCATGTACTCGACGAAGTTAATTATGCTAAATTTCTAGGTATTTATATAGATAGTAATTTTTCATGGGACAGCCATATTGAACATACCAGTAAAAGGATTTCCTCTGGAACCTTTCTTCTCAGAAACCTCTGCAAACACTGTAGGCTAGGTACTCTGAGAACGGCTTACTATGGACTAATCCAACCATATATTGATTATGGCATTATTTTCTGGGGATCTTGTTCTGCTTATAAATTACTTAGAATATTTATCCTCCAAAAGAGAGCAGTTCAAATAATTTCAAAATTAGGACACAGGGAGGCTTGTAGAGACTCTTTCAAAGAACTACAAATTTTAACACTTCCTTGTGTTTATATTTTATGAAACAATAATATTCTTTTGTAAAAGTGATCTTTTAGTTCGAGGTTGTGGTATTCACAACTATACGACTAGAAATAGTCATAAATATAGAACTGAAATTCACAGAACAAATATTTTTCAAAAATTACCCCGTCAAACTGGAGCTAAATTATACAATAAACTGCCAGATAATTTAAAAAGTATACAGAATATGAACACCTTTAAAGCCAAGTTAAAATCCTTTTTGGTCCAACATGCTTTTTATAATGTAGATGAATTTATGGACCTATAATACATCTCCAATATTATTATTTATCTATGTATGTTAATTTAATACTATTATTTGGTGGTCAGCAAACATTTTTTGTTCAGCTTTTATAGTGAATTTACCTTACTTCTTTTATATATTTTTTTTATTGTCAGATACTGTTTTTTGTTGTTATTGTTTGATGTCACACAATAATTATTGTATTGACAATAAAGATTATTATTATTGTTAGATCAATAAAAGACATAAAGTCATGAGTAATTTATTGAGTTTACATCAAAGATAATGTTATGGTAGGTAGATTGGGATGGATGCCAAATGGCTGAGGCAGGAAAATCAACACAGTTGCGGCAGCCTAAGCACAGATAGCGTATGAGCGCTACCATCTCTTGCCGTTTTTCTCCCCCCTACAATATCAATATTGTAGCATATAATTTTAAAACTTAGAAATCAATACAAAATGGCGACCGTTTATCTGCTCAAACAATGAAACACGTTTTAGACCACTATTTCGAACGGTGGCACCGTAAAATTTAATACTAACGTATCTTGTAGTAAAGATAGTTTCAAACTTAATTTTCCTGTAAACTAACATAAAATTAAATGAGCTAAATGAGTCACAACTGGAAAATGGTGGCTACATATGAAAATTTAAAAATTAAGGGAATAAAATAAATAAACATTACATAAAGAAACGGTTATTGCTGTATGAAATAACGTTCAAAAACTGTAAGATACTAAACATGCATTTTCCAATAATAAATTTACAAAATATTTTCTTTTACTTTAGAAATCCAATAACTATAAAGATTATGATCTAAACTTATATTTGTTTATATTTTAGCCAGTTTGAATTAAGTGCATCATCAAGTGTGTTTACCCAGTCTTCAACACAGCATCATACCTAATTAAAGTTTCAGCAGAGGGAGGCGCTAAGAGGGATTTTACTTAGCTTTAATAATTTACTAGCTTTTCATTTTAGTGAGAACAGAAGAGATGAGTTTACTTTGAGACTGTCTAACAAACTTCCTCCTTTGAGTCAGTCTCTGAAGAGAGGGGGAAATATTTGACACCTTTTGCACCGTCACGTCTTCCGAGGAAAAATACGTCGTGTTTCTAAATTAAGTAGAATTGATTCAACCTTTCTACTGGGTGGTGAAACCGTTGAGCTATTTTTGGATTTATTTATTTATTTCCAACGGTGAACACCATTTTACATTTATAATTACATTCTTGTTGAACACGTGAGAATGTGTATTTTCAAGTAAAACTAAACCTTACGACGGCCAATTTTTAGACAGGAAAATAGGTTCAAAGATTTCAAATCATAGTGACTTGGTAGAAATTAATATATAGGGTGTCCAGTAATTATGGGAGGAAACTTCACCAGGTAATTTATCAAGTCAAAATTAACAAAAAATCCCATAACACATAGTCCTATCTTGCCTACTAACAGTTTTCCGTCTGTATGTCTGTGCTTTTTTTACTAAATAATTTTTATCTCCGAGGTAGAATAAGGTATAAATTTAAACTTTGCACACTTGGCAACCAGTCCTGAATAAGTCTTGTCGATATAGTGTCCCACCCAATGAGAACATCGACAGTTGGCATCCCTGCTCCAATGGACGGTTGGCAACCCTGTGACCAATAGGATAGCAGACAGCAAGTATCTCAGTTTCAGCTGCAGTGACTGAAGATGGTACTTCACAGCGAGACCGAAATATTTCAAGTATATTATAATGTTTTGACATGGTGTGAACCGAAAGATCTAGATTATAAATGTTCCCAAACCGATGAATGAAACCTTTGACTGGGACTCGTGGCGTGGTCCTGTAATCCAGCTTCATGGAGGTCAGGTTTTGAGGATGATATACTAGGTCTAAAGCGGCTCAGATAGTCTCAGTGATCATCTGATGATACCCGCATCATCTCCACCATCGTTTAGACATATCAGACCATCACCTGCGTGGTTCGGAAGTCACGTTAAGCCGTTGGTCCTTGTATTTCCATTGGTCATTGGGCTATTAACTAATGACCTATTCTAAGGAAGAGTCGGCCTTAGTTTGTAACAAGACTACACCTCATAACTCATTACTACCACTCATCACACTCATCGCTCACCACATATTTGCCTTAAAATACCCTCATGCGAGTGGTCGGCACTTCAAATGGTGATTTAGCCCTGTGACCAATAGGATAGAAGACAGCAAGTAGCTCAGTTTCAGCCCATCAGTAACTGGAGATGGTACTACACATCGAGACCGAAATATTTCAAGCAAATTATAATGTTTTGACTCGGTGCGAACCGAAAGATCTAGATTATAAATGTTCCCAAACCGATGAATGAAGCGTTTGAATCTCTCAAAACGGATCTTGCCTTGTAAAAAACACCTGGAAATCAATGATAGTGTTTAAATCAAACGATAAAATATAAATTTAATTCCTCACAAAAAAAGAGAAACAAAAGAAGGGAACAAAAGACCGGACGCGATAAAGAGCTTACTTCTATCATATAAATGGTGATGTCAAGCATCATTGTGCGGGCGAGAATATAAACGACTCGTCGTAGATAGGGCTGACAAAGACGAAGCCATTCCATCAGATTTATACACTCCTATAAAACATCTGCTCCAGGGTGAACTGCGAAGTGGCATTCCTAGAACGGTCGGTTTGTAAATTGTATTAGACTGGTAGTTTAGATTACCCTGTTTGTGTACCCATGCAGGGGCACTGTTTGTGTAGCCAGAAAGGGGTTTCTGGGTAATGGGGTTCCGGGGTATTTTTTAGAGGATTTGTACAACTGTACAGCAAATAATACTACTCCCAAAGCAGAAAAGCTATAGTATATTTTTTTGTAACAATAAGCAAAATACTTCAGAGTTTAAACTATTATTGTGAACATTTTCTATCGTTAGTGAGCAAGAAGATCACGACGTTCGGGATCTGCAATCTGCAAAAAATGTCCGCCCTCCCATCGTCAACAACAAACTTCAAACAAAGAAGCAAAATACATTTTTGGAAAGGCGGAAGTAACTATGACTCTCGCAAGGAAGCTAAACGCCGAAAAGCACCGATCTGGTTTGTTTATGTAATGATTTGCCATCAGTGAAATAATTCTCGGGTGTCCATCACTAAATCACTATTTGAGATGCCGACCACTCTCATGAGGGTATTTTAAGGCAAATATGTGGTGAAGGATGAGTGTGATGAGTGGTAGTAATGAGTTATGAGGTGTAGTCTTGTTACAAACTAAGACCGACTCTTCCTTAGAATGGGTCATTAATTAATAGCCCAATGACCAATGGAAATACAAGGACCAACGGCTTAACGTGACTTCCGAACCACGCAGGTGATGGTCTGATATGTCTAAACGATGGGGGGAGTTGCTGATGTGGGTATCATTAGTTGATCACTGAGCCGCTTTAGACCTATATCATCCTCAAAACCTGACCTCCATGAAGCTGGATTACAGGACCACGCCACGAGTCCCAGTCAAATTATTTACATCTTAAGTCTACAGGTTAACAATACACCTTAACAATGCATAAAACACATTGAAGAGTATTTGAAAAATTATGAGATCTAATCCAAATGCTACGTACATCGGTCCTGACAGATTGCTTATAAAAGCCTAGTTCTCGAAGACTAGGCCTAAATGGCTGTCAGTTTTTTGTAAAGAGGACATAAAATACACAATGAATTATTAGTTCATCAATAAAATTGAAAAGTCAACTTAATTTTCTTAGGAACATTATAAACGCTCACTGCTATGTTTCAACAATCTTGAACAAAAAAAGGCGCTGAGGCAGAATTGATTGTTTACCTCTTAATTTACAAGAATACCTTTGTACTCGGGAGACAGCTTTGAATCTTTGATTGTCGTGAAACACAGAACCAACTTTAATCAAACCTTTCTCAACTTTTCTGTTTATAAGCAGTCTACAACTTCAAAGAACCAAACATTTATTTGAGGTCCTAACGAAGCGTTTCTTACAGTAGAATTCTAGAATCTGTAATAATGATTTTGCATAGATGATGTTGTGAACGATCGCACTGAACTTGAAAAACTCTTCCGTCAAACATATCGGAGATTTCAAATTTGCTATATTATTACTATAAAATATGATAACTATTGAACAAGGCTACTTAAAGGTCTCTCAAGGGGAACGGTTCACAAGGAATTAGAAGAAAATCTTCGAGGAGAGCATAAGTCATGTTGTATATCAACAGAAAGGTCGTTATTATTAAAGCACAATGCTGGAAACAACTTAAATAGGTTGATTGTTTTCAAAATGACGGCGCTTTAAAGATTGGTAGTTTAAATTTGTAGGAACTTCTGTTATAGCCAACCTTTTCAGATCTGGTTTGAAGCATTGTTGTCGACGAATTATGCCCTTTAATTTTATACCAAACTCAATGTAGTTCGTTTCAACGACCTTTTCATTAAACTCCAGGTGAAAGTAGAAGACAATTGCGATATTTGAAGAGCCGTCATTTTGGATATAGTTGACCTAGTAAGGTTTGGTTTGTGGGATTGTTTTTCACCAACAATGGCTTTTCTGTGATTTTATTACACGATGATCTAGCCTATTCTTTTATTAAAGGTTTTCTACTGACTCCTTTTGGACCCTCTTCCCTTGGGTGACTTGTACTTATGAGCTACATTACAAAAAGTAGTTGGTTTTATAGTAATGCAGTAGTAAATTTAAGTGCCTTTTACCGTTGGAATTTTCCGGGACCTTTTACATGTAAAGAATTATTTTCAAAATAGTATACAACTTCTAATTCAAAAATGTTTTAAGTTAAAAAGATATAGATGAAACTAGGCGGATTTAACTTACAGATAAAGCTGTACAGATGGAACTAAAAGATCAACGAGAAATAATTAACAGTTTGATACAGGATGAATGGATGACATTGCCGTTATATTGTGGGATAGAGACAAATGATTGGAAGAAATATAGTGGCTGACAAAGAAGAAACAATTCCATCGGATTTATACTGAGCTATAAAACATCTGAGCAGCTGAGGCGACCGTAATAGTGCCATATGTTTTGAATACAGCTGATTCAATTAAACTTGAAATGTAGTGTTTGCGATACTATACTTAATGCAACGTTAGATTTAATGTGCAATGCATTATGATAGAAATGACATTAGTGACTGGATTTTAGAATTAACTACTATTGATTAAAGGTTCTGTTTATTTTAATAAAATGGACTTACGAGTTGATTTGTAAAGGAAGAAGATTTTGCCCCACTGTTGATCTAAATTTGAAATCAAACCATATCCAACAGAAGAGCTCGACAGCCTTACATTTAAAAATAAATGACAATAAACTAGGTCCTCCGGTTTACACCGCGTCAAAACATCATAATAATTAGCTTGAAGTATTTCGGTCTCGCTGTGGAATACCATCTTCAGTCACTGATTGGCTGAAACTGAGCTAGGCTACTTGCTGTTTGCTAGGCTATCCTATTGGTGGCAGGGCTGCCAACCGTCCATTGGAGCAGGTATGCCAACTGTCGATGTTCTCATTGGCTGTGCTAATATCGATAATAATTCTTAAATACTTCTTTGTTAAAATTATTATGATTTTTAGTGATTTATTTATCAAACCGTTGAAATCATTACTTCAATTAATTTGAAATAATTAAATTGGGGATAGATTTGACATCTAACAAAATTCCCTACCTATTGCATCTCAGAAAATGTTCTTTTTTCAGTGGCCAAACTTTCTAAAAGAAAAATGAGGTGACGTAGGAGTTCTCAGGATAGCTCGAAGGCGGCGACGATGAGATGTCCTGGGAAGGCAGAGCGATGGTGGAGGGGTTGGCGAGGATGCAGTACGTGTTGACACCCATAAGCTACTCTCTATCAAGTGTACCTGATACTCTAGTTTGAACTCGTGCTCCATGAAGCTGAGGCGACGTAGCTCCCAGGAGAGCTCGAAGGCGGTGAGGATGGGGTCCTTGGAAGACAGAGCGATGAGGGAGGGACTGGCGAGGGCACGGTACGCGTTGATTCGTGACCTCGAATGACGTAACGAGTCCTCGAATCTTGACGTGACACACTCATCACACCCGCACCTGCAACAGTTTGTAGCTATTCTTAAAGATCAACTTAACATTCTCGACGATCGGTGGTTGGGCTTTCTGAATTGTGTTTCAATTCAAATTCACCAAAGATTACGTAATAGATCAATTGACAAAAATCTAAAGACACTAGTTGAAGTACATGAATATGTAGGTTTACCTGACATCATGAGGCATGGGGAGGGTAGCACCACGGTCCAGGAGGATCTTGATGATCTCATAGTTGTCTCTGTGAGCAGCTAGGATCAAGGGGGTGATGTCGGGTGTGAAGGTGGCCGTGTCTGGGGGGAGGGCTTCCCAACTCTAGAACATGTAGATGCAGTGGTGGTCAAATGGCGAGGATTTCAAAGCCCTTACTTTCGCTACTTATTAAACGTGTTTTCATTTAATTTATGTAGATGGAATGAGGTAATAAAACACTTATACGTAAGGCTGAATTTAAGTTATGTTTATGTTTACGTTTTGAAATCACCTTAACATGAATTAATTAGACAACAGCTCTATTTAAAAATATGGTATATTTCTGACGTACTCTTTACCTTTGATTACCGATTCAGATGACGCTATGTTTTAACTAAAAGTCAGGCTTCTAATAGAGTTTTCATGTCTTGAACTAGTATTACATCCCCTCTAACGAAGAAGATTGAGAAGTGGCCCTTGGCCTTTATTGAAATATGAGAACGGTAAAATAGGAATAATTTAATTAGTAATAAGAGTTATTTATTAGATAATTGACATTTTAAGGATTTATTTGAGAAATTGTATTTATGATTGAAACACCAGTGGTTAAATTAGTAAAGAATTGAGGCAGTGGTGAAACATTTAACTGTCAGAACACCTTTTTGTGAAACCATCCACCTAATGACAAGCTTAACGAATAATAAAAGACAATGATTAAATTTAAGAACACGAGCTAATAATTTATTAGTAAGTCTGTCTCGTAGTAAAACCTACATAACATACGTAACAATATTTATCTTCAACTAAACACTACGTCACAAAGTGTGCAAAACAGTGTTTGTAAACACCCCAGAGAACAGAGGGGAGGGGGGTGAGTACAAGTAGGACGCAAACTAACAAGGTTTACAGACACGACATTGGTGCAAGAAACCGCCACAGGACGCAAACTTGTTATCGTCCGGTAACAAGAACATACGGACATCATTATCGAGGCGGACAGTCAACATTGTTACCACTCGAGAACGTATTTCAGGCCACAGGACACTACGTCAAGTTATTGCGCAATATCATGTTTGGACGCATCATGATAACTTCCTGAGAAAAAGGAAAAGGTCAAAAAGTTGTGGTTACGTTTTCCAAACTTTCTTGTTTGCAACCTAAATCAATATAAGTATAGAGATTAAATGTATGAAATTGAGTATAGGTGGTAGCTTTATTCGTGTAGGTTTCATTTCCTTAACCTTCTGGAGGGCGCATGGGTTTTCAAAACGTGCAAGGGCGCCCCCGGAGATTACTTCCAGGTAGATCAAACCCTTAGGGAAAATTGCGAAACATCGTTGTTCTTGCAACATTATGTTTTTATCAAAATTTTACCTGAATACAATGCAACAGATCAAGTGAAACACGAAACACTGTGGAACTATAGAATTAGTACAATAAGTTCATCTGCTGCAAGCAGGGTCGCACACGGAGGTTAACTCCGGGTTGCCTGCATCACGGTAAATAAGCAGGTGACGCAATTAGTAAATTGCATCTACGGAATGAAATAAGCTACCTCCAGATTCTAATTTAAACATTTAAAAACTAACTACACCGCAGCTGTAAGTGGCTTAGCTATATTTTATAGTGTTCTAAGAAAGAACGTTTGGACGTACACGGATTCACAAGCTTTTAGCTTATGCGATTTTATACAGAGATAGACTCGGAGGTAACCTCCGTGATGCGACCTCTGGAAGGTCAACTATAAAATAGGACAGGTTACAATAATAATGTAACCAAAATTTAAACAGTACAGTTAGATAAAATAAAACTAGTTATTACTTAATACTAAGAAGACTAGTAACCTTAGTTTTACGCAAATTACTGTACTAGTATTTAGAACTCATTACTTAATGATTCATGTCGTAAGATACTAACGAAGTGCATCTTAGAGGTTACCATTACTGTGGACCAGGAACGATTTTGAGGGATAACTACTGGTCAGTTATCCACCGACCCCTAAAGATTTGACTAATGTAGTTTCTTGGAAACACCAATAGTTTCGGAACTTTCTTGAATAATAAATTATTACTTGTATTTCTTATGCATGTAGTGGCATGTACATTGTAGAGGCTAGGGAACTCTGTAGGTTTTATAGAGTGATATTTCTTAAATTTATTCAACATGAAACCACTGCTCTAACATAGCGTGACGATTTGTACTTGTGAGGAACAACACAGGAAAGACCGAGAAGGAATCTAACACGGTACTGAGAAGAGAGAATAGCAGACACTTTTCATTTCCTATGACGCTAACACCTCGCCCTGTGCAAGCGCTCAACTAAGGCTTTTACCTACATTCAAACATGACGTCTGAACATCTTATTAGGCTTCAGAACTCACATGAGGCTCGCCAGGTTTGTGCAGTGTCTCCTCGTGGTCCAGCAGCACTTCCACAGCCTCCACGAACTCCTCGCTGATAGCGTGCAGCAGAGCGTCCTTGGTGTCGACCTTGTACTCTATCAGCAACTCCACCATCTCCAGGTTCTCGTTATCTATAGCCATCAGCAGCGCGGACCTGCCCAGGGGATCCACGCAGTTGATGTTGATGTACTCTGTCTCCTGGGCACGCTGCAGCATTCTGAAATAATTTTTGATTAGTGGAAAATCATTCAGAAGGTGATCGTTTTGGGAAACACGTCAAATCCTCTTAGTTTACATGTGGTCTTGGGTGAACTATGTATGAAGTATCATAGGGCAATCGTTAAGAAATTCGTTATGTTTTTAATTCAGGTTATATATTATCAAACGTTTTCTGTTATTGATCCAAATGGTTTAGGTCATATCAGATGTTAAACATTACTACGGTCAGATTTCCATAGTTTTTGAGTTAACAAAAGTACATGAGGTTTCGGTATCTGGAATCTGACCTCGTCCTCAGGTGAAGAATAACCTAACACAAAACGCACTTGTTTTTACTAACGTTTTGTGTTATATTTTAGGTTACCTTTTACCTGAAGACGTCAATATAAATTCTTTAAGAAGAGAATTGCGTTTAAACAAGCATCAGAAACATGCTCCTCGCCAATTCTCTATCTCCAGACCACAGCTATCTATCTGGTCGCACACTTGTTACATATCACAATTAAGTCTTGAGCCATTCTCTTCCCAAGAATCTTGTAAAATCTACTCCCCATACAGCTTTGTAATTTTTTTTAGGCGTTTTTGAAACATATTAAGATAAGATGGCAGATCATTAATGAAGAAATAATAAGAAAAGAAGAGGTCCAAAGGACGGAACCCTGGGCCAATTCTGTTTTAACCTGAAGATATTCAGAACGATAGGTGGTTCATGTTCAATTTCAACGACAGAACCTGTTCATGAGATATGAAGCAAAACCAGTGAGATGAGCCTGTCCCTCTTATTCCGTACTTTGTTTATAGAGAAGAATGTTATGGTTCACTACGTCAAAAGCAATGGCCGCAAATTTTAAAGCCACTAAAATGAATTTTCATAACTTTTGGTATACCGATGATACATATAAAATACTAATACAAGAAATTGATACAACTGAGAAGCACCTTTTAGATATTTATTTCAACCACTACCGGTTTCATGATTATCCCATCTCCTGGTGCTACAAAGCATCACAATAGTGACCTTAAATACTTAACTTTGGTATACAAACAAAGGTATAAACAAATAAATAAATATTACAGATGGTTGATTTTCCAACAGTGTGAAGGATACAATTATGATGGCTGTTGATAATGTATTCAAAATAGATTATGGGCTCATCTACATTAGAAAGTTGTTCAACAAGTTGCCTGCACGCCTTTTTGTTCATATATATGTGAAAAATCCTCCTTGCTAATCCTGTTCCATTTACCCTACTCCCCAGAATATTCATGTTACTCCTGCCACTTGTGTGGGTGTGGCTGGTTTGGAGGAGGTGCTCAGCAAAAGATTACTTCACAATGTAGAGTTATTAGATCTAAAAGCTTAACATGTTCCTGAAACCTAGATTTGAAAGACCTGAGGTTTGCCTGACGTAACAGCTAGGACAGTCATTGCATTGATTTTGTAGATCCTGGACTTGTCATATTTATTCTCATGGTTTATAGGATCATGAACCATTATTGTCAATCATTTGGAAGGCATTATTCTTGGTTTTGTAGGTTGTGGTTAAGTTTGACGAATCAGTCGCTTTCCCATTCTTTTCAAAGAACTGTTATAAGGGGACACAATCTAGTTTTATCCGAAGATGGATAATTCCCGAAACCGGTAGTGGTTGAAATAAAATACCCAAAGGGTGCTTCTCAGTTGTACCACTTTGTATTAATATACCAAGCATCCTGAAAAGTGAAGAAGGTCGCAAAGTATAAAGTACATATTTACCACATTTCATCAAGATCTACGAAACTTACTGTTTTAAATAGTTCAGACCACGTAGCCAATAAAACCCCCCCCTCAGCACCTCCTGGTAGCCTGATTTCACCTGGCAAACGAAATGCTGACTGAAGTACTTGCCAAAAGGACATGTATGTACCAAGCTTTATGAAAATCGTGGGAATCAGGATAGGTGCTCCTTTGCCCTGTCTGGCTCCCACTATAAATATTGGCATAATTTTCCAAAGAAATTCCGCTTAAAGTCTATTATAAAGTCCCCCCAAACACATAACGCAACCACTCTGGACCATTTTCCATGCGTTTAATAGTCTACAAACAGCAAACAGACAAAGGTGTTTGTACCACAACGGAGTTGTTTGTTGTGGCACTTGTATCATGCTGCTCTGTCCACCCAAACAGTCAACAATGTTGCAACTGTTAACTCCTGCTTCCGCTCAAAACAGCTGAGAACGACTTTGGTGAAACCCGCTCTGCAGATGTTTCACTCTCACTTGACGTAAATATGGTTCTGAGAAAACGTTATAATCACGTAAGCAAAACGGTGTAAAATAATAACCTGAATCTGAGGCACGGTAACACCTCAAACATTCTTTCCAGGCTTCGTTATAGTGTTTGCTAGTTTATTTTCATCTCCTCCAGTCTTACAATCTTCCTTCTCAGAGACAGGGTGATAATGTCCCCTCACATTAATCCTTGCCAAAGGGATAGTTTCAACACCCCTCGTGCTATTCTCAAGTATAGATCTTGAGGTTTGTTTGGTGCACAATGCGTCACCCCACCTAAAACTGGGAGGGGGAGGCCCCCGTGCCTAAAATCCCAGGCCCCTTGGGTGGTACCGTGAGAAAGGGATTTTAATAATAAACCAACAGACAAAACAACTTTGTATCTCAACTGTTTGTTGTTATAATACTATTTAATATTACAAAACCCAGGCCTAAAATGCTACATTTCACATGCTACAATTTCTTTTGAATGACAAATTCTTCTTCAAAACACCTCCTATGGGATTATGTTTTAGGTTGCATACACCAGATGATATCAAGACAAATACTTTCAGTTAAAATTTACTGTTTGTGAAATGTGGTATTTAAAACCATTTCTTGTAATTTTATAAAGCAAAAAGAGTTTATGTACAAAACATTTTCAGCGTTAAATTTTATTCTCCACTCCCTTTCTTTTGAGGTACAAGGGAGGTTGTATTTGTTACCCAACGGATCCCTGGATGGAGGGGGGGGGGTTGGATGACGCGCAAGTACGTCAAAACCAACTGTAGGATCCTATAAAAACATTCCCCAAAGGGGTTTCTAAAATGTTTTCTTTTTCAAAAGTTAAGGTAAGGAGGGGGTATTTAAACTCACCCGTGTAAAGTGTCTGATTCTTCTGCAAGATTAGTACATATGAATGTGTTTGGAAGATTTTGTAGGGATTATGTAAAGAAAGCTTGTTATCTCCTTGATCTGGAAGCTCTACAGATTTAAGAGGTTGCAAAGTTTTTTTGCCATTCTACTGTTACTTTGTTGTAAACTCATATACTTGTAAAGTTAATGGTCGTAGCACGACCTAATTGTATACTATAAAAGAAAGAACGGACTCTTTCCCATACTCTCGGAGAAACTACTCCTAACGTTCTTGTAGTTAGAACTCCACCCGTCTTCAGAGGAATTGCCACCAATCTAGGAACCACATTTAACAATATCTTCAACTTAAGCACCACCTAGGAACTATTCTTAACCAATAATTTTACAATAGCGCTACATCATGAAAAATTGATGGTTGTCAAAATTACAATTACAAATATGGACAAGTAAAACAAGGACACGTTATAGAGATAAAAACTACATACACCTTAATATACAAACAAGCTGAAAAAACAAATAGCTGAAAAAAACACAGAGATGTGGTTTGTGAAGTGTTAATTGAAAAGGATCTCACCCAGACTCGACCACGAACCTGCACTCACTGGGGGCAATGTACTAATCAACATCCCCGTAGGCTTCAGAAGTTGATGTTCTATTCAGTTGAAATGAGTGGAGTGGGAATTGGGGAAGTTTGAGGCACAGCCGACGGGGGGGTTTGGAGCTGTTTCACAGAAGTGGGCACATTAAAAAAACATATATCATGAAAACAAGAAAATATAACATTGCTAAGGCCTAACTGTATTTAGTGTGGTTCCGCCTGCCTACATGAAGGTTCAGTTTACGAGACGTGTATGTGTGTTAGTTCAGTCTATCAGGGGTCATTGGGTGTGTCTGGGTTTTATGTTATCTGTTATGACTTTTCTGGCTGAAATTGTTTGTCGTTTTGAAATGGGTTTTAAGCATAGGTATCCAGAGGGGCCTAATCCTATAATTACTTAATGGATTATTACTTAGTTTTATCAAAGTTCCCCATGTAATTTTCTTTTGTAAAAATGTGTTTCATGGTGGAGAATTTTAACGTTATTGAAGTCAAAAGTGTGTTCATGATCCCATGTTTTACAATTTTGAAGATGTATTTCTTCCATATTTTAAATCTTTGTAGTTCTGTTATGCTGTCTTAAAGGGCGTTTGGTTTCACCTATATCCCTGTCACATTCACAGCGAATGCTGTAAACGCAGCTTTGAGGATTAATCTCATTTTAGGGTTTAGCTCTTACAGAGGTGTTGTCTGAGTGCATTTTGGTTTTAAAAGCAGTTCTTATGTTAAACTCCTATTACTCTTCTTATTTTTTTTCTGAAACTTTAGGTATATATGGTGGCTGCCATGCATGCATTAGGGTTTCAGTTGTGGTGTCCTTGTTAGGTTTTAATGTCTCTGGCAAAGCGCATTTATTTATAGTTTTAGTTGATACCCATTGATTTTAAGGTCTGTGATATTTCCTATTTCTTTATCCAAACTGAATTTATCTTGGCAGACTGATTTTGCCCCATCAAACAAGGAAAAGCATACCCCTTCTTTAACTGATGTGGGAGAGGATTAGAGTTGAAATTTTAAGTACCTGCCAGTGTGTGTTTTTTCCTGTGTACCGAGGTTTTCAAAAGTTCATTTTCTTACTACTTTAACATCTAGAAATGGAAGTGTGTTGTCTGTTTCTACTGTTAGTTTTATTGTTGGTGAGGTGTTGTTTAGGTTTTTTAGTGAAGTTGTCCAGTCAGCCCATGACTCAGATAACAAAAGTGTCATCAACGTATTCCCAACCACACCTTCGGTTTGAAGTTCGAGTGTTTATGTATCTTTTTTTCGAACCTTCCATGCAAGATGTTGGCAAAGAACAGGTGATAGTAGACCCCACCCTCTCATCCCAATGATAAATTCTATTATTTAGCTCAAAATAGTTACATCTGGGTGCAAAGTTTTAGCAATTCCATTATCACGTTTACTGGTAGAGTGGTTCTATTTTTAGGGTTAGGGTCACCATTTAGTCTATTTTCAATTATTTGTAGTAAGTTTCATGGACTGGGATGTTAGTGAACAAACTTTCAACATCGAAACTGACCAATCTGTCATCTTTTGTTAGTTGTATTTTGGTGAGGTTTACAAAGTGTTTAGAGTTTACTACACGTGAGTCTTCTGTCCTGCTAATGGTACTCTTACGTTAGAGGTTTTCTCCGGCTTTTGCCAAAAGTCCGTTACTTTGTTTTAATATACTTGTAAAGTTAATGATTTTGTATAATTTCAAACTGTATAATTAACTTCCAGATAATTTGAAACAAGAAGTATCGTACATTACTTTTGAAGAAGAGAGGTTACCCTTGGTCTGTTTATTGTTTATTTATTTGATCTATGTTTTTTTCAGTGTGTTTTTATTGCATCTTGTATGCCACAGATTAAATATTTCTTTCTTCATTTTACCTTATCTACAACTACCTTTGATTGAAAAAGAACATTTGTTGTGAATTTACCTTCTGGTGGAAGCGACATCTCCCCTCTCGACTGCCAGCAGGAACTTCTTCTCGTCCAAGGACAGCTGCTTCATCTCCTGGTGAGGCCTGACCACGTTCTCCTCCTCCATCATGCCGTGGATGCTGTGTCTCTGTAACACACACGAGTGTAAGAGTTAGTTAGGAAAGAGTTAAAGCAGACACTACGAGCACAGATTATGCTTTGGTAGGTAGATAACACGTGATCGAGGCAAGAAAATCAACATAGTTCGGCAACCCAAACCGTCGCATATGTCATCGCACGATAAGTCATCGGACAAACTCGAGCAGATGGTGCCAGAGGGGAGGGGTTATGCGACAAGAGATTTAGCGGATCCGTGGCGGATTGGTATCGCACGTGACTCCGGAGCTCATCACCCGGTAGCGTGTAATCAACCTCGCAGTCACCCATTACATTTGTAATGACTAATACGACGCTAGGTAAAGGTCGAGGTTGAGTGGTAGAGAGGACTTTGTAGTCCTAAATTCGTTTCGTTAAACAAGACAAACTTTACCTTTACAAGAGATGGCAACGCTCGTAGCTCTATCTGTGCTTGGGCTGCCGCAACTATGTTGATATCCCTGCCTCAGCCATGTGGCATCTATCCACCATGTGACATTATCTCTGCTAACAGACAGATGCCATCAAAGACTGGTTAAGAGAGTTCGTCACGTTGACTGTTCACGTTGATTGCATCTTTATTGAAAACTTATTAGCTCTTCTAGCAGAGTTCAGACTCCAATTATTTAATTATTGTTAAACTGCCCTAAAAGAGCTTGTAGTAAACACACCGAAGGTTTAGAATATATTTTCTTCGTTTAATTTTTACGTGGCTTTAGTTCAAACATTAACAACAATACATAAATATTAAAAGTAGCGGTGCAACTCTGAAAATGTGGTTTACCAGCCTAAACAATTTTCCAGTCTTTTCAGTGATATGCAGTCAAATACAAAGAGGAATAAACCAGTGTATTTATTAAACCAATTAAATGTAAAACCTTAAATAACCAATATTGTTTTAAAACTTAATAATAAAAAAAACAATAATTCTTCTTAAAAAGAACTCAGATAACCCCCAGAAAAAGTCAAACATAAACAGTATTGATCACAAAAATCCACAATGATCAAAGGCTATCAAGTCTCGACACAGGCCTCAATGTCTATCAGTTCCGACTTCGGCTGTCAAAGGGAATGCGTTAAGGGCGGATAGGTCAATTAATGCAGCACTTAAGCGCAGACAGATGAGTTCTGGCTAAAAGCCCTGGCGTTCAGACGCTTGGCGTCGCGACGGGGCTTGAATCTTTTATGTGCCCGAGGGCTTGAAACAACGCTCTGCGCAAATCGCTAAACTTTCACATTTCGTGATTTACTTTTTGATTTGTTGGTCCTTTGAGACGGAATACGTGGGAGGTGTATAATAATAATACATTTCTTTATTTCTCCTTTTCACATGATATACCGGGTGTTTATAAATGAATATCGTGGTTTTTACGCTTTATAATATTTATTACACTGAACTTATAATTATAAATTATACATCAAATGAAAGAGCCACTCAAACAGTTTTGATTCTTTGCACCAGTGCGCATGTACACGCAACGTCCCGTGCATATAAAGATGCAATCGGTTTAACAACACTGAAAATAGCCTAATGACGGAGCAATGGCTTATAGCATGGCATCTGCGGTCACCCGATACAATGCCATGTGATTTCTACCTTTGGGACTTTATCAAATATTGTGTGTATGTGCCTCCCGAATTAAGAAACAGGATTGAAGCGGCTGCTTTAACAACTACTTAAGACACACTTTACAACCTTTAGCAAGAACTCGAATATAGACCTGATGTGTGCCAGGGGTTGAGTGGTTCTCATATTGAACACTTGAAAGATTCTAGTTAAAACTGTTTGAGTTGCTTTCTATTTTGACACATTATTCATAGCTGTCAGTTTAATGTAATAGATATTATGGAGCGTTAAAACCCAGATATTCATTTAGAAACACCCGGTACCTACAATGGTTACATAAGCCACCACAGATAATCACTGGCTATACGAATAATCTTACATTGAGTAAACATATATTACAACTTTCTTACTAAGAACTGCCCTACCTCACTTCCCGACCAAGGCACCTGCTGCGTTCTTGAAGCCGACACAGCCGTTGTCTTTATGTAAACAAAGACAGCCGGCTTTTCGCCAGCCAGTACTAATCATGGATAACCAAAAACCGGAAAAGCGAGGGCAAAGGACACTCTAAAAACAATGTAAAGTGTCTGAAGAATTTGATTGTTACCAATAAATAATAAGGCTGACAGTTGTTGCCAATAAAAATCTTAATAGGTAACTCATTAGTTGATACAAACACCAGGTTGATGGCTACCAGTTCACAGAGCTATGAATGACTCTACGACAAACGTTAATAATCAACTGACCGAGGTAAACGAACTTAGATCTTAAATGCAATAAATATTTTATTGCAAAACTTATAAAAAAGTATATAAACCAGGATTGTTCAAGAGATAATACGACAAATAATATAGTGACCAACGAATATAAAAAAGAAACACCCAGGAAACATAGCCCTACCGAGATCGAAATGTGAAATTTAGGAAGTAAAGGATTTAAAATCATATAAACCAAGATTTCAACTTTCAATGTATGCGGTCTTTTGACCAACAAATCTGGTATCTTCAGATACATAAGAGAGTTGTAACTAATCGAAACTGACGATTCTGTGCGCTCAAAAAAAATGAAATATTATGTATTAAGACAGTACATTTTATTGATAACTCATAAACATTTGAAAGATTATTCTAATTTAACAAACTAATATGAGTCAAGTTATATTCAAACAAATGGACAGGTTTAAGACAATATTAATGAAGAAAAAACCTTTGTGCTGTAAACCATCGGATTAAAAGAAACCAGAGGACGGAGGTATTGTTTATAAGGCCTGCACAAACAAGACATTACTGCGGCTAGTAAGCACTTCCACAGATGAATATGTATGGACCGAATCTGTTCATGATGTAGATTAATGATCTGCTCAACTGTGTAAAGTTGGAGTAGAACTCACTACTGCATTACCGTGTCGTGTTCAAACTGTACAGAAGACAGAGAGACATTACTGCAGTTGGTAGAGTTCCACAGATGAATATGCAAGGACCGAATTGTTCATTATGATGTAGATAATGATCTGCCCTGTCAAGTTGTGGAGCAGAACTCACTTACTGCAGTACTCTGTGTCGTGTTCAAAACTGTACAGAAGACAGAGACATTACTGCAGCTGGTAGCGAGTCCACAGATGAATATGTAATGGACCGAATTCATGATGTAGATAATGATCTGCCTCAACTGTGTCAAGCCAGGAGTAGAACTCACTCTACTGCAGTACTTGTGTCGTGTTCAAACTGTGTAGTAGACAGAGAGACATTACTGCAGCTGGTAGCGAGTTCCACAGATGAATATGTATGGACCGAATCTGTTCATGATGTAGATTAATGATCTGCCTCAACTGTGTCAAGCCAGAGTAGAACTCACTCTACTGCAGTACTCTGTCGTGTTCAAACTGTGTAGAAGACAGAGAGACATTACTGCAGCTGGTAGCGAGTTCCACAGATGAATATGTATGGACCGAATTCTGTTCATGATGTAGATTAATGATCTGCCTCAACTGTGTCAAGCCAGGGATCCCACTCTACCGCAGTACTGTGTCGTGTTCAAACTGTGTAGCAGACAGAGAGACATTACTGCAGCTGGTAGCGAGTTCCACAGATGAATATGTATGGACCGAATCTGTTCATGATGTAGATTAATGATCTGCCTCAACTGTGTCAAGCCAGGAGTAGAACTCACTCTACTGCAGTACTCTGTGTCGTGTTCAAACTGTGTAGCAGACAGAGAGACATTACTGCAGCTGGTAGCGAGTTCCACAGATGAATATGTATGGACCGAATCTGTTCATGATGTAGATTAATGATCTGCCTCAACTGTGTCAAGCCAGGAGAACTCACTCTACTGCAGTACTCTGTGTCGTGTTCAAACTGTGTAGAAGACAGAGAGACATTACTGCAGCTGGTAGCGAGTTCCACAGATGAATATGTATGGACCGAATCTGTTCATGATGTAGATTAATGATCTGCCTCAACTGTGTCAACAGGAGAACTCACTCTACTGCAGTACTCTGTGTCGTGTTCAAACTGTGTAGAAGACAGAGAGACATTACTGCAGCTGGTAGCGAGTTCCACAGATGAATATGTATGGACCGAATCTGTTCATGATGTAGATTAATGATCTGCCTCAACTGTGTCAAGCCAGGAGTAGAACTCACTCTACTGCAGTACTCTGTGTCGTGTTCAAACTGTGTAGTAGACAGAGAGACATTACTGCAGCTGGTAGCGAGTTCCACAGATGAATATGTATGGACCGAATCTGTTCATGATGTAGATTAATGATCTGCCTCAACTGTGTCAAGTTGAGAGAACTCACTCTACTGCAGTACTCTGTCGTGTTCAAACTGTGAAGACAGAGACATTACTGCAGCTGGTAGCGAGTTCCACAGATGAATATGTATGGACCGAATCTGTTCATGATGTAGACTAATGATCTGCCTCAACTGTGTCAAGCCAGAAGTTGAGCTCACATAATTGAACGTTGAATCAAGTTGAAAATATTACAGTTATGTGGTTAACACTCAGAATACAGAATGTGCAGTATGGTTGCGGTTACCCACAGTTGTGGTGGTTCGACCCACACTACAGAATATATCATAACCCGTTTACCTTTGACCCAGCCATTTTAGCTACTCGACAGTTATTTTAAGCATATATTAATGTCCTTCTTGCAGTATTTAATTTAAACTATTAGACCGATTTACCGACACGCAAATGTTTCCAGAAAACATTCCGAATATCAGCTTTTGTAAGAGTGTCTGAATATTTTCCTGGACAATGTCCAACGTGATTGTCTTGCCTCGACACTGACTGATTCTCTTGTTGACCACAACTACTGCTGAACTCATTCTGAATACAATATCTCACTCGTATATCCTGACTTGACGTTTCCTTAGCAAATGTCAACTGTTTACTTTGTCAGAACAGTATGAGCCGAAAAGAGGAAACTCAAAGTGCGTAGGTTTAGAATTTTGAACCTTTTTAACTAACCCCTCAATATTTTACACTTATTTTGAAGATTTGTCTTTTACTTTTATTAGTTTATAGCGTGGACAAGTTAAAATTTACTCGATAAAATGTGTACTTTGCCATTTTCACCTCAGTTCAGTAAGTTATTGACTTTGCGGGTTTGTTTTTATGATAGAGGATATTTGACTGGGACTCGTGGCGTGGTCCTGTAATCCAGCTTCATGGAGGTCAGGTTTTGAGGAGGATATAGGTCTAAAGCGGCTCAGATAGTCTCAGTGATCATCTGATGATACCCGCATCAACTCCCACCATCGTTTAGATATATCAGACCATCACCTGCGGTTCAGAAGTCACGTTAAGTCGTTGATCCTTGTATTTCCATTGGTCATCGGGCTATTAATTAATGACTCATTCTAAGGACAAGTCGGCCTTAGTTTGTAACAAGACTACACCTCATAACTCATTACTACCACTCATCACACTATCCTTCACCACATATTTGCCTTAAAATACCCTCATGAGAGTGGTCGGCATCTAAAATAGTGATTTAGTGATTTATACGTCGCGTATGTTTAAATCGAACAACATCAATGACATTCTGGTAAAAGAGAGAAAATAATTGGTGCCAAAAGAAGAGACGAAGTTTCTGCTCTGTGAATCAGTTTATTCAACCGTGAAGCATTGATGATTAGCTTTATTGATAACGGGCTTACAACAATCTACATAATCTAGATATTAAAGTTCTGAGGAAATTTGAAATAATCGGCTATTTTTGGTAAAATGAGAAATCCCAGTAGTACCTACCATTTTCGATAGGTAAATCATTAAAGGTTTCACAAACTAAAAAATGCGATTTAAAGCTTTCAAAAAATAGTCCTAACTTTTGAAAAATGGCAAAATTTTCTTAAGCCTGCGCAGTGGTGATCTACAGTTTGCAGTTTTCAAAATAGTGTCGTTGTCAAACAGTCCATGGTAAGTTTGAAAGTCTTATATGAATTTTCATAAACGAACAAGTTTGAACCAACTTATAAAAACCAGACTGACACGTAGCTAAGTGCTAAAGCGCCGCTGGCATGAGTGAATCGGATTTTGCAATTGTTACCAAATTCGCTCTAGTCACAGCTTCGCTTCGACCTTCGGCCTCAGATTTTTGTATTCTATTACAACGAGTGAAACGAGGCTGTTCGCTACACTCAGAGCTTTGCTTCGGCCTTCGGCCTCAGACTTACGGTGTTTTACTGGAAGTTATACTAGATATCATGAAAGGAAAACATATTTTGAAATTAAAATCAAATCGGACCACTCATTCTGCTGTTTTACAGTGAATAATCCCTTTTTTGGCGAAAAATCACCACTTTGAAATGACGATAGATTTTCATAATCTTTGGTACGATATATCAATATTGATGTATAATAAAAATCATGTTTATTTCAAATTTCATGAAAATTGGACCAACTTACTGTTTTTAGTCAAATAAAACCCCTTTTTGGTGAAAAGTTTGGGGTTCCGGTTGTCCGGTTAACGAACACGACCGACATATTTACATTAGGAACATTTGTACTAAATTTTATGAACATCGGACAATAATTGCTCAAAATGTGTTCTGGGTCAAGATTTGTGACGGCATGAATCATTTTTTTTCAAACGAAAAAATTGGTATATTTGGCATTCACGCATTGAGTGGAATCTTATAATCATTACAACATTTCCTATACATTTGCGTAGTTTCTCAAACAAACCGCCGGCGGGAAGAGACAGACACATTGACTCGGTGGCGGTGGTGGTGGTGGCGGTATATATGACGTCATGAAGTGGTCATAGTGGTCTGTCAACGCCAGGATTCGTGGTTATGTATATTCCCTTCCTTCCCCTCACCGTCATGACGCTGAGTTCAACACAGCCTGGTATAATTTATGTGCGGCTCATCGTAGTGAACGAGGCTGACATATTTAGATGCCTAAATTTATATAATTTTCATTCAAAGATCTGGCAAAGTTGATTTGACCTTGTATTCAAATTTTGGAGACGTGTCTTTTTCAAAAAATTCCAAGATAATGTTATGGTACATAGATTGGGCATAGATGACACATTGCTGAGGGAGGGAAAATCAACATAGCTGCGGCAGCCCAAGCACAGATAACGCTGCAAGTGCTGCTGTCTCTAACCGTCTTGCTCCCCCTCGGCTCCACATGCTGGAGTTTGTCCGTTGTCGACTTAAATGTGACCAAATCGTGCGATTTTTGAGGACCAACAAACTTGCACGAGTGTCAGTGGCTCTACTTAAGACTCTTAAAATAATCCCTTCGCAGCGCTATCTGTCCTTGAGCTACCGAACAAAGTGGATTTCCTGCCTCAGCCATGAGTAATCTATGCGCAATCTACCTATTATAACATATTTGCATACACTCTTATGAAAATAGTGGCAGGGACAACTACCAGGCTGAGAGACACCGAACGGTAATTCAAGAACGTTAAAACTCGCAAGCGCTATGTTGCACAGACGGTTAATTACATTCAATTGGGAGACCCTAAGATCTGTCGACTGACTAGGGTCTAGAGTAGTAAAATTCGATTGAAGCGGAGAAGGTAATGTTAAAATACTAATCTAGTTTTCAGTTACGTCAAAACATTAGTGAATTGTTAAAGCTCAACATGCTGATGAACTGAGCTACTTACTGGCTCCTTCTCTTATCTCCTATCGGTTTGGCAGCCCTGTCACCAATAGGGAGATAAGAAGCCCAAAGACGCAAGTAGCTCAGTTTCAGCCAATCAGTGACTGAAGATGGTACTCCACAGCGAGACCGAAATATTTCCTAACCACATATGATGTTTGACGCGGTGTGAACTGGAAGAACTAGATTATAGTTGTGACACCGGCCGCGAAAGCTTAAGAGTTAAAATACTAAGTTTGATTAAGAGATGCCAGAATCAAAAGCACATTTTAGTAAAAACATTGATGGCGGCCGTGCGTTCGTTATTAATTGTAAACTTAAGAATTAATTTTTGTACGAATACAGCATTTAGTTGAGAGATAAATATCTACAACGGAGAATATTACAACACTAGATGTGAACAAAGCGAGACCCACATGGGTTTGATGTGAAGGGGCTTGGGGTGTCGTGGGAGGGGGTGTATGTCAAGGGGTATGTTGACTGGGGGAGGAGGGGGGTTAGTAATTAATTGCTATTGACAAGACCACTGGCTCTTCATAATGCCATTTGTTACAACTTGTTCATCGTGTTCCAATAAATCAACTTATTTATAGAAATCATACCCGATATAATTCACAGCAGAGGAAGATTTGGGAATCAATTTCGATTAGCTGTTGTTTATTTCAAAATGAAATGTCATCAATGCTATGTTCTAACTAGTGATTAAATGCATCAATAATTGGTATAGATTAGCTTGTCTTTAAATGCTCAGTGCAAATCTTAGGAGGAGGCCGTGCTCTACCGGGACCTGGGGGCATGAAGCACTTCCGCCCCCAAATAAAGATCCTGGGATTACTTGTATTATTGAGGTTTAAAGAGTACGTTTTTATATGAATCCCAAATCTTATCTTGCTTCAAGGCAAATCTTCGGAGGGGGATCAACTAGCGGGAGACCTGGGAGTATGGAGTCCCCCAAAATAATACTGAAAATCAATTTGAAAATTCTTTGTTTGTGTATTCCAGTAATTCTTGAGTTTTTCTCCACTCTCACACATAAAATAGAAACAAGTCATTTACACTTATAGATGTTCTCATCAACAATTCAATATTAACCAACTGATATTTTGCTAAAAGCAATCAAAAGTGATTTTCAATCAACGAAAACTAAAATGAATACAACCAAACTGGTCTAAACAAGAAATATATTTATTCGGAGCGAAGCAATCATTGAATAGGAAACTCTAAAGCGACTGTGAAAACACGAAATCAATCAAATGTGTCAAACGGTTTTATCCGCCCGTGACTAACTTGATGCAGACTTTTTCACAGTGTATTTTACAGTAATTGAAAGTCAAAACAACTGGTCAAATATACTCGGGAAAGAGTTTTTTGTTTATTTATGCGCAAATTTATATAAATTCACATTTACCTCCATATTTTGAGATAGTAAAAACTCATTAATCTGAGGTTAAAACATTGAAACTGACGTTTTCCATAGTTTTGAGTGAACGAAAAAAGTACACGACGTTTTGGGATTTGGAATCTGACCCCGTCTTCAGGTGAAACGTAACTTTCGTTTTTTCCCCGTGAAACTTGTTAATTCTATAACAGATTATTTCAGAAAACAATACGACATGTACATACAAAATTAAAAAAAAATTGAGAAACCAATCACGTCTACGGCCAGTGAAAGCTGCTCACTGACTGGCTGCCTGACAGCTCCATTGGCTGGTTCAAAACAGGCACGTGACCTTCTAGACCTTCTAGAAGGAGAAGATTCTCAAAGGTTAGAGGGGACCTGGCCTGCCAGTCAGAAATAACAGTTACGTTCAGTTTGTGAGAGGGCGCAAGTCAGGGCAACTTCCTTTGTGAACACATAGATCATACAGAGTCGCATCCCTTGTGCATGAATAGTAGGTCTCGATATCAGTGAATTGAATTGAGCATCTAAGAGTCATCCTTGACGAAATCTTCGCTTCGTTGGACTACCGACTGGAGAGTGTTACCAAGCGAGTGAGGGACTAAGTGAAAGGGAGAAGTGCGAATAGTGAAATAAGGAACTGTACGAGCCAATAGCCTTTAGCCTTTGGGGGATGAATAAATTATGTTGAACATTAGTATAGCTGTTCTTAGGCTGTTAATGAATTGTGAATTAGCAAATTTTAACGCCTTATTGACTGGGACTCGTGGCGTGGTCCTGTAATCCAGCTTCATGGATGCCAGGTTTTGAGGATGATATAGGTCTAAAGCGGCTCAGATAGTCTCAGCGATCATCTGATGATACCCGCATCAACTCCCACCATCGTTTAGACATCAGACCATCACCTGCGTGGGTCGGAAGTCACGTTAAGCCGTTGGTCCTTGAATTTCCATTGGTCATTACATTAATGACCCATTCTAAGGAAGAGTCGGCCTTAGTTTGTAACAAGACTACACATCATAACTCATTACACTCATCACACTCATCTTCATCACATATTTGCCTTAAAATACCCTCATGAGAGTGGTCGACATCTCAAATAGTGATATCAAATAGTGATTGTAACCCGTGAAAAACATTACAACGTAGGAACAAAAATGATCAGCAACACCACACCGCAGTTAACTTGAATGAAACGCTGACTAAAGTTGTTTGCTTTGTTGTTTAGATTATGTAAAGAGCTGTGTTTTGAAAAACGAGCCCGCTTGTCAGTCACATCATTGATGGAACATTCATCAAACCTAAGTGACGTCACTTTACTTCCGCCTGTGTACTCCTTTACATCCGGTGTCAGCGGGGTTGTTACTATATACAGTGATAATTTCATAGAGGATCAGCTAAACTGTGTGATGGTGTAGAGTTTGGGAGGTTATTGTGGGAATTTGCTATAGTTCTCAGAGGATGAATGTTTTACGTTTCGTAATCTGTGTTCTGATTTCGAATTCAAGTAAGCAGGAATGTTAGCAAATCGATGAAAAAAGGAAAAATAGTACTGTCCCATTTGTTTTGAAAATGTTATTGTGGAGCTTGAATACAAACTAGTACTCAAATTTCAAATTTTACTTTAATTATCCAAATTATTTCTTTAAAATTTGTATTTTAGTTTTAACAGAAACTAACACTTGCCATCGGTTGAAGTATGTGTAAACTAGGAGTTATCAAACAAATTGATAATAGTTTTTAACAGTGGTAAGATCATGATTGGGTTAGACCCTCTGCGCTCTATACAGAGTGTTTATAAAAGTCCGTCAAAACTTTAGGTTACGTTTACTGGGTAAAAAAAGAGAAAATCAAGAATAAACGCCAAAAAACCCCTAAAAATACCATGAAATAGCCACCATTTTAAAATGGTAAATTTGATCATGCTGGTAATCCTTTCCATAACCGGCTCTTACTTTGATACATGTCATGTTAAGTTTGAGCCAAATCCGATAAGTGGTGTGGGAGATAATAAAGAATTTAGTAACAAAACAAAATGGCAAATATCTGGTAAACAAAGCGTTTTTGAAAAATTTCATTCTTGATTTGCTGTTTATTTTGACCTAGTAAACGTTATTTCAAAGTTTGTAACACCCTTTTTTGAACACTCTGTATAGTGAAGTGCAGTTAGAGCACGGCGAGCACTTCAAGCGCACGACACTGTAGAGTCAGAGTACATGTGGCGCCGCCCTGGCGGAAAGTTTTGGCGTGACTCGTGATCGCACCTCGTTAAAGTTACAAGGGTAGATGAGTTTAGTGCGGGGGCTGTGAAGCGCGTTTCCTGCCACTCGTTAATGTTCTTTCAAAACTGATGTTCGTCTCTACAATCACTGCCTTCGACACTTTTCGGGCTGCTCTCGCATTTCATACACACTGGTATTATTGAAAACTTGATATTCCTATAAATAATATTTATCTTTAATTATGTTTCTAAAAGCTAAAAACGAGGCTATGTAAATCACTAAATCACTGTTTAAGATGCCGACCACTCTCATGAGGGTATTTAAGGCAAATATGTGGTGAAGGATGAGTGTGATGAGTGGAAGTAATGAGTTATGAGGTATAGCTCACTGTCAGATCAAACTAATCTATTAGCAAATAATTGTACTGTAAAATACAAACTATTGATTTCTTGTGTGTTATTTTGCTCTTGTATATAGTTGTAATGTATTCCGATACATTATAAAACACCTATTTTGTTGTGGTTTGAGATTTATATTACTGTATCGTGTTTTGTTTTGAAAGGTGTAGTGTACAATATTATGATGTAGTGTACTAATAGTACAAAACGTACACACGTATTGGTTCATTGAAAGTTGCAACATTTGAAGCGCTGATATACTGTATTTGAAAAGATGTAGTGTCGGTCTACGAATATTTATGCTATGGTAAGTAGATTGCGCATAGATACCACGTGGTTGAGGCAGCAACATAGTAACGGCAGCCCGAGCACAGATAGCGCTCTAGCCGTCTTTCTCTCCCTTGGCTACACATGCTCGAGTTTGTTCCATGTCAGTGACTTAAATGTGACCAAATAGTGAGATTTTTAAGAACGAACGAACTTGCGCGTGCGTCAGTGGCTCTACTTGAGACTTCCTCGCAGAATTCCCTCGCAGCGCTATCTGTGCTTGGGCTGCAGAACTATGTTGATTTTCCTACCTCAGACATTCGGCATCTACGCGCAATGTACTTACTATATTTCTGGAGCTTTTTCTTATCAGCGGATTCGTGGCGGATTGGTATCGCGCGCGACTCCGGAGCTCATCACTCCGGTGGCGCGGGCTCGATCCCCGCAGTCACCACTTACAATTTGTAATGTGACTAATAGGTCGAGGTTGAGTGGTAGAGAGAACTTTGTAGTCCTAACTTCGCCTCGTTAAACAAGACAAACTTTACCTTACCTTAAAACCACAACATTAATATTGCCCAGCTTTCTAAGACATATGATACAATGGTCTTAGCAGCTAGACTTTCATAGTAATTAATCTAGTAAGCCCTAATGATTAATCATTTTCACTTAATATCTAAATGAGGAGGACATGATTTGTTAATTACGGTACTTCACATAACTGGCATAAGCCCTCTAAATACTATTAAAATAATGTTTAAATTTGATTATATATTTCGTCTAATCTAGCCTACTTTAGAGATCTTAAAGATAAAAAAATGAATTTCGAAAACGTTTTCTATACGAGTATCGTAGTTATAACTACTGTTTTCATATTATTTAAAGGACTTATACCAGTTATTTGAAGCGATTGAACATTTCTTCATACTATCACAAATAAATACATTTTGTCTTTAGTAAAAATGGTTTATTTTTATGTATAAAAATGATTAGTCTCATACAAGAAATACAGTTTATAGAAAAATTTTATCTTCCAGAAAGCCTTTTCCTTTAATCCATCCTTTTCTAGTTAATTCACGATCAGACCAGAAATATAGGCCACAAGTTTCTTTAATTACACACTTTCAACAAGGGAAACAGATTTGAAAGCGGAAAACAGTAGATTTACAAGAGTTGCTGACACGACGAATGGGTTGTGCCGGTGGAGTCAACAAAGTTGCTTACACTCTGTGTTGATCTTTACATTCCCGCCTCAAATCAACATCAGTCTGACCAACATAGTTCAAGCACGCGTTTATACATCTGTTCAGTTGGTAAACCCGTGTTCAGTGAGATTTTAAGGTGCGTTGTCACTGGTGCGGCTGGAACGATTATCGTTCATCGTCAGTCGTTGAACGATAATCGTAGAGCGCCTGCTTTGTATTGTTTCTTATGGCGCCATTGTCACTCACACGACCGCCGCTAGAGTCGTTAGAGTCAAACGTAGGGGTCTGCTCCTGGAGCAGTCATAGTCGCTGTCATTGTACGATTTTTGAGGCGTATACACATAAAGTTTACATTCAATGAATAGAAAACCCAGTAACCTACCTTAACATAAAGCGAACTTTTCATATCCTGTAATTGGATACAGGATGTATAGTACGATTTTCTTAGTACACAAGCTAGACACAAACCTAACTGACTTAGAAATAAAGAACTCAGGAAATATTCTCTCTCATAACTGCAAATGATTATTTATAATATAATCTGCTCTTGTTTTAAATATATTGAATGTTAATCGTGGAACATCATTTATAAAGTTTCTTCATCTTCTACATCTTCAATCAACAAATAACTTAATACGATTTTTTCGAATTCATCATAGAACAGTACACTTGCCGACATTCAAGAAGCAACTGAGCTACCGTGATAAAATCGCTTCGGCGACAACAACCACTACAACGGTAATCTCCGAGTGAGAATCGTCCAACGACGCACCAGTGACAATGCACTTTAGCGGGTTGGAATCGCGCGCGACTCTGGATTATCGCTTCGTTGGCGCTGGTTCGACCCACGCAGTCAACACTTAAAATGTCTCATGTGACTATACGGTGACGCTAGGTAATGGTCGAGGTTGCGTGGAGAGGACCTTTAAGTCCTAACTTCATCTCGTTAATCAAGACAATCTTAACCCTTTTGAAACCAAGAAAGTGGAACAATGTGGTTTTAGCCGACATAAAATCCGCTACCGTAATTTATGGAGACTTCCAACGGAGAACACCGAAAGTGTCTTGGTGGGGAGGGTGTTACAAACAAAGTGAAAGCAAACGTATTTGTACAATGATGAAACTCGATGTACACATTTATGTCACCGTACCCAACAGGACAACCAATAAAATCAACGATGGCGGCTGAAACTCTATGCATTGAAAAGGACACAACCTGTGTTAAAGTTCGAAAGAATGTGTGTTTTTTGATCAAACGTTTACGTAAATTTATTTAAAACCCGATTTGAATGTTTCATTTAATAGCTTTTAAGTTTTTGTCTCTGTTATGGATGCAACTTAACGCAAGGGTAAGCCATATACGGGAAGTACTTTTAGAACCAAGTAAAATAATTTTTCACCGCCACTGGATCCAAGCCAAATGTCGAACAACTATTTTACTGCAATATTAATTGTCACAAACAATTTGTGGAAATCCAACGACTATTTTATAATTAAAAACAATGATGTTTCCTCGCAATCGGCCAGTGAAACGATCGGCTAGCAGCACACAGTAGAGTTAGTGACAATTATTTGAGGCTGGCCACAGCCAATCCGTTATTCCCTTTGTGACGTCACCGTGGTCACGTGATATGCTCGGTAATGAACTGAATATATATAATATGTATTTGTTAGATGTAGACCCGTTTCGTTGTGGGAATCTGTATGCCAGCCGTAGCCAAATTATTTGATAGTTTATGATTTGTGGCTATCCCACAAATGATTTTTGAAAAGCTTTTCAAATCTGTATGCCTGCGTTGGGAATCGAACCCTACACTTTGTTCACGAGGGGTGAGCCACGAGCTCAGGGGTTTCCTGTGTATAGACAGCAAGTAAAAAACTAAGTTCCTTTTGGAATAAATGCCTCTCCTCACTTCCGGTCAACCGATTTGGTTGGTTAACGTTAAAATCTTGTATTTCCATTGGTCATTGGCTATTAATTAATGCAATTCCATTCTAAGGAAAAAGTCGGCTTTAGTTTGTAGCAAGACTTACCTCATAACTCATTACTACCACTATCACACTCATCCTTCAACACATATTTGCCTTAAAATACTCAAGAGAGTGGTCGGCATCTCAAATAGTGATTTATGATATAGTTACGAACCCTCCAAGTTCAATGTTTGATTAACAATATTAACTGAAAATCCTATACAAATTCATGTATAAAGTCCACCATTTGACTGGAAACCGAGACAATTTAGGCGTTAATAGTGGCAACTGCATAGGGAAATGCAGCGAGAAATTGCACAACTGCCATTTTCGGATACACTCTGTCAGTTAATCTACTGCTGCACAACAATGTAGTTCTAAAACTTTCCTTCACGAATTTATTAGTTCAAATGACAATTTAAATAGAAACATGCCCTAAGATCACTAAATCACTATTTGAGATGCGACCACTCTCAAAGGGTATTTTAAGGCAAATAAGGATGAGTGTGATGAGTGGTAGTAATGAGTTATGAGGTGTAGTCTTGTTACAAACTAAGGCCGACTCTTCCTAAGAATGGGTCATTAATTAATAGCCCAATGACCAATGGAAATACAAGGACCAACGGCTTAACGTGACTTCTGAACCAGGTGATGGTCTGATATGTCTAAACGATGATGGGAGTTGATGCGGATATCATCAGATGATCACTGAGACTATCTGAGCCGCTTAACCTATATCATCCTCAAAACCTGACCTCCATGAAGCTGGATTACAGGACCACGCCACCAGTCCCAGTCAGTAGTTATATAGCCATTATGATATAGTTTTGAGTGTTTTGTAAAATTAATACCATTTACTTATACTTGAGACACCGACCACTTTGAGGGTATTTTAATGAATATAGGATGATGATGCGTGATGATGATGATGAAAAGTAGTCTTGTAACAAACTAGAGTCGACTGTTCTCAGTTGGCTCATTGCTCAACGACCAATGGAATGGACCAACGGACTTACGAACCAGGGGGAGTGACCATCGTGAAAAGTTATCACGGTGGCTGGGAATCGAACCCGGGCTGATTTGGTACGAAGCACGCACTAAACCACTGAGCTACGTTCACCCTAAAATTACACAGTAGTTTACATTTTATAGGAGCGAATTCAAACCAGTAGAGAGAGGCGAGAACGTTGTGTAGAGTGTGTTCGCGCTTGATTGCCTTCTCCAGTCACGTGGTTCATGATGATGACAGTTTGATGACGATTGCATGATGATTGCTCTTGGGAACTCTAGTCGATAGTCGTGTCTCGCCATAAATACTCTATAGACGGAAACCATTTGGATTTGTACTGATATGTTTTCTAGTTAGAATCTCAATGACTCAATGTTGATGGTTTATAGTTATGTTCTATCTTTTTGTATTTTTATGAATTAATGCACTAATGAGTCTTAAATTCAGTCTCTTAAACCAGGCAGACACGCAGCTAAGCGCTTAAGCGCCGCTGACATGAGTGAATAGAATTTGCATCCGATACTCTAATTCGCGCTAAGCTCATAGGTTCGCTTCGGCCTTTGGCCTCAGGCTTATGTGGGTTTTTACCGCGAATCTTATTACATATCTGTAAGTGATAACACATTTCAAATATTATTGAAATGAGACCGTTTTTATAGCGTAAAATAGTTTTTCGCTGTCATTTTGCAACGAATGATTCTTGAGGTACTGATGTATAACAGTACATTACGTATTTATTTTAATTTTTACTAAAGTCCGACAAAATTTACGGATAATAAAACAAATTTTTAAAGTGAAATTGCCCCCAATAGGGGTGTTTTGGTAGCCTGACTTTGCTGGTTAACTAACTTGACCGAAAAGTACACTTGGACCAAATTTGGCGAAAATGGACAAAAAATACTAGACGTGCGTATATACGAGTATGTACATATAAAGCAAATGATTCAAATGGTCAGAATGGGTGCTCATTTCACGGTTCCGGCTCTGGGTCTTACCATGAGAACGGCATGAATATATAGTTTTTTCCAAAGGAATTTCGATGATAAATTATTGCTAACCTGTTAAGACTACCAGTTAACTAAACTTCACCCCTGATAATGCTCCAGACTCTAGGGATTTGTAAACCAGAGATAACAAGAGACCAAGTGTAAGTCTTGCCCGGGGCCTTGCAAAGTTGGCAGAATCTCTGGTGATATCCGGTCTTACATGCTGATATCAGTCAGCTGATATGTGTGGCTGATAATGTATTTCACCGCTAAGTATTGACTTGAATGTGGCCTAGCGCCAGCTTCAGAGGAATGTGATAAACACAAGAGGAATGAGATGATCAGTTTGTTTCTTAGACTACCTTTCTAGCGTAAAAAATGTATGATTTTATTTTTCTGTTAAAGCTAATGGTGTATTAAATTGGTATATTAACTTGGTTTGTGGGGAGAACGAAACGACTGTAAATGAGTATAAAAGAGCGTATTTTAAAGGCAACGTCAACAATAACCCTAACATCTATCTACAATATGTGTTATTTTACTAACAAGAAAACGAAACATTATCGGTATCTCGCAATTTAATGCAGATGGGTAAAGGACTAAAAATGTATGATTGATTTTAAATTTCAATACTATTAACAGTTTTAACGTAAAATGGACTTTATCATCAAGAGAGCTATCCAACGCTTAAAAAAAATGCTTAAATAAACATTATTCTTATTGGTGTATTTGTCATTAACAAGAGGCAGCTTATCAACGCCATCTTCGTAAAGGAAAATTTGATCAATACAAATCTTTCCATTTGGGTATTAAGAAGTATAATTTGAATAAAATTTAATAGTTTTATACCAACCTGAGACAGCGTGTTTGAATTGATGTAATTACAAATATAAACCTAAACAAACAGCGAAGTCAGGCAAATGAAAAGTCATCATGGAATCACATCCATCATCAGTGACAGATCTTCAGGAACGGATGTGTAATAATTCAAATGAGTAAACATCGAGACAATCAGCGCAGTCATGTACAATCATGAAAAGGTCATCATGAATCACGTCCAATCATCAGTGACACATCTCCCTCAGCCAATCAAGCAGCAAGCATACATTATACATTCCACTGCATACATTTACATCATACCGAGACAATCAGAGTTGCCTTGTGTAATCAATCATCAGGAAAACGTCATCACGTCATCATGAATCACGTCCAATCATCAGTGACACATCTCCCTCAGCAATCAAGCAGCAAGCATACATTATACATTCCACTGCATACATTTACATCATACCGAGACAATCAGAGTTGCCTTGTGTAATCAATCATCAGGAAAACGTCATCACGTCATCATGAATCACGTCCAATCATCAGTGACACATCTCTCAGCCAATCAAGCAGCAAGCATACATTATACATTCCACTGCATACATTTACATCATACCGAGAATCAGAGTTGCCTTGTGTAATCAATCATCAGGAAAACGTCATCACGTCATCATGAATCACGTCCAATCATCAGCGACACATATCCCTCAGCCAATCAAGCAGCAAGCATATATTATACATTCCACTGCATACATTTACATCATACCGAGACAACCAGATGTACACTCTCACGAAACTAGAGGCAGGGAGAACTACCGAACTGGAAGACACAGGACGGTAGTTTATGAGCGTTTGCCTTCACAGGCATTTCGTCAACAAACTTCCAAATTCGACTAAGTGTGCCTCAATGCCGAAGGAATTTAAAGCTTGTCTTAAGCAATTTTTGATCACATAAGCATTTTATAGTTCAGACGAGTTTATGACACATGATTGGGAGACCGTGTGAACATAGAGATAGACGGGGGCCAGACTGGTGAAATTCGAGTGAATGAGACTGTACGAGTGTAACTTATGTATGTTTGAATGTGATTTAAATGTGTGTGAAACCAACAATTTAGCTAATATTTATTGACGATTGAGATATATGTGTTGTAACATATTTATTCAATAACCAATTTACTATTTATTTATCAGAGTTGCCTTGTCCAATCAATCATAAAAAGTCATCAAGACATTACGAATCATGTCCATCCATCAGTGACTCATCTCCCTCAGCCAATCTGGCAGCGTCTTTAGGATAAATTGTCACTCATTACACTTAACAAATTTAAGGTTCAATGTTTGACTAAAAGCCTCTTCCTATCTGTGTTGTGATGACAGCAACTGTGTGAAGACAGACACAGGGCTCGAGGGGGAGGATGACTGATGACGTTGCACACTTCATGATGATTGATGACTCCAGTGCCTGGTTCATTCCTCACGGAGAAGTACGTATGATGATCAATACTTTAAACACTGACAGTCCAGACCACAGGATCTTACTCAGGTTGTACTTTAGTTTAATTGTTTCACGGAATAAACTGTTTTGTCAATTTTTTACGAGTATTTCACGCACAAGAGGAGGTTCTTTGGAGTTCTAAATGTATTTGAATCAAGGCATCTCAATTTTACTTCAGTCTGTTCGTATCAATTGTTAACATGGTTTTACTGGTTTTATTTTATTGTTGTTTTTTGTTTTTTCTAGTACTACTATTTCAACACTATTTTGATTAATCAATATGTTAAATCTTTCATTCCATTTTGAATATATTCAGTCATATTTCATTTCATCTAGTTCTATTTCAACCCTTAAAAGTGAAAACCTATCAAGACAAGTTTAATTTGCAAACACCTTAATTACGGTGGAATTAGGATTAAGTTAAGTGTCACCGTTTGGTTTTTGCTTATTTGCATTTACTTTTTATGCTCACATTAGTAGCAAAGAGATCCCTGCATAAAACATGCACGTTAAACACTTTCACAGAATATTTAAACAGTTATTGTTAGAACACCAAAACTATTTGCGTAGATAAAAAGAGAAAATACAAATTTAAAATTACTGTATTAACAAAAAAACTAATATACTGAAGTAAACCCATTGTTAACAAATAAGAGCCTAATTGTTACTGTGTAAAAATAGTTAAAAGCGCCAGAAGAATTAAGGAAGTCGTCTATGGTGTAGTATGCTTGTTTAACTAAAAACTATTTTTATACATTTTTAAATTTAAATTTGATTTTTTTAGCTTTAAAGCTGTTAATGAATTTTAGTCCCATGTACCGAGGAAGACTTTCAAAAATTTGGGATAAATCTCCAGTAATTGTAACCCTGTTTATAACAGTTCATACACGACTAGGACTCGTGGCGTGGTCCTGTAATCCAGCTTCATGGAGGTCAGGTTTTGAGGATGATATAGGTCTAAAGCGGCTCAGATAGTCTCAGTGATCATCTGATGATACCCGCATCAACTCACACCATCGTTTAGACATATCAGACCATCACCTGCGTGGTTCGGAAGTCACGTTAAGCCGTTGGTCCTTGTATTTCCATTGGTCATTGGGATATTAATTAATAACCCATTCTAAGGAAGAGTCAGCCTTAGTTTGTAACAAGACTACACCTCATAACTCATTACTACCACTCATCACACTCATCCTTCACCACATATTTGCCTTAAAATACCCTCATGAGAGTGGTCAGCATCCTCAAATAGTGATACGTAGAAATACGGGTATTTCACTGAATTTTTCTAACTTGTGTTTCAAGACTCAATACGTCACCGACGTTCTATTGACTCTATTTAGACAGCTCTAAAAATAATTTCCTAACTTAATCCACTAAACACAGTATAAAGTACTTATTATGTGTGTTAATCTGAACGAATAAACCGTTCGTGTCAAACACTTAAACGTGAAAGAGCGTGTAACATATACTCATCAATTTCAACTGGTTTTGAAAATTCCTTTATTTAAGCAAAAACATATCTATGTATTTTAAAGCATGAAAAATAATAACTCCATGTTACGCGAACTAAATAATTATTGACATTTAAATCGCACTATATCTCTGGACTGCCTTGGTACCTTGGGTAAACTATTTGAGACTAATTTGCCCTATTAGTCAATATTATTGAGACTAAGTCTAATCGACTGGGATATTAGTTAGTTGATTACATTAGTTGGACTACAAATCAGTAATGGAGTTTCAATCTCGCCTAGCCTCCAGTCTTACCTGTAGTCTGATTACTGATTAGTTTCGTCTTGTTGATGTCTTCAAGAAACACAAACAATGGTTAGACCGCACGAAGAAAGCTTAGCTTTCGAAATATCTCGGCAAACAATTTAAAAGCTTTACAAATTGCATTGGTTTCATCTTCATGTATCGCAATTTGGTTTCGAAATTTCAGTTTTCATAGTTTTCTTTTTATAAAATGCAATCAACACTTTTGGTTTCAAAAATAATTTAATCCACAACACCATTCACTATTTTCGTAAGTGTTTCAGACGCTAGGTCGTCAGAGAAAAAGCTAAGTTATAGTGTACTTCAGGGCTCCATACTTTGTCCTATACTCTTTCTAATCTATGTAAATGATGCTTCTCAAAGGTATGAAGGACTCGTATAAACCTACGCAGATGACACGACGACTCTCTTTTTCAGTGCAAAATTAATCCAATCATTGAAAAAATGACAGTCACAGCACTCAATATGAATTTAATTAGCTCGATCTCAAAACTAGTCAAACAAATCCATTGCTTATTTTCCTTGCGTTAGATTACTTTAGATCTAATCAATGTCTCAATACTATCCTCAGAATGATTAAATTTACGTTTTAAGGAAGCTATCCATAGACTGCACAACTCAGATACGTTGATGACTAAATGCTATGGCATTATCTGCCCACAAATTTCTTATAGACCTTGTGAGGAGGATTTTCAAACGCTAATTTTTTTCAGATTGTTCATATTGAAACAAAGTTTTTCCAACAATTGCAACACCTCAATGGAGAGATTACAATTGTTCATACTTCCTTTCCTGTAAATTGTAAAAATGCATATTTCCCCCAACAAATATGTTTTGTGAATGACCGAACATTGGTTGTAGAATTGAAGAGAAAAGGCAAACATTGTAACGTGTTGTTGAGGGAACAACGGCTGTGTATTCCGAGGTTGTTGTGGGATACGAGTCTGCCGCTTGATCGGAACTCAACGATGATCGTGTTTTGATTGTGATTGACCAGCAGCGAGTATCGAGTATCGAACCCCATCCGAGTTGTGAGTCGAGTACGTCAAGTGTTTGTTTCATCAGCATTTTTAATTACCTAGGTCTAGAAAATATTCCAAATTTGTGCTGACAGCCTGCAGAACTGCTTCCTTGTTATCAAAGCAATGTTGGCCAGATTGTCTTGATAGTCAAGGTTACGCTGAGCAAGTAATAAAAGGTTATTGGCTTAGCTCCTCGGGGTTCAGTTGTCTAGGAGAATCCCTGCGTGAGGGGGTCTCCCTTCAGGGATGCTGCCCCGGGGAGGTAGGTCCCAATCCTAATCCAAACCTTAGTTCCAAAGTTAGTTTTAATTAATTATGTTCTTTTAATTTATTTCTGAAACTTATTTGCCCAGCTCTTGCAGTTCTACTTGTCTCACATTTATTGTACTTCATTTTATAATACTCTTTAATCTTTCTCAAGCTTACATTTTAGTTTGAATAATTTCAGATAGTTAGGTTAAGCTCTTAATGTTTAATATACCGAAATATAATTTGGATTTATTTATCTGCTTTCTTAGTTTGTTATTTATTCAAATAAACATAAGTTTTAATTTTGTTAGCTAGTGCTTTTACTCTAACATCTAGCTACACTACTACGACCACCCGTTTCCAAGATTGCACTGGTTCATAAAATGTACAACTTAAAAAAAAACGTTAACACTGTAAAACTTAGTGATTGGTTACATAACTGTATAACCTACATTGCATAAAAACGTCATTGCGCTACAACAAAATTAAAGGCTATAGAAATTTAAAAAATTATCCTTAGTCCTCATACGCCGCAAAAACGTGTTTTTTTAGACTCTTCATAACTGGAAAAATATATTGACAATTATATACAATTATATACACAATTGACCTATATGTCCTTACGTAGAATTAAACGGAGGAAACTTTGATCTGATTGCCATAATTTTACGTTCTCTTAGTTGCAAAGCACCCGCTCAAACTCGAGTATATTGCTTTTTGAATCCGATAGTAGTACCCGACTCCAAGGCGAGCGTAACACAGTACAAAGGTTAAAGTGTTAGTAAATTATTTGGTGTTTAGAATTAGGCGTCCACATATAAAAAACTAACTATAATCTAGTTCTTTCGGTTCACATCGCGTCCAAACGTCATAGTTAGGTTGAGATATTTCGGCCTCGCTGTGGAGTACCATCTTTAGTCACCGATTGGCTGAAAATTGACTGGTTTATTTATTCTTCTTTCTGATCGGTTTCAGCCAATCAGTAACTAAAGATGTTACTCCACAGCGAGGCCGAAATATTCTAACCTTATTATGATATTTGGACGTGGTGTGAACCGGAAGAACTAGATTATAGTTGTGACACCGACCGCGAAAGCCCAAGAGTCAAATATAAAACTAACTTTAAAGAAAACTCCATTGACAATGTTTTGAATCCATCGCGATTAAATTTACCATAATCACATTTTGACATTAAAACGAACGTTTGTCAAAAAAACCTTTCCAGTACAACAAAAGTAGAACCACTCAAAAAGAATATGTTTTCAATAGTTTTGGTGTTTTCAAAATCTTATTTCACAGAAAGGCTAGTTACGAATTGTATTAACAAAATAAACCAAAGAATCTTTGCAGTGCTTTATTATTCTTTTACATCCGGCTAGTATCAGGTCTGACCCCACTTTCAACTGTATACAAAGTAGATTTAATTTATTTTCACTTTTAACCTTAAGTGATTAAGACGTTACAAGTGATAAACACTTGAAAATGAGCTTAGCGCAGAACGTATTGCGTGCAAACAAAATGAATATCAGTGTACTTCAAACTTTTGTTTTGTTTAGTTTGTTACTTTTATAAGAAAGACAACTTTAGTGCTGTTATTTTCACGAATAGGTTCATATGGGATATAGGCCTAAACATAATTGCAACTAGAAGGTTGAACGAAATTAAGCATTTAAAGGAATAAAACAGTTATTAATGTCAATATAACAATGTGACCTTTTGTGAGCAGCGGTCTGTAAAATACGAGGTCGTTTGTCAAACAGGTTTGACAATATTGAGGTCCAGTCCAGCTGGGATCATCTGTGATAATTTGGCAATTTCTCTTCTCTCTACATCAAAGCTACACTCGATATAATATAGTGCACACATCATTATATCCCATTCAATGTAGTGTCTAACCGTTCACAGTGTTCCAATAATCCCTGAGATATTATTATGTCAACTATTAACGACTGGTTAACCGGGATACCCTAATAATAATCGATAGTTTGATTTGAGACAACAACCACGCCTAGAGGGTATATGGGAGTGCGAGATGGAGAGTAGTAAATACAAACTAGGGCCGACTGTTGTCCAGATTGGGTCTAAACATCCATTTCAAGCCCAACGATTATTGGAATGGACCAAGGGCTTAACGTGACTTTCAAACGTCGTAGTGCCGGAAGATGAACCTGAGCCGATTTGGTGCGAAGCACGCACTCTACCACTGAGCTATGTAGCCATCCCCATGTTACAGACGTCCTCTGTGGGAACAAGTTGTAGAAAACTTAAGGGGTCGTCTCAGTAGTCCCCTCAATTGAATTCGACCGCCCAAGGAACACGACATTTTCATCTGATGCGGCCTAACTGTCAAATGCGCAAGCAGGAGTATATGTCGGCCCGTTTTCCACCGTTCAAAGTAATGTTTACATCAATAAACATATTTTGAAACTAGAAGAGTTTTCAGAGACGTATACAGAGCCCGTGTTTTGTATTTATTTTTACAAAACGCATTTAAACACATTTACCAGTCTCTATTACGAGTATTTCTTATTGAATTTAAAATTACAATGTTTTGTACAAATAATATTAAGATGATTTGGCCTAGCAAACCCATACATTTTAATCTAGTTTACTGCGTTATCTTTGTGGATCAATAGGCTAGTTTTGTCCGTTAAACTATTGCTATAATTTGAATCTTAGTGAACTGCTGTGACTTGACTCCCAGATAATTCTTGAATCTAAAGTTTGAAAGATGCTGGACATGGAGCTCGAGAGCACGGCATCGTCAAGAAGTTCCTTATCTTCTTCCTTTGTGTCGCGCCTTTCAAAAGGAAGTTGAACGGAGTAGAGCGGAGCTGTGTAGAGTTGTATATATCTCTCTTAAAGGATATTCCTATACGAAAACTAGAACTTACCTTCACATTCTTGGCGAGGGGTTTGGGCTTGTCGGAGGCGAGGCAGGTGCTGGGTCTGTGGAGGGTGAGTGGCCGCCCCTCCTGCCCCCCAGGACAACCTGCCTCCACATCCTTGTCCATCATGTGTCCTAGCGCCACCTCCACCTCTTCAGTTTCATCTTCACCCGCACTCTCTGCAACAACAAGACAACATGAGTAGTGTGCTAGGATATCACTTCCTGCTCCCCAGGACATCCTACCTCCACATCCTGGTCCATCATGTGTCCTAGCGCCACCTCCACCTCTTCAGTTTCATCTTCACCCGCACTCTCTGCAACAACAAGACAACAGTGTGCTAGGATATCACCTCCTGCCCCTCAGGATCATGTGTCCTACCACCTCCACCTTGCACTCTCTGCAACAACAAGACAACATGAGTAGTGTGCTAGGATATCACTTCCTGCCCCCAGGACATCCTGCCTCCACATCCTGGTCCATCATGTGTCCTAGCGCCACCTCCACCTCTTCAGTCATCTTCACCCGCACTCTCTGCAACAACAAGAGAATACATGAGTAGTGTGCTAGGATATCACTCTCCTGCCCCCCCAGGACATCCTCCTCCACATCCTGGTCCATCATGTGTCCGTCCCAGCGCCACCTCCACCTCTTCAGTTTCATCTTCACCCGCACTGCAACAACAAGACAACATGAGTAGTGTGTGTGCTAGATATCACTTCCTGCCCCCAGGACATCCTGCCTCCACATCCTGGTCCATCATGTGTCCTAGCGCCACCTCCACCTCTTTTACTCTTTAGTTTCATCTTCACCCGCACTCTCTGCAACAACAAGACAACATGTGTGTAAGATATCAGTTAGAGCGGCAGTAACCTATAATGTTCTATTAACAGGTTCCACAAGTGCGTCGGGCCTCATATTTATAGATGTTTATGACTATAGAACGAATACGAGTATTTTCATAATTTGCTGTTGGTTATCAAAACGTTTAGAACATCTCCAAAGAAAATCTATTAAGACAACCAACATCTTTCGAATAATTCTAGCTAGATATCTAAACTACGTGCCTTCACGCCAGTACACGAAACTTTGACTAACTGGTGAAGGGTTAGTGTGTGTACTGAAGGATGTTTGGGCCAGCAAGCACGTGCACATATGGACAAGGGATTGTGTACTGTTCCTCCCCTCACAAGCAAACGCACCCTCAACACACACTGTGTTACATTTGTCTGTCACCTTACCGGCAAATGGAATATGCAATTAACTTAAACACCGATTAACTTAAAACCTTTTAAATACAGAGATTTGATTATCTTAACGTTCGTTATGAACATTATTTGTAGTGCTATACCGTAGATATTTATTATTGAAGACCATACTGAAGCGGCACCTTTTTAACTCTTACGTTTATTAATACGCTTTACAAGTCTCATTGCAATATCAAAAATGCAGTTTTAGAGCATACAAACATTTTTATTTTGGGTAGTTAACCTCTTTTGTTTGTGAATTCGCTAGGATTCTACTGTTGCTATGCGTCGGCAATGTAATGAACTTGTATAGTAGATTATCACTTTTGTATGTTGGCAGGATACATTTAGTTCGTTACGTATTTCATTAAAATCAAAGATAATGTTATGATAAGTAGATTGCGCATAGATCTGAGGCCCATAGATGAGGCAGAAAAATCAACATAGTTCGGCAGCCCAAGCACAGATAGCGCTGCGTGGGAAGATTCTCAAGTAGAGCCACTGACGCACACGCAAGTTCGTTCGTTCTCGAAAATCGCAAGATTTGGTAACACTTCAGACATTGACATGGAACAAACTCGAGAATGTGAAGGGGAAAAGACGGCGCTATCTGTGCTTGGGCTGCCGAACTACGTTGATTTCTTAACTTATTATAACATCATATTAGGCTACGTTGTTTTATCTCCATTTCATTTACAAAATCATTGATTTTCATAGTGTCCATTTAGTTCAAACGCGACGGAATGGCTTTACAATAAACAACCGATGATGATGTGTTTATCTCACAGGATGTGTGTTGACGCTGTTGAAGAAACAAACAAATAAAACTCAGTTCCGGAGGTAAAAGACTTCCTGAACGCCATTTTGATTTCAAAGTAGTGAGTTATTGTACTGCACAAAGCGACAAACTATTTCATTTTGCGTGATTGTTTTCTATGTTCTATTGTGTCAGGAGAAAAAGGTACAGTATAAGAGCACCAACCGATGTTTTTTTGAGTTAAATTAGTTTTACTGTTCTAAAACGAAATTATATTAGACAAATTCTAAAATACTTGGATTATTTAAATTTCAAAGCGGATGAGTGCAGTGAGTGTTTTGTGCAGTGAAGAACATGAATGCACTCTCATGTTCCATGTTCTACAGCTCTGGACAGGGTTTGATTTGTCCGTCATCTCTTTCGTTTGTTTTAAAATAATATTTTCTTAACTTTTTTTAATAACATGGTTGCAAAGGTTTCAATCGTTGCTAAAAAGGGAAAGACCTAATGGGATTGCTATAAGTTTGGAGTTTTGTTTAAATAAGTTATACAGCTGTTTGACCTACACCTTTGTGTAAGAAAAATTGGAACAAAGAGAAGAATATACTACACACAACGCTATGGGAAAATGGTTTCACAAAATCATAGATAACCCGCAGACCCACTCAACGATCGGATTTTAACCAGGAAGACATTTGTCGGAATACATATATTCAAGGGACAACAGACAAGGTAGGCAGAATCTTATACGAACATAACATAAAGACTGTTTTCAAGCGATCTAGTAGATTGAAGAACTGTTTAAGCTTTGCGAACGACCATATACGACCATTATGCACGCCTGGAGTCTACGAAATCCCCTACAGTTGCTCTATGAAAATTTACTAATTTTTCTAGATGATGAGATTTTACAAAATAATTATGCAATGAATCCATCATCACCAAGACCATCATATCGCCAAATGTTATATACTTTTGTTATAATAAAATGTAATAAACTGTTTGTAGCCTAACCGGAGCTTCCTTATGGCATATTATCTTAGACTTGAAGTAAAGAAAAAGCTTATCACGTCAAACCATTCATTTCCCTTGCAAACTGTGTAATGAATCTTATTTTATATTTTTGGACAAAACCGTCCATTTGACGTTTTGCAATGGATTTTAAAAGTAGGGAGACGTCCACATTTACAGATACAGATGCAGAAAAACAGAAAGCGTATCTACCACACTTTCCAAAGAAGTCATCATCGTCAATGTTTGACTTTCAAGACAAGTTGCATCACACATCGTCTCTAGTCTCAGAAAATGAAGCAGATGCAATCAACAAAGTTTGTAAACAGCGAAGAGATCAAAAACAGATTTAAGTGTATGAACTGAGTATTCTTGGACCACGAATGAGTCAGAAGCTAGAGAAATGTTTGCGTAATAAAACAACACTACTCGTTGAAAGTTTTAGCCTAGAGACTAAAATCAAAGATTATGTGATGGTAGGTAGATGGCGCATAGGTGCCGAATGGCTTCTAGTTGCGCCAGCCCAAGCACAGATAGTGCTTCGAGGCGTATATCTCAAGGACTCACCACCTTTTAGCGCCCTATCAATTTTTCAACAACAAAAGCTCCTTATCTTTGATACTAGTTATCCATCGTTATTATCTTTTCCCACACATCTTTGTTACAGTCTAATTCTTCCGGTTCACATCGCGTCAAAACATCATAATAATTGGTTTGAAATATTTCGGTCTCGTTGTTTAGTCACTGATTGGCTGAAACACTGTATAGCTGAAAAACCGGCCGGGAAGCCTAAGAATTAAATCAACTTTGATGTTGCAATATGTCGTAAAACGAGTCACCCCGCAAAGAAACAAAAAGAGCAAAACGACCTTGAGTTTGCTATAAACCGTGTTATCAGCCGCAACAGACTTAAGCGATGTAGTTCACAATGTCGTTCACAGACGAGATCACAAGATGCCATTTCACGCCACACTGGCTTGACCTGCGTAGTAACGAGATAGTAGATTGTATAGCGTTAGTCTTGAGACCGTGATTTTGTGTTCAACTTGTTCGTACTCCTTTTCATCACTATTACATGGGTTTACGTTGTTTATGTCGAAAAATGGAGTTGAAAGAGGGCTATTCTTAGGGTTTTAATCGATTTGCATTTTGTTTGCTATAGAGTGCAAGATTTTAATCATATGCCTACCCAGGAATTGACTTTCGTCACTCAAAATATTAAAGAACGCATTTCTAGTCACTCAGTCAAGCATATATATTTCAAGTGGAAACTCGAGATTGGCGACCCTTTTCACCCAATTCAAATGTTGCCGGCCTTCAGAAAAGCTTCTAAGGAAGTCTTCCACATCCAGCTGGCAAAGGTTTTGGAAAATCACAAACAGCTATTACAAATCCAGTTCAGATTCTGGAGTTGAAAGTCGATTACAGATTGCAACATATGAGTGATGAACCCTCAGGAGACGCTTTGTGTGATTCTCGATGGTGTCCACCCTATTGATTGGCTGTGCCATTTTTGAAAATATTATAGAAGTAAGTTGAAGCAGTCCATTATCCAAGAAGATCAACGAAAACGAAGATGATTACATGAAATTGACTTCAAAAAATAATATTACTGTAATCTTCTATCGAGAGGATCGACTGTGTGCAGTTTTCTTCCTAAAGATTGAGGCGAGTGCCACTTCTTCTTCAATAAGAACAAAGCAGTTGATGGAGCGCCTGGAACTAAGAGAGTTAAGAGAGAAATGAGCCGGTGAGGTAAAGTAGTTCCGACGATCGACGACAGAATGTGCGACAATCGCGCTGATTGCTTCAACAAATGGAGCTAGGATGAGGACATTTGCTCGACAGTTCATCATGTCGACTCTTCTTCCTTCCCACGCGCCATCTTGGTTACGGCAAGTCTGAGGGGTGGTTTATCTCGGCGATCTTTCATTGAGGGCAATCTTATTCTTAGACATTATTTTTTCATTTAGATCTTATTTTTGACTATTAACTAGGCAAGTTTATGATAAGAAATTGATGTCTAAGTACGCAGACACTATGGCACAGCTACCGGAGTGGCTCTATGCAGTCTATAAAACCCAAAAAAAGAGTAAAAAATGTCAGGCCTATTAAATTCAGAATCATATATAGACTCTGTAATAATGAGAAAAATGTTGCTAATATGTTTGTACAGCAAAACAGCATTGACTAGACAATTTTAACATTATACATTGATTTAGTTCCTCATTCAATTCAACCCATGAGGAATTGACAGTACATCTCTAACGTGAGATAAGTTGTTGAGGAAAGGGTTAAGTGAAACTCTAGAAAAGGGGGTCTCGGGTGGTCCTGGGGAGGTTGTGAAGTCTGGGCGCCGCGGGCGATAACCGATATCCAATTTATTCCGGCTCAAATATAAACAATGAGCCCAATGTCAATACCACCTTTCAACTTTCCACCCAAACTGAACCTACAATATTCCCTTTGAGCACTTCACTGCCAGACGTGTAAACGGAATAGGCAATTCATGCTTTGATTTGGATATTTTACCATCAGGTGAGCGGGGCGTAGGGGGGGGTGGGGGTCATGACCCCCTTCTTTTTGAGCCTATGTATGGTCCCCAAAACTGCCCTTATATGATTAATAAGAGTATATTGAACATATACAGTAGAGTTTATTGTATACAGTTGTTTTCTATCTGAATTGTACAGCAATTACTACTATTCAAAAATCACAAACACTTGTATTAAAATATAAAAACGGCGGAAGTAACTATGACTCTCACGAGGTAGCCGAACACCGATAAGCAACGATCTGGTTTGTTTACACGATGGGAACTGGTTGATTTGCGATCAGTACAAATACTTTTCAGGTGTCTATCTAAAGTCTGCAGGTTGCAATGCTATAAAGTTATAAAACATTTCAAAAGTATTTGACAAAGGAATATTACATTTTGTAACTTTATAGGCCCTACAACTTAGAAGTTAGTTGAGTACTCGAAGACCTATTTCAACACAAGTATTGTCTTTACAAAAGAATCTGAACATAATATCTGATTCTGATGTTACATACTTTAGGTTCTCCTAGAGAGCATATCAAACACCTGGGTGTAACAATACTACTGTGTCGTTAAGCAATCAACGTATTAAACGACAAAATATCCCCAAAACGCCTTAAAACAAAACATTTTGCAAATACATTTAACAACCTTTCCGTGGGGGAGCACTCCCCATTCTCCAGGCTCACGGTAGTTAACGCTAAGGAAGGACCTCGCACTCTTGGAAGCCTTAATTCCAAAATCCTGGCTACGCTACTGATTAGCACTAACATACGGGCATTTTGTTTCACCATCTCTTGTACTTTAAATATTTGCTCAGAACCAGTTAATTTTCTGCTTTTCAACCACAATTCCCGCAAAATCCGCAACGCAAGAGACCTGCCTTACCCACCTTTTACTCAAAACCACCTGCACTTACCTTGGCGTAACCCTGGATACCCGTCTAAATTTCTCCGCCTTCCACAAACACCTAAAGAAGAGTGCAACTGCTCGCTTCAAAGCCCTCATCTACCTCAACTTCAGACACCAAGGCTGCAACACCCATACTCTCATCAGACTCTACACCTCAGTAATCAGACCTGTTTCAACCTACGCCCACCCCTTCCTTCTCACAGCAACAAACCGCACAATCCCATCTTTCGAAGCCACCGAGCGTAGTGCTCTACGACTAGCCTCACACCTCCCGCCATGGGCCTCTAACCAAGAAGTCTATGACGACCACCCAAACTTTCCCCACCTCCGAGAATTTCTGCTCAAACTCCAAACTAAATACAAAAGTCACGTTTTAGAATCCGAAATCCTAGCCGAACTCCGTCAACCCTACTTCACAGAAAACCCCACTCTCAATCTTGAGCAGTAATTCCTTAACCACAAAACCCACTAACAATATTTGGGCTGAAGATAGTCACGGAACTATAGACCAGCCTGCAGGGATCTGCAAACTTCACAACACCACCACCAGTTAATTTTCCGCGTTTCGTGAGTTGACTGATAAGGAAATCAATCAAATGTAAAACGTGACTCAGCATAAATCATCTTATTTCTCTTGAAGACAACCGACGTAGATTGTATTTATAAGCTACCCCCTTTGGCGGCTAGGTTTTATGGTTACCATATTTAAAATTATAAATAATGATAAATAACTTGATAATAATTAAGTGTGCAGTAGTCACAAATTAATTAAGTTTTGAAATAAACAAGATATCACTATCACTATTTGAGATGCCGACCACTCTCATGAGGGTATTTTAAGGCAAATATGTGGTGAAGGATGAGTGTGATGAGTGGTAGTAATGAGTTATGAGGTGTAGTCTTGTTACAAACTAAGGCCGACTCTTCCTTAGAATGGGTCACTAATAGGAGAGCCCAATGACCAATGGAAATACAAAGACTCAGATATTTTATTTGAGTTTATTTGTCAAATAAATGAGATTTTTATTTATAAAGATGATTTCGGAGTAGTCCTAAAAAGAAAATAAAAGAATACGCCGACATACATTAAGACCCTATAATACGAAGGTTGAAATTCCACGGCCTCTTTAAAAGGAATGCAGCCGTCCAGGAAGTTCAAAAGGTAAAGTTTGTCTTGTTTAACGACACAAGGTTAGTACTACAAATACCTCTCTGACACCCAGCCTCGACCTTTACCTAACGCCATCGCAAAGGCGCAAAGCCAATTAAGAAATTGTTTGTGGTAACTGTGGGGATCGAACCCGCGCCACCGGAGCGATAGACTTTCGAGTCAGGCGCGATACCGCCATTCATGTCCTATAAAAAAACAATAATTTGGATTTCAGTATATTTTTCTATTACTTCACCAAAAGATGATGAAGGTTTACGAACCATATCTGGGCCTGTGAGGGTAGGGCCAGGTGTAGTGGTAGAGACTGAGGAGTCTGCGCGGTAGCTTCTGTTGTTTTGGCACAACTGTGGCGGCGGAAGTGACGTTACAAACGATCATATAGATTACGTCATCGATGTGGCCACACCAGCTGATCTTCAAGTAAACACACACAGATTATCGGACCGCGCAGAATAAAGTGGGGCGACACTGTAGAAACTGCTGCTTCGAAACAGAGAGATTGGGGTTTTTATTTTCTTACGCTGGTTTACAAATAGGGTTACTTTAGGTTTTGCCTGATACTTCAAAGGTTACTAATATTTTCTTATTGAGTAAACGTTTTGGCGATTTTTTGGTTTTGGGCAAGAACAGTACAAAACTAAAAACAACACTAATCAACTCTGAAAAAAACAGCAAGCTGCTAAACTTATAGTATTTTTTGTTTCAGAAATCTGAAATTGCTTAAATACTCCTTAATAAATGGCATACATTTGTGTATTAAATTCAAAAGAAACCCCGCATGATTAAAAGATAATTGTGTATTTTCCAAGCGAATTTCGAAGCTTTGTAATCAGTTCACACTTGACGTCATTGAGTTGATTTAAGAAGGATACATGAAAATAAAAAAGTTATTTTACACCTATTCAAAACAAATAAAAAACTGCTTAATTTCAAATAATTAACATTTTAAAACAAACATTGTAATTAGCTCATAAGCTCGCATTTACAGCTATAAAAACAGGAACACCTTCCCTAATTCCAGTGCAATGGACAAAACACGTTTCTCAAAAGAATATCAGGGACAAAACTAAACTGAATCAAACGTAGATTGATTTTCACAAAAGTCTACATATATTTCGTTGTCGCCACGAATTTAACACTCTTTTAAAAAGAATGTTCATAGACAAAACTAAACTGAAATAAGAACAGAAATTCAACATATATTTCGTTATCGCCTCGAACTGGACACCCTGTATAGAATCAGCACAAACAACACAACGCACAGAGGAATGAAAGCAACGGACTGGTCGAGAATGCACCATTTCACTGTTTACAGAGCAAGCACTATTTCTGGACCGTGTTTTCATTCTCTCCCCCTCCCCTTCACTATCACTAGGCAAGTCAAAGAATCCCGATAAGTCTTTTGATAACAATATCCACTCCGGAGTGATTTAGAGAGATTTTGTGGTTAATATATGGTTAGTTTTTGTTGGAGAATTGTTTTTGGAGAAATAAGACATTCATAACGTCAGCTCGGGCCCGGGACCATTATATGAGCACCAAACTTAGCCCCCCCGTACACCTTTTGATAATTTTTTAAAAACTGCATATACATATGTATGTATAATTATAAGCAAGAGCTCACTACAAGCCGCATTGTTGTCCGATTTTCATGAAATTCGGTAAAAATGTTACTTTTGTTAGTCAAGTTCGTTATTCAGAAAAATCGGAATACCTAAAAAGTTTTTAGGGCAGGGGACGATTTTATTAAAGGAGCTATTTTAAGTCTCACAAAACGGTAATTTTATGAGATTTTGAGAGCGTATTTAAGCGAAAAAACTTATCACTCGGTGCAATTAATTAAGAGACAAGACTTATCTCTTAAAGCCACGAACCGATGTGCCAGCGATGAATTTCTGCCACCAACCGACAGTCTAGCGTAAGTTTAAGCAAAATCAGAAATAAATACAAGTATTTTGCGGCCAGTGTCACAACTATAATCTAGTTCTTCCGGTTCCCATCACGTCCAAACGTAATAACTAAGTTGAGATATTTCGGCCTCGCCATCCAACCATCTTCAGTCACTGAATGGCTGAAACTGAGCTACTTGCTGTCTGCTCTCCTATTGGTGGTAGGGCTGCCAACCCTAGCGCAGGGATGCTAACTGTCGATTTTTCAAGTAGCTCAGTTTCAGCCAATCAGTGACTGAAGATTGTACTACACAGCGAGGCCGAAATATCACAACCTAATTATTTATTTAACATTATATACTATTATGAATTTGGGACGCAGTGTGAACCGGAAGAACTAAATTATACAAGTATTTATGTCAGACTGGTGTTTTTATTCGGATCTGTTAAGAACGTACAGAATGTTGGAATGGTTTTGTATTGGGAAAAGAACTACAGAGAAAAAACAAAATAACGAAATAAATAACAAAATAACGCGTGGTTCGGAAGTCACGTTAAGCCGTTGGTCCTTGTATTTCCATTGCTCATTGGGCTATTAATTAATGACCCATTCTAAGGAAGAGTCGTTCTTAGTTTGTACCAAGACTACACCTCATAACTCATTACTACCACTCATCATATTCATCTTTCACCACATATTTGCCTTAAAATACCCTCATGAGAGTGGTCGGCACCTCAAATAGTGATATAGTGAACATGTTTTAAATTCTTTCCATGTACAATTTACTGAAGTGAAAATCAGGTTTGAATTGTATTGAGACGCTGGGGAATGACTGCTGTGTGCTACAGCTTAGCTCCGGAGATTTACATATAAATTACTTTGGAAACAGATTCATTTCCTTGTTTGACACTGAATAGCTGTGAATAATGTTGAATAAATATTCACCGCTGTTGTTCTCCCGGCAGGAGCGTTTTCTGTCTGGGTCAACAATGTTTACGTTTGTGCGAAACCAGGTAACATGGTTTAAAGTAATGATTAAGGAATGAGAGAGTAAATAATGTGTCAAGAAATACCTAGAAAGAGGAGGCAGTGAAGAGGACAAGAAAACAACGACGTTTCGAAACCTTGAAGACCTTGAAAAAAATTGAAAATAGGCTTGCGTTCACTGTATATTATATAAAATATTTCTTTACTGCCCTACTAACAAAATTCTACTTTTGAAATTCACCGATGAAATAAATATTCCCTAAGTTCTCCCAATAAACACAACTGGTGGTTACATAAGCACAATTACCTGTATTACGCAAGCCGTACCAAGGGTTCTCCAGGGGCTTTAGACCTATGCAACCTGCAGTAAGTGATTGCCTTGCCTACTCATCACTTAATGTAGGTTACATCACCCAATGTCACTTAAGTGATCCACTCTAGTGATATGTCACTGTTGGGTAAGGCGATTCATGGTGACTTTCTGCACGAAGATGGTGTACGGGGAAGACTCTGCCATACGTTAGGACTGTTTTAAAGACATCTAAAGAAGAATTAACGTTGCTCGTACGACAGAAAATGTTTAAGCTACACCGTACACGTTAGAAGCCAGGGGAAATACACTAAATATGATTAGAACAAACATGGTTCAACCAATATAGGTGAAACTTGGTGCAACGTTTATTGGCGTAAAAATAAATGTATTAAAACAATCATTAGATTTTAAAACACTAATAGTTCAAATGCGAATGTTTCCCTCGTTAAAAAAGAAAAGAACACGACGTTTCGGGATTTTCAATCTTATCCCATCTTCAGGTGAAAAGTAAGCTGGGAAATGAGCTAGCCTACAGTGATCAGCGTAAGCTGGCCAGTAAAACACAACCGACTAACATGTAATATGAGCGTTCGTGTTAAAAGAAAACAAAACACACATGTTGTTTTACTGGTCAGCTTGCGCTTTTAACTTTAGGTTAGCTTAATTTCTAATTTTGTGTGTTATGTTTCAGATTACAGTACTCTCTACCTAAAGAAGGGATCAGATTGCAGATCCCGAAACGTCGTAATTATATTTCAACGAAATTTACCAAAGAAGGAAATTCACCAATTGTGGAAAATAAATTTCGGCCGACCAACTCCTTCAGGTCGGTTGGCCTGTCACACTTCACTGTCTAAATCGCTGACCAATGATTCTGTTAGCAAAATCACGCTGATCACTTTAGACTATATCATTTTTTTAACGTTTTGTGTTATATTTCAGATTACTATTTACTTGAAGACGGGATTAGATTCCAAATACCAAAACGTTGTATTCTTCTTGTTCAACAAATCTCAAGAAGATGTCAGGTAATACTTCAAGATTCTACGGATCATCAATGCGACCTCAAAGTTCAGAGTCATCTCTTATCGCAGGTAAATTGGATTTCTCAACCAACTCGCGAGATCTAGTCAAGGGAATTCAATGAGGGGAGAGAAAAGAAGAGAGGAATTTACATGGAACAAGGTCTGCATATTTGTCAGCCTGAGTCTGTAATGTTGGAGTGGATTTGCTCGTCTACCTCGCCCGACATAACTGTGATTTCTTTCTCTCATTTTTTTGGACAGTCTCTGAAAAAGTTGTTGTGTTTCATAAATGGACATGACCTGGAAGGTTCTTTATGACTATTGCATGGATAAGTAGTTATGTTGAAATAATCAAGTATATTCTTTGAATTTAATGCAATTTTTATGTTTTCGGTTTTGTTCTAGGGTGTTCTGTATAATAGAAATGAACTCAAAGTCAAAGTAGAGTATGTTACAAATTTATTGCACTGATAAACGTGACTGCAAGGGTCCCAATGACGATTGTATGAATAAGTAGTACTGGTAAAATGCGCAAGTATGTTTTTGGAATTTGATGACATTTGTTTTGGTTTTCAGTTTTGTTCTAAGTTTTCTTTAACTTGAAGTCATCAAAATTTTGCCTGGTTGTCTGGTTTAGTCAGCAAAGTTTACAAAATTATATTTGCATTAAGCCAAGTCAAAATGGTTCGTTTTAAACTTACACAAGATTCATTTAGAATTAACAAGAAAAACATTTGATACTTTCGATATATTAACCACCCCTTCTTTTGAAAACTTGTGCAAAGTGTCAGTATGCATTAAAAGGTACTTGTGTTTCCTCTCATAAAATGTACCGATTACGGTTGCGCTGAAAAAACTTGTTAAGAGGTTATAAAGGCGGTTCCACACTTTTGCCTGACCTTGTAGATCAATATATGTTTTTGGACAAATGTAGAAGGGTATTTGGGAATCGGAAGACTTGAGCTGTTTTGGAGAAAACACCTAGCATTGGTAGAGTGATAAAAGTTGGTGTCTATGGACAAATGAGAGTGTTTCTAGAATGTAAATAGATTAACATTAATTTAAAACAATTTAAGGATTTCAAGTGATCTTTACATGGCTGTTTTCTTGACAGAGAGAAAATTGATACTTTGATTTGAGACAACGACCACTTCTAGAGGGTATTCTAAGGTGAATTTGGGACGAAGGGTGAGTGTGTTAAGTTTTGATGGATGATGAGGTGTAGACTTGTTACAAACTACAGCCGACTGTTCCCCAGATTGGGACATAAATTAATAGCCCAACGACCAATGGCTTAACTTGACTTCCAAACCACGGGGAGTGGCCGTCGAGAAAAGTTATCACTGCGTCCGGGAATCGAACCCGGGCTGATTTGGTAAGAAGCACGCACTATATATGGTCACCCCTTATAGTTAGCTCACTTTCACTACCACACACTGGGCCAGCACAGCCAAGATAAGGATATCAAAGGCCACAATAAGCTGACTGGGACTCGTGGCGTGGTCCTGTAATCCAGCTTTATGGAGGTAAGGTTTTGAGGATGATATAGGTATAAAGCGGCTCAAATAGTCTCAGTGATCATCTGATGATACCCACATCATCTCCCACCATCGTTTAGACATATCAGACCATCTCCTGCGGGGTTCGGAAGTCACGTTAAGCCGTTGGTCCTTGTATTTCCATTGGTCATTGGGCTATTAAATAATGACCCATTCTAAGGAAGAGTCGGCCTTAGTTTGTAACAAGACTACACCTCATAACTCATTACTACCACTCATCACACTCATCCTTCACCACATATTTGCCTTAAAATACCCTCATGAGAGTGGTCGGCATCTCAAATAGTGATTTAGTGATATAGTTACGAACCCCTCCGTGTTAAATGTTTGACTTAACAATATAAACGTGAAAATTCCTATACAAATTCGATAAAAGTCCACCATCTGACTGAAAACCGGAGACAATTTATATGTTAATAGTGGCAACTCGCATAGGGAAATGCAGCGAGAAATTGCATTGTCTGCCATTGGCGGATACAATTTGTCAGTTGAATCTACTGCTGCACAACAATGTAGTTCTAAAAACTTTCCTTCACGATTTTATTAGTTCAAATGGCAATTTAAATAGAAACATGCCCTTAAGACACTAAATCACTATTTGAGATGCCGACCACTCTCATGAGGGTATTTTAAGGCAAATATGTGGTGAAGGATGAGTGTGATGAGTGGTAGTAATGAGTTATGAGGTGTAGTCTTGTTACAAATACTAAGGCTGACTCTTCCTTAGAATGGGTAATTAAATAATAGCCCAATGACCAATGGAAATACATGGACCAACGGCTTAACGTGACTTCCGAACCACACAGGTGATGGGTCTGATATGTCTAAACGATGGTGGGAGTTGATGCGGGTCTCATCAGATGATCTCTGAGACTATCTGAGCCGCTGTAGACCTATATAATCCTCAAAACCTGACAATAGTCGACATTTGTTTGTTCATACTAACACTAAACATTGGCTAGATGATATTATTGTATTTTAATTAACTAGCACACATTTCAAGAAAGGTAAATTTATCAGTGGAAAAGGTCTATAACGGAATGTTTTGGAAGAGTATTTTTGCTCTAGACCATTAAATATTTGATATAAAAACATACAAATTATTTGCGGTAGAAAGTAGAAATAAACTGGGTCTTCTTTTGTACCCTGTATTAAATAATGATAAAAAAATACGATAAATAATTGATAGACAATACTTTTGGTCATTCTGCAATAATATTGAGAGGTACATATTTTTTAAACTAAAAAAACACAATTAATCCAATAAATAACTTTTATAGTTGGTGAGGCCTTTCGGGAACTATGTTCCCATCTACAGACCACGACAACAACTGGTAAATATCTATTTCAATTTTCAATTTCTCAAGGAGGTTCTAAGTAAATGAACACTGCAAGTGCGCTTTGGGGGGGGGGGAGGGTTTCCCGAATAATGGGATTAATAGCAAACTTAAAAAAACATTTTTGAGAGTGTTTTAGGCCCCGGACTTGAAAAGAAGAAACTCTTAAAATTTCAATCAGATCGGACTACTCATAACGAAAAAACAATTTATTTGACCGACATTTAGAAACAACTCAATGGATTTTAATAATTTTGGTATATTGATGTATAGTAATAAAATACATGTTTATTTCAAGTGTCAACCCCTTTTTCGGTGTAAAGTCCTTCCCAAAAGTGGGGTTCTGGTAGTTCGATTTTGCTGGTTGACAAACTCGATCGAGATATTTCCAAAGGAACAATAATTGTATCAAATATGATGAAAAATCCGCCACAAAAGGTGACCTGTAGAGATGATACGCATATATATGTATATACAGAGTTTAAAAATTCTCAAAACACGTTCTGTACATCAGGGGTTATTGGTGCTCATTTCATGGTTCCGGGTCTGGGTCTTACCAGGCTGACGGCTTGAATATCTCATTTTTACAAAGGAAATTCGGCAATAAATAAATATTTATTACAATAAATATCACAAAAAATCACAGTGTTAAGAATTATGTATTTTATTTGTAAACTTCTGTTAAGTTATTTTGATAACAAACAAGTGCCATGTTTACAAAACCTGCCGAAGAGGAAAGTATATATTCCCTCTCCCTCCTCAATAAACACGATAAATTCCATCAAGGGAAGTGGAAAGTCGTAGAATGGTCAGATATGAGGGGAGAAAAGTTTTCTGACAAAAGGGCAGTCAATCCGTATCAGGTTTGTACACTTGTATCTCTATGTTTTGTTTTCAAACGATATTTTCGTACGTGTCTAGATTTTATTTGTACTTATCTTGGCTTCACCTAACTAAAATAAATAAATAACTTTATTTGCATTTTACATAAAAAATCTGTTGAAAAAAAACAAACAAACGAATTGTAGTTTCATTCATAGGCATGTCATTCATACGCACAGTCACTCACTCCCTGGAAAATTTGAGAAGGTAATTTACTAAACAATTTTGTTCTGTGTTGATGAACACGAAAATCCTTTCTGATTCTTGTCTCATACTCGTGTCCGGAGCTCCCTTGCAAAGGCAAACTCTTAAAGCAGCAATACAGGACAGTCTCAAAGATGTGAAGGCTTGGAAGAGTCATTAGACCTAGACTTTTAAAAGTTTCACGGCAGTGGTCTCTAAAATTTAAATGTCCCAAAATTCTAACTGCATTTTTTTGTAGTCGAGAAATTTGTTCAAAATGTGTGCGAGCACTACTTCCCCAAAACATAATTCCATAATTTAGGTGAGAAAATATAAGGCCATAATATGCCATGAGAAGGACTTTGGGAGAGCAGAAGCCGGACAGTTTTCGTAAACCGAATAGCATATACCAGACGCAACTTTGCTGCAAACATTGTTTATTTGATTTTCCCAGGACAACTCTTTATCTATGTAAATTCCAAGAAACTTTATAGCCTGAGCTTCTTCAACTACAACATCATCCACCATGGTTATTGCTGGTGACACGCAAGGTTGAGTTCGTAGACAAAATTGAATTAGTTTTGTTTTAGCATTATTAGTTTTTAAATTATCTGCTAACTAATGTTTCTAAATGTTTTGTGATGACTAATGTTTTGACTGGGACTCGTGGCGTGGTCCTGTAATCCAGCTTCATGGAGGTCAGGTTTTGAGGATGATATAGGTCAAAAGCGGCTCAGATAGTCTCAGTGATCATCTGATGATACCCGCATCAACTCCCACCATCGTTTAGACATATCAGACCTGCGTGGTTCGGAAGTCACGATAAGCCGTTGGTCATTGGGCAATTAAGTAATGACCCATTCTAATTGGAAGAGTCGGCCTTAGTTTGTAACAAGACTACACCTCATAACTCATTACTACCACTCATCACACTCATCCTTCACCACATATTTGCCTTAAAATACCCTCATGAGAGTGATCGGCATCTCAAATAGTGATTTAGTGATTTAAATCTTAAGTAAAAAACCTAAATAAACAATAGCTATAGTCATCTGGAGACAGCTTCTTATTGGAATTTACAATTAATTCAAGTTGGAAAACAATCAGTACAATAAATTTGTTTTATTTGCTGGGTGAGGCCTTTCAGAAACGATATGTTTCTATCTTCTAGTTGGTGTTTGGTCCGAAGATAAAAACATCGTTTCTGAAAGGCCTCACCCAGCAAAAATAAAAAAAATTTATTGGCCTGTTTGTTTTCCAACTTGAATTAATAGCTATAGTTTTTGCTGTCTACAACAAGAGTGATTAAAAAATGGAATAGTTGAAGGTCTGTAATGCATTAAATGTAGCAAGCGTTTACAATAATAGTATTTTCTTGTTTCTATTATGTATAAATTTTCACAATAAATGTGTTAAGAAGTACTGAACAGAGTATGCGTCTTCAAAGCTTATACGTTTGAGTTTTAAGTAGTAAAGTTTAAACTTCACTCCGTGGATTTTTAATTTCAGGTGTACATAATTTCAAAACAAATAGACTTAGGCCAAACAAGGGGTTATTTTCCAAATTGTTTTAAACATTTATTCCTCCATTCTATGCACTTTGACATATTATTTTTGTTGTTAAAACACGAGACCAACACGCAGCTGAGCGCTAAAGCACCGTTACGTGAGGGAATCGAATTCCGATTTGTTACTCTAATTTGCTACGCTCACAGCCTCGCTTCGGCCTTCGGCCTAATAATTACGGGGTTCTTTGACTGGAAGTTATACTGCATATTATGTAAGGAAAATGTATTTTAAATTTTACTGAAATCGAAGTACAGTGAAAAATTACTTTTTGGTCAGCATTTTGAAACAGCTTGACAAGTTTAAATATTTTTGTGCAACGATGTATGACAAAAAATGCATACGTATTTCAAATATCGCAAACCTTTTTGGTGAAATGTCCTGCTCAAAAAAGCGGGTTCCGGTTCGATTTTGCTAGTTAATGGACTTGACCGAGATATTTAGAAAAGGAACATTTGTACCAAATTTGGTGAGAATTGGACCAAAATGTGACCTGAAGGGATGACACAGAAATATACACATGTATATAAAGTGTGAACAAATGCTCAAAACGTGTTCTCGGGATCAAGATCGGTGCTCATTTCATGGTCCCGGGCCTGGGTCTTACCTTGATGATGGCTTGAATATTTAATTTTTCCAAAGGTAATTCGATAATAACTTGGCAAAGTATGCGGTCGTACTTCAAATAAAACAGGCAGAAGTTAGGAAACATACACGTTAAACTTCTTTATACCATTAACTTAATCTATGAAACCTGCGTTAAAATAAATTTGGTATTTTAAACGACCAAGAATCTATGTTGGACTCTAAAAACTCGTTGGAAAAGCAAGGAATGTCTATTATGCACAATTTTCAGATTATTATGCACTTATCAGTATTCGCTCCACGTACTCCCTCCCCTCCCGCACCACTGCTACCCTTGTCACCCCCATCCTAGTCTTATAGTCAGCCAAGGGTCAAATCTCCCGGAACGCTGTTTTGTGAACCGCCTCACGTTGCGGCCAAATCTCGACATCAACTCTGTAGTTTTCTGCATTTGTTGTGCCTCGGCAGCGAATATTGCTTCTAAGAATACATTGTACTGGGGTTTAGGTAAATGCTTCTACTCTCCTAGGGTGTTTAGGAAAATACCTTCTGAAATACCTTCTGCGGCTCTTTTTGACAATCGTGTTTATGGACCTTGTCTACATAATGGGTGCGATGGTCGTTAAAGATATGAGTAGAATTCATGAACACCAGTTAAGTTTATATACATGGTGAGTTTTAAGTGTCTCCCCCGGCCTTTACTTTTGAAAAAGGAAATAAAAACCTTTGAGGAATGTTTTTATAAGATCCTAAAGCTTGTTTTGACGTTCTTTGCGTCACCCACCCCCACCCACAACCAGGAGGGAGGGCCCCCAAAATTTTGAAATACAAACCCTCCCCCTAAGGGCACTATCCAGAAAAAACGCCTTTCGGCCACAATCTTGGTCTGGCTATACGGACTTCCCTGATCTTTGATACTGGGCACATAAATGCATCAACCAAATTTAATTGAAATCGAGTCATAAATAGGGGTTTTATACCTTAAAATTCTATTTTTTGGGAAGAAACGCCTCCTTGTATAATTTTATCATGGAATCTGATTTTGCTGGATAACTTAACCTGGTTTGCAAAAGGAACATTTGTACCAAGTTTCGTGAAAATTGGACAAAATCATGCCGACCTATAGAGTAGTCTCACATACATACACTATGTACAAAGCTTTTCTATTTTATTTAGGAGGTGACGAGAAGCTCAAAACTGCTTATAGTTAAAAGCCTGGACAATTTTCATAGTTATTTTATAATCAAATTAAGTTTTAAAATTATTGGTATAATAAGACTAGTGGCTCATATATTTTATATATTTTCTTGTTGTTTCTTATTGTTAATGTTTCAACACCATTTTATATTGTTCGGAAATAAAGATTATTAAAGATTAATTGTCCTAGTTTCGTTCTACCACTTTTCATTGTTTGGAAAATATTTAATATTCTAGTTTTGTTTCATACGAGTATAAACCATAAATACAAGAACTTCTTCAGAGTAGTCGCACAGTGCTTTTCTACCTTTTACATATTTTTCGTTCATACTCGTATACTTATTTAAAAGCAAACAGAATCTAAAATAATCTAGTTCTTCCGGTTCACACCACGTCCAAACTTCATAAACGTTGAGATATTTCAGCCAATCAGTGACTAAAGATGGTACTCCACAGTGAGGCCGAAATATCTCAACCTAGTTATAAAGTTTGAACGCAGTGTAAACCGGAAGAGCTAGATTATAGCTGTTGTGACAGCGAAAGCCTTAGAGTTAATAATCTAAAATGTCAAACAAATATTTATAAACCACATCCTTCAGTAGCAGGCCTTAGAAACCATACTCGAGTTAACCACACTATATAAACTTGGTATAAATCTCTCTGAAGGTTACCCTGCAATCGAGAGAGACTAACTGGAGAACAAATACATTGTAGACGTGTTGGGAAGTAGCAAATGGGAAAACTTAGTCTGGTGGCACCTGCAAGTTTTTCAATTAAAGCTTCGCAGGTCCTCGGTTTCGGTTCGTATAAAAAATGCACCAGTCTCTCCCTTTCTTTCTTCCTTAACGCATCTTCCACTTTATTGCTTCTTAACGTAATTTAAAGTTTTATGAATTCTAGTTGTTGCTTGCGTCGTAGCTCGGTGGTAGAGTCGCGGCGTTGGTATGAGTTCGATGCCCGACGCAGACATACGGACCTAGATTAAGGCTCAGTAAAATGCCTGAGGCGTGAAACAGCGAACAAATTAACTAAAAGACTCGTTAATTAAGTTTATATAGTTCAATTAAGTTAGTAAACTCATTACGTTCACCCGTATTTTATTGGAGACTTTCATTGGAATAGAGCAAATGACAAAATAATATAGTAAACAAACTCAATTTATTATCAAAGTGCGATAAAACTGTGTTCACACTTTTACAGTATCCTAGCCAACGCTTTACTAAAAACCAACAAAATCCGTTTCGCAAAACTAAGATATTGACTAAAAGTCCATCCACTCCCATCTCGAATAAGTCCCTATTAATAATTATTTAATAGTCACGCTAAGCCTTTGGTCCTTGTATTTCCATTGGTCATTGGGCTATTAAAATGACCCATTCTAAGGAAGAGTCGGCCTTAGTTTGTAACAAGACTACACCTCATAACTCATTACTACCACTCATCACACTCATCCTTCACCACATATTTGCCTTAAAATACCCTCATGAGAGTGGTTGGCATCTCAAATAGTGATATAGTGATATAAAGTACTCTTGAAGCAAATTTGGAGAAGATTCAGTCTACAGGACAATCCCAAGCTGAACCACAATCAAGGTGTATTCCAAGGAATTTCGTCGAGTAGACTTGATCTCAGTCTCATCCAAGATCATCATAGGATCGTTATCCGAGTCGGTTTGATGCAATAAGAAATGCACGAAAGCTATGTTTGAAGCTTTTTAATGGACTTGAGCTAGCTGAAGTATTGAATTGAATTGTTCTCATTGAAAGACACATTTCGAGTTCTTCTTCTGGCGTTGAAACAGAGAGTCGTGTCATCAGCATACTGGACCGATGACGGAAACTAGTCGAGTACACTACTTTGACCCCAGAATCACTTAATGCACTAATGAGCCCACGTTATTGACATATACAAGGAAGATCACAGAAAATCGGTTTACTCCATGTAAGTGCTGTATAGTGTGAGAATGTCGAGAAGCATCCCAACACACTGTGGAAGAGAACAATGCTGAACATTCCTTCCACTTGAGTGGTCTTCTCGTGCCGTTCCACCTTCGCACAATGGCAGGGTTTTCACACAAGATTATCAATACACTTTTATTAGCGTTTGATTAAATTTGGGTTGCGAGACGTTTTCTTTGCACTGCAATATTGTCAAAAGTGTATTATAATGGTTTAAAACTGTATATATCTCATAAAAAAGCTTTTGTAGCTCCGTAATTGATTTAATGTTTTGCCAAATGCCATCCATCATTAACAGTTTTATTACCATACAAAGGCCTAATCAGGACATGAGTTTACTTAAAGCAATTCCCCTAAGTTAAAAAAGTGTTTTTTCGTTACTGCAGTTCATATATTATAACCTCTTAATTAATATACTTCCCATTTTCATGTACATTTTAAATGTTGAAAAGATAGGAAACATGAAAGAGTATAGTGCTTCGGCTGGACAAAGGAGGACGAGAAGACGGAAGAGGAATACAGATGAGAAACAGACAAACACGATAAGAAGGAGGATATGATTTGCTCCGCTCACAGTCTCAGGCTTACTTGTACTTTTACTGCAAGTTTTATTGTTTATCGTGAAAGTAAAACTTATTTCAAAATTTATTGAAGTCCGACTACTAATACCGGTTATAGCTAAAAATCACTTTTTTGCCCCCGTTTTAAAACGACTCAATGAATTTTCGGTTGACACCTTTAAAATACATATTTTTATTTCAAATTTCATTAAAATTGGCTGAAATGTACTGTTTTTGGTCATTATAGCCGCTTTTTTGACCGAAACTCCCCTCTAAAGGAAGCTTCCAGTAACCTTTGTTGGTTAACGAACTTGAATGACATATTCACAAAAGGAACATTAGCTCTACAAAATGCGACTTGTAGAGAGTACACACATACATATATATTATATACATATGTATATAAACTCTTGTAAAAATGCTCAAAACGTGATCTGGGGGTCTGGAACGGTGCTCATTTCACGGTCCCGGGTCTGGGTCCTGCCATGCTGACGACATGAATATCTCACTGTTCCAAAGGAAACTCGATAACAAATAACTCTTTAATGTTACATTGCACGTGGCTTAACTAGAAGAGCACTTAATTATCTTATCTATTTAAAAATATTTCCGTTCACGGAAAAGGGCCCATATTGAAAACCCAGGTAACACTATGTAGGAGCAGCAAAAATAGAAATACCTGAGAGAGAACGTAATAAACTCGGCGGAAGGGAGGAGGGCGACAATTCACATAACATCGGGGAACAATGTGAAGAATGCCGCACACATGACTCACATGTCTTTGCTCGCACCCATGGACACGAACATCATATTGTTGAATGATATGCGTAGCTTCTAGCTTAGTCTCAAACTTGCCTGCGGGCATTGAGATTTAATCAATAAGGAAGGTACCACTAGTTATATACCACTATTTGAGATGCCGACCACTCTCATGACAGTATTTTAAGGCAAATATGTGGTGAAGAATGGGTGTGATGAGTGGTAGTCATGAGTAAAGAGGTGTAGTCTTGTTACAAACTAAGGCCGACTCTTCCTTAGAATGGGTCATTAATTAATAGCCCAATGACCAATGGAAATACAAGGACCAACGGCTTAACGTGACTTCCGAACCACGCAGGTGATGGTCTGATATGTCTAAACGATGGTGGGAGTTGATGCGGGTATCATCAGATGATCAATGAGACTATCTGAGCCGCTTTAGACCTATATCATCCTCAAAACCTAACCTCCATGAAGCTGGATTACAAGACCATGCCACAAGTATAAAAAAGTATAAAAATTATATAAAAAGTATATAATAATTATAGTAGTTTATTAATAGTATTTTTTATATAAAACTATATAAAAACGGTCCAAATAATATTTCAACCTCAGGAAATATAATTGTTACTCATTTTTAACAGGTGGTTTCTCCAACTACCGCCACAACCGTTACCATAAAACTCAACTGATAATACAATATACTGTCTCTACAGTCTACTCTGTGTGTGTGCTTAGCTTGTGTGCTTGACAATCACCAAGTCAGCTGACTGCGTAGTGCACAGGGGTAGCCGCTGCTTGGAGACCGCAGACACAGAGTCCATTAGCAATAACCTACACCAAGCTGGGGCGTGGTTGTGTAATTACACGTACAATATACTGTCTCTACAGTCTACTCTGTGTGTGTGCTTAGCTTGTGTGCTTGACAATCACCAAGTCAGCTGACTGCGTAGTGCACAGGGGTAGCCGCTGCTTGGAGACCGCAGACACAGAGTCCATTAGCAATAACCTACACCAAGCTGGGGCGTGGTTGTGTAATTACACGGACAATATACTGTCTCTACAGTCTACTCTGTGTGTGTGTGCTTAGCTTGTGTGCTTGACAATCACCAAGTCAGCTGACTGCGTAGTGCACAGGGGTAGCCGCTGCTTGGAGACCGCAGACACAGAGTCCATTAGCAATAACCTACACCAAGCTGGGGCGTGGTTGTGTAATTACACGGACAATATACTGTCTCTACAGTCTACTCTGTGTGTGTGCTTAGCTTGTGTGCTTGACAATCACCAAGTCAGCTGACTGCGTAGTGCACAGGGGTAGCCGCTGCTTGGAGACCGCAGACACAGAGTCCATTAGCAATAACCTACACCAAGCTGGGGCGTGGTTGTGTAATTACACGGACAATATACTGTCTCTACAGTCTACTCTGTGTGTGTGTGCTTAGCTTGTGTGCTTGACAATCACCAAGTCAGCTGACTGCGTAGTGCACAGGGGTAGCCGCTGCTTGGAGACCGCAGACACAGAGTCCATTAGCAATAACCTACACCAAGCTGGGGCGTGGTTGTGTAATTACACGGACAATATACTGTCTCTACAGTCTACTCTGTGTGTGTGCTTAGCTTGTGTGCTTGATGATTGTTCATAGTTTATAGAGGTTATATATTAATTAAAATATAACACTTTTTATACGTTTCAAGCGAAGGTAGCCTAATTCGAGATGAAATAGTGGTACACGTGACCAGCGTAAACAATTTGGGTTTGTAACAAAAGTTAAGTAACCAAAGAAGTTATTGTTATAGTAACGTGTGTATTGCAACAGCTATAACCTTGGTTGGTTTTCAATAGATAATTTATTACGAACTCAACAAAAGGTTACACGCTTCGAAGAGTAGTAGGGTAGAAAAACGACAACTGGCATGATTCTAGAATTAACTTTTAACAATTTAAATAAAAACTCAGCAGACGCATAGTCACACGTGCTACAGGAATCATAGTGAATGTATTGTAACGGGGGTTAATTTGAACAGGAATTTGAACCATCGGGAATGTCCTATTTATGATATTATAAAAACTGCATTTATGATCACATTTCATAAAAACTCACTATAAACAATCACACCACCGTACCCAATATTTAAGCCAGAAATCAATCAGCCAGACTAAGATGGCGGGGAGAACACGATTTTCCGCAGCTTTTCTGGTCTAGCGTAATGCATTTCGCTGTACCCACACATTTAGGTGCAGTGACATAAATGTTAATACCAAGTTTCCAAACAGAGCCATAAAAATAGTATCTAACAGTATGAAACCCCAGTTTTAAAGCAAAACGCATCCCCTGTCCCCCAAAGGCACCTCCGGTGAACTGAATTTTCTTGCCATGTTCAAAAAGGACATTTGTACCAAAATCCATGACAGTCTGAATAAAATGCGATTGCGATGTAGATTTGTTCCACTAACTAATTATATAATCATATAGTACAACAGTTTTCGAAGAGAAAGGGTGCTATGTAGGCCTATTTAAAAAAATTATTCATACAGTTTTTATTTGACTAATTTCGTGTTGGGAAGCAATGGCAATGGAAATGAACAGTCAATAAATTATTGTGTAAATTCACTAACTGCATCTGTACAACTAAACTTGGAACGAACTGTAGGACACTTAAGTACACACCTAGACGTGGTATCAGATAACGACTTAATTACTGAAATGAGTTTATCATCCTCCATGGAACGACTTCATAGAAACACATGACCAGCTAACACGATAATTACATTACATGACACGGTGGAGTTCTTCCGTTTAAATTGTGTGTTTAATTATCTTAGTGTTTCTAGTTCCGCGAATGTCAGATACTGCGGTAGTTTTCTTAGTAAATAAATAATAAATAACATTAGTATTAGTATTAAATAACAACATAGATAATGTTATGATAAGTAGATAGCGCATAGATGCCAGCCACATTGTTGAAGCAACAAATTCAAATTGGTTCGGTAGCCCAGGCACTGATAGCGCTGCGATCGCTGCCGTCTCTCACTGTCTTTCTCCTTACCTCGGCTCCACGTGCTCGAGTTTGTCCGATTTCAACGACTTAAATATGAATAAATCGTGCGATTTTCGAAACCGAGCGAACTTCCGCGTGCGTCGGTAGCTCTACTTGAGACTATTAAAAGAATTCCCTTGCAGCGTTATAGCTAACTCTGCTTGGGCTGCCAAATCATTTTGATTTTCCTGCCTCAGCAATCCGGCACTTATACGCAATCTACTTACCAAAACATAATCTTTGATGGTGCCAAGTATTACCTTGCTGGTAGTTTAGTTAATTTTACCCTATAATTTGTAGTAACGTTGAGGGCTACTAATAAATAACTCTGACAACTAAACCTTTCAATTATATCATTATATCCAAGTTAGAGCTTTAAAGGACATTTTAAAACTCCAGTTTGCTCGAGTATTTCAAAAAGTTCAGAACTGACCCCAGTTTCTGTTCAAAATACATAGCAAAAGTGGCAACATACAGTGTTTGTTCAGCACAACATTCCGAGTAAAAACCCCGATGGAACACGACCAAACAAAGTTTGTTTATCCAATAGCAAGTTGTGTTTAGTTTATAAACAATTTACAAACAATTCCTTTGATGCGGTTGGCTGCTGAGTGTTTAATCCAAATAAGGAAAACCTAAACAGTCAGAAGCTTAGTTCTGCCAGTGTCTCTAAACGAGTTGAGCCTCTTTCGTGAAATGTTTAGATAATCTTATTTGTAAATTGATTACAACTTCGTTCGTAAAAAATGTAGTCGATGTTTAGCCACAAGCACTACCGTGAATCTTAGAGAATTAACTATAGGGTACAATTTAAAACGAAAATACCTATTTTGAAAAGGGCTCTCTCCAAAAATTGGGGGACTAGCTAAAAACCTGTGTTTATAATCCGATTTCGATTAAATTTAGTATAAATTTAAGGCACATGTAAACAAACAAATCAACAAAATCAAACCAGCCAAGCTAAAATGCTATTTTGCCGCCATCTTGGTATTGTTGAACGGACTTTGTTGGATTTTTGGACACATGTTAGGTGCGGTGCAACATTTACTTGAAATGATATCAGAAGTACAGTTTGCGTAGCATAAACACAGTTTTTGGGGTCAACGCCGTTCTCCCAAAAGTGTCCCCCTTTTGGAAGAACGGCGTTCACTCCAAAAAACAAAATACAGGTTTTTTTTAACGCAACCCGATTTTCAAACTACAGGGTTATTCAAAAAGAATGTCCTACTTTCATTCTTCTGCAACTTATGAGTGCTTTAGTATGAGTGCTTCATGAAAAAAAAATTACATACGGTTGGTAAGAAGAAGTTTTACAGTTTTGTTTACATACACTGGGAAGTAATTTCCGCTTTAATTACCAACAAGATGGCTGCCCAGTGCCCATTCTACACAACATATTTTGCGTTCTTGAATTTCCAAAAAGCCAGTCAGTTCAGTACGGCGAAAGTTTCGTCGTAGATTTCTGATTTCCTCGTGAATTTCTTTTGTGGGGCTAAGTAAGGGTGAAGGTTTACATACCCTCTCTGACAAAAAATCTAGATGACCTACGGATCCGTATCAGAGCTGTAGTAAATTCCATAAATCAATATTAACTTCGGATCTACGGGAAAAGAGTTTGACTATCGGCTAGACTTTTGACAAGCTTTGAAAAGTGCTCTTTTTACTATAGTATTTAATTTATGTATATCTAACTAATAAGTAACGAAGGAGAGTTATTTGAAAGTAGGACATTTTTTTAATAACCCTGTATAGTAAGTTATTCTTGATGAGCGATATATGGTCATATGTTGTATCATTATTGTATAACTTCAATATAATAGATGGTATGTATTGTTGCAGTAATATAGTGGTTTTGATTTCCTAATTTGGTGTTATTGTGAAATAAACGCAATCATGGTTTTTAGCAAAGATTAAAGAGTGTTTATTGTTGAAGAATACTTAAGGCGAAGATAAATTTTGTGTGTCAAGTTGCGTTTGGGGTCAAGTGTTAGTATTCCAAATAAATATGAAATTCACAGATTTCTGTAGAGAAACAGAAAACATACTCGGAACAGAAGGCGGACAGTACTGAATGAAGAAGTGGTAGTTAGGGTTAGTTTAGACAATTCTCCTAAAATTATTTAAGAATTTTGAAACAACAAAAGCGAATAGCCTACTCATACCTGCCTGTTGTATCGTGTTCACCTTTTTTGTCAACAAAATATTGTATTGTCAAAAAAACAAAATTAACTTTAAATAAAGCACAAAACTAAAGGGATTAACAATTCGTTCCCTACTAATATTTCATTTCAAGCACGTACACCGGGTAAGAAATTAGGTCAGACAAACGAGACTGTTAAGTAGATGAAAATGTAAAGCGAGTAAGAATAATCAAGTTTAGAAATATTAAAAGTTCCTTGGCCGTCGCTCAGGACGGGACAGGAAGCAACGTGACAGAACTTGCTTGAAATATTGCATTCGCTACTTGGTAAACAAGGCATGAGCTTGCTTCACAACTAGCTTACGAGTAGGTGTTGATTCTGCCAGTTTCCAAGCATAGTTTCCCGCTACTTGTAACCTTGTTGTGGTTAGTCGGTCTGATTCACGGCTGTGATTGGTCGTTCAGTGCTCCAAGCCAGCCAATGGGGCTGTCTAGTGGCTGGCCAGGCAGTCAGTCAGTCAGTGTGCAGCTGTCACTGGCCGTGGACGTGCTTGTTGTTTATTAATTTCGTAAAGTTAAGTTTGAGTACATTTTCTATGCCTTTTTAGGCTAGCTGTTATAAAACTAACAAATTTAACGGGGAAAAGAAAGAAGAAAAGGGGGAGTTAAGGTTGCTTGGTGGTGGGTGACTAGTCAGCTTGCGCTGATTACTTTTATGCTAGCTCTTTTACTAATTTTTGTGCTATGTTTTAGGTTATTTTCACCTGAAGAAGGGGTCAGTTTTCAGCTCCCGAAACGTCGTGTACTTTTAGTCCACTAAAAATTGTGGAAAACTTCCGTAATGATGTTTTAACCTCAGGCACTTGTATATTTGCGTGGTTTGCACAGTTTGACTTAACGTCAACGCCGGGTAAAGGTCGAGGTACTCTGAGTGTTTCTTGTGATTGGCTTGGCCACATGGGCCGCCAGCCGAGGTAAATCTTAGCTGGACAAACTGAGCCTTTGAGACCTTTTTATTTTATTTAGTCTTCTTACGGAAACACCATTTACGATAAGAAATTCCTCAAAGAGGTTAACATTATTGGTCTAAAAAGATTAATGAATAACAGAGTAGACGATTTGTTGACACCCTTTTGTTCTAGCCAAGGGTGTTGGAGGGATATGGAACAAGGTAAGGAAGGGAATGGGTCTGCTAGCATCATGCTTGGGTGACTGATTTGGCCTTCGACCGGATGGTGAGAAGGTCCTTAGCTATATAAACCAGTTGTCTCCAAACTGCTTCACAGAGGTCATCTAGATCCAAAATGGAGGAGATCCATAATGTCCACTCTCAATTCAGAGTTTTCTGCCGACTCTCAAGAGTAAACTCTCTTTAGCTCACCTCCACTTAGTCCCTATCTTGACATAAACCAATGAAAGAAATTTTGAGTAGCCATACGAGGTCTAGGCCTATGTAGAGTCCTTTGCAGTTTTGACTTCACCTTGTTAAAAAGACGAACTTATCCCTTTGCACGGATAGTCCAGTATATAAATTGAATTAACAGTGCGGAGTACAGGCGTTAAAAAGATACTTAAGTCTGACCTGGCTTAGAGAAGTGTCATGTATTCGAGCGGTTAGTAACCAAAAAGCCTCGCGTCGACCTTGTACACGCGCCTACAATTGCCTTTACAAAAGCTCGCAAACAACGCTGTTGTAAACGACGATGTTTTGATTTTTACCCGATGTCAAACGGATTATCAAGATCACAAACGAGCTTAATTTATGAAATTCTATTTTTTGGTAAGCTTTTCCGTGCTTGAAAAACACCGTAAAATCGGAAAATATGCTTCAAATTCATCTTAAAATAAAGCTTAAAAGTTTGTAATTCCACTGATGTCGATTACAATCAAGTTTACCTGAGGGTTCAACATTTTATGGTTGATGAAAAACATCTAACGTATTTAATAAGGAGAAACTACACTAACATTTATTAGAAAACACTCATTTGTTAAAATATAACAACACAATTTTATACTTTGGAATAAAATACAAATGTCCACGGCCTCTGATATTTACCATTTCGCAAATAAACTTGACCTCTGCCATTTCACTTGACATTACAGACGGACGTTCATATTTCTACGTGAAAAGTAATTTATTCAAGAGGAAAATGAATATAATTTAATATTTTCCCTGCAAATGTATACAGTTCGGTAGTTTTAAGTGACATTCTTTAGAAAATAGAGCTATACATTTCTACCATCATATAGAACGAAATGTTGTAGAACTAAACTGTTTGCAGTTTTGAGTTTCCTAACACTTCAATAAACCAGAAAACTAAATACTATAAAAAGTACATCCACGGCCATAGAAAGCTGCCAACTGACCGACTGTCTGGGAGCAACGGACGACCTATCACGAATAGAACAAAAACACACATACATAAAAAATGTGTTGGTTTTGTTTGACTGGTCAGTTTACTTTAAACCAACACGTTTTCTAATGTTTTGTGTTATGTTTTAGGTTACTTTTTAGCTGAAAATGGGATGAGATTGCCAACTCAAAACGTCGTCTTCTTGTTCCCTTACGATGGAAAAAGTCTACAATAACATTTCAAACGCGGACACTCTTCCACCATAACAACAAACTTGAAAAAAGTAATTTCTGTAGTTTTTCTGTCATTTTTAATAATTTTACTCGTAGTTTTTTTAGGTTTAAAAATTTAAAAGCCAGGTTTTGTGTAACTACTTCTATGCAACTTAAGATGCGTTGTTATCTTCAGTTAACATAAATAACTTTAAATCAACAAAGGAGATTCCTTAAATAAAACATAAAAGTTATAAGGCACAACAAAGCAAGGTTTGAGCAACGTTGGAACTATAGAAAGTCCTGTATATCACTCAAACTCGACCTTTACCTGACGCTACCACACCTAGTCCCTCATGGTGACTGCGGAAATCGAACCCCCGCCAGCGGAAGGATGAACGGTGCACGATTCCAACCGACCACGAGTATATACACAGCTACAATCATTGCAAAACGTCTAGTTTAGAATTTTAAAATTCATTAGGTACACAACTGAACTACATAGAAAATATCCACTCTTGAAACTCCAACACAACTCAAACTATATGAAACTCGATGTGAAACTTATGCAGCAGTCAAGCAACAACTGTGTTGTGACGTCATCACACTGCAGTGTCAGGTTGTAACTTGTAATGAGCAAATGTAATTAAATTACAGTTGAAAACTTTGCTGGCAGAGTCTCAACTTGAAAACTGTCCAACTTCAGGAAAGTATATTTTAGTTTTGTTGTTTGAAATATTATTCGCTTGATGAAAAATAACCTTAGATCGTGGAGCATTTTGAAATATGTTGTCAGCTTTAATGCTAGAAGAGTTATAATTTGGTCAGCGTGGAAAAATCTACTTTATGTTGTTGGGCATAAAAGCAAGCTATAGTTGTAGCAAATATTGCGTTATGGAAGGTAAATGGCACATGGCTGAGGATGAAAAACTATAATAAATCGGCAACCCAAGCATAGATAGCGCTGCGAGGGAATTATTTTAAGAGTCTCAAATAGAGCCACTGACGCACGCACAAGTTTTTTGTTCTCGAAAATCGCAGGATTTGGTCACTTTCAAGTCATTGACATCGGAAAAACTCGAGCATGCAAAACCGAGGGGAGAAAGACGGTAAGAGATGGCAGCGCTATCTGTGCTTGGGCTGCCACAACTGTGCAGATTATCCTGTCTCGGCCATTTTTGGAATCTTTACCAATCTACCTACCATAATTGGTTGTAGTGTCCCTTTTCCTGAAACACTTCTTCTTGTTACATTGAGAGATGGGTCTCACAAGTTTTAAATGAGCGTCACTATCACTATATCACTATTTGAGATGCCAACCACTCTCATGAGGGTATTTTAAGGCAAATATGTGGTGAAGGATGAGTGTGATGAGTGGTAGTAATGAGTTATGAGGTGTAGTCTTGTTACAAACTAAGGCCGACTCTTCCTTAGAATGGGTCATTAATAAATAGCCCAATGACCAATGGAAATACAAGGACCAACGGCTTAACGTGACTTCCGAACCACGCAGGTGATGGTCTGATAGGTCTAAACGATGGTGGGAGTTGATGCGGGTATCATCAGATGATCACTGAGACTATCTGAGCCGCTTTAGACCTATATCATCCTCAAAACCTGACCTCCATGAAGCTGGATTACAGGACCACGCCACGAGTCCCAGTCAAAAGAAGAGGATAACTTAAAGAAGAGGAGTATATTAAACTGAAGAAAGAAAATGAGCTCAATACGAAAGGATGAAGCAGTCAGGACACAAAGAAAAGCCAATTTGTCAAATCTTCGTGTAATCTGTCTGGACCAATATGTGAATAGTAATAATACAAACATAAATAAATGAAATTAATACTTCAGTAGATGTAATTTATAAATAGCTTAGATTCCCTTGTTCTATTGTCATTGTGGTTGAATGCTTGAAGTTCTATAGCGAGTCCGTCTTGAGTTGACGAACAATGCTTTGATATGGTCAGACAGTGAGTGTCGGCTCTTTGGACGAGGTTTCTTTGAAACACTTTCTTCAATTCGCTTGAAACCTTTACAGCTTTATCTCAATGTTGGTAATTTGGTTTTGTTCCAAAGGATAGTGACTGTTGGTAGTATGCCTAATAATGTTTATTTGAAAGTGAAAGCTTTGCTTTTTATAGTTTCTGAAAATAAAACGTTGAATTTATTTATTTCTTATAAGCGTGAACAAAAGTTGATAAACAATTAAGTACATTGAAAAAGAAGACGGAAGAAAATCTTTTATCTAGTTAATGCAGAGTTTGGATAATTAAACGGGTTTTACTGGTTTACCATTATTATAATATTGAGATTTTTTCAGAGAAAACCATACAATTTTGACTGCGGGGATCGAACCCGCGCCATTGGATTCGATCCCCGCAGTCACCACTTACAATTTGTAAAGTGACTAATACGGTGACGCTAGGCAAAGGTCGAGGTTGAGAAGTAGGGAGGACTATATAGTCCTAACTTTGCCTCATTAAACAAGAACAACTTTTAATTTCACATATGCCAGAACCTTTCGACCCTTGCAGTCACTTTACACACTAGCAAAAAAACTACATTTAGAACAAGTGAATTGAAACTTGATTTATTTGTCCATATTTGACTTTATAGTTTATATGTATTTACTTTAAATTTCTCGAAAACGAATCCTACCTCTCAAAAGTGCCATTTTGAGGGGAGGTTTTAGGAGATTACAGCAGTTTTCCTAGATTTTTAAGAGTTCGATAGAACGGATTAAATATTTTTTCTGTTCAACCACCATACGAACTGCTATTGAACCTCTGCCTACAAAGAACTAGCTGCCCAACAAAGATATATCCAGGAATAAATACATTTAAAGAAGTCCATCGCAGCCTCATTTATTTTCAATTGGATAATCCATTTTCAGAGTCTAATAAGTATCAGTGATTTTATTATACTAGAAAACTGCGCAATATATTGAACATGAAGGCAGGAGCCGAGATATGACGCGAAGAACATATCTTCATCTTCATGTTATTGTATTGTTTAGCTCTGTTCATGTGACAGGTGTGTTTTGTCACATCACGTTTCTTGGAGAGAAAATCGTATTTACAAATATGAATTCGAGTAAAATGTTGTATCAATCAAATTGGTTATCGGCAATAAATACCAAAATACATGGGCACACGTCAAATGATTACAAACCAGGCCGACACGCAGCTAAGCGCTAAAGCGCCGCTTGCATGAGTGAATCGAGTTTCCTGTACAATTTTCACAGCCTCGCTTTGGCCTCAAACTTACGTGTTCTTTAACTTCAAGTTTTATTACATATCGTGAAAAGTTTTTAAAATTTATTGAAACGGACTACACAACAATAGTTATATTAAAATATTTGTATTATTTTTATATTAAAATTATAGTAAATTGTATTGTTATAGCAAAAATCACTTTTTTGCCACCATTTTGAAACGACTCAATGAGTTTTTATAATTTTTTAAACATTGATGTATGCCTTAAAAGTTAAAAATGTACAAATTTATTTCAAATTTCATCAAAATTGGACTTTGCTGGTTAACAAACGTGACCGAGTATACAAAAGGAAGAATTTTACATATATGCTAGAGTATACATATATGCTAGAGTATACATATATGCTAGAGTATACATATATGCTAGAGTATACATATATGAAAAAATGTTTAAAACGTTTTCCGGGGGTCAGGATCGGTGCTCATTTTATGAGTTATTGGAAATTTGTTTATTTTGGCTTGATAAATCACCTGGTGAAGTTTGATCCCGTAATTACTGGACACTCTGTATAACAAAACAATTTATCGTGACTCAATACGATACCGCGGAAAACACAAATGATGTATACAAAACATTACGAAATGGTCAAACGCTGAATGCGTATCTGGACGGCACAAAAGAAACTCTTCAGCAAAGAAAGAAGGTTTTATTGACAATATACAGATAAATCCACTCCAGCTGAGATGAATAGATGTGGGGCTGAATGTTTTGTGTGAGTAGACTTTGATGTGCGATTTGGCTTCTTTACAGCATATACTGTATAGTGTTGTTTGTATGAGGTTTTATTTTGTAGAAGAATAAAAAAAAGGTAAAGTCTTGTCTTGTTTAACGAGGAGAAGTTAAAACTACAAAGTCCTCTCTACCACTCAACCTCGACCTTTACCTAGCGTCACCGTATAGTCACATTACAAATCGTAATAGTGACTGCGGGGATCGAACCCGTGCCACCGGAGTGATGAGCTCTGGAGTCGCGCGCGATACCAATCCGCCACGGATCCGCTTTAGAATGACCGAAAGTTATACTTAAACCGTCAAGTTTAAGAAAAATATTTATTTTGTGGTTTTAAGTTTTCATGAATGAGTTCAGAAATGTTGTGATGGACTCGTATGTTGTAGAATTTTAATTAGAGTATAAACAAGTAACCTTAATATAACATCTTGTATGTAGGGTCAAAGATTATGTTATAATAAGTAGTTGGCGCATAGATGCTGAATGGCTGAGGCTGGAAAATCATCAAAGTTGTGGCAGCTCAAGCACAGATAGCGCTGTGAGGGAATTTTAAACGTTTCAAGCACAGCCACTGACGCAAGAGGAAGTTAAATTATTCTCGAAAATCGCACAATTTGGTCACGTTTAAGTAATCGACATCAGACAAACTCGAGCGTATGGTGCCGAAGCGGGAGAAAGTTGCAGAAGTGGAGAAAGTGGTGAGAAGGGGTGAGAGACGGCAGCGCTCTCAGCACTATCTGTGCTCGGGTTGCCGCAACTTTGTTGATTTTCTTGCCTCAGCCATTCGGCATATTTACGCCATCTACCTTAATCTTTGGTTGGGCTTATAACGTTATTGGTTGAAATTTACCAACAAAGAATTACCTGCTTAACAAATAAATATGGAGGAATAAATACACTGAAAAATAAAGTCCATCATAGCTTTGTTTATTTTTAATTGGATGATCAGTTTTCAGAAATTAATAACTAACAGCAATTCCTGGAATGTTTCATTTGACACGTGGATGGTTTACAGCCACAACATTCCCAACACATACTTTATTAAAGTGGTGATTTTTATTTGTCATTCAATACTTGTATATTGTTACCATTAAGTTGGTTACCATTAAAGTGGTAAAGCAGAAGAGAGGACTTAAAGCCCTATCTTTACCACTAACAAAGACGAAGGTAGCTTGCATAGCAATTTCAATTTTGTTTCCATTTTCATAGCAATTTCCATTACCATGTCCATTTCAAAATCGGTTCCATTACCATGTCCATGACCATCACCATGTCATGTCCATTTCCATTCTAATGTCCATTTTCATGGCCTAGTTCAATTCCATTTTCATGTGTATTTCCATGCCCATTTCAGTTTTATTTTCATTTCAATTTACTTTTTCATTTCTATATATTTTATTTTAATTTTACTTAATTTCATTCAGTAATTATTCGAAATCGTACCACATCACCAGTTCAAATTAAAGCTAATAATATTTAAACCTAAGATACAGCACATGTAGATAGTTATCGATAGTTACAGATAAGTTAATATCAAAGTAATGTTGCAAACAAAAAGTAAGACACGTGGGGTAAAGAGTGAAAATCCAGAACACGTAGAAAGTGTCAGAAAGTGCTTCGATAAAACATGAGATTTTCTTCAGCCGATGTTTCTCACATGTTTTGTTTGCTTTCACATTCCACGTGTCAAACCTGACGGAAAATAACGTGAATGCTTTTCAATTCATAACACAGAGTATGATAAGTGTAATATAAGTCGAAATAAAGTAAGCATTCACACAAATACAGGGTGTCTAGATATTAGGGTATCAAACTTCACCAGGTGATTTATCAAGTCAAAATAAACAAAACATTTCTCATAACACATACGATAGTCCTATCTCACCTAGTTTTTCATCTGTCTGTCTGTGTTTTCACAAAATAATTATTATCTTCAAGGTAGATTAAGTTATAAACCTAAAACTTTGCAAACGTGTAAGTGTAATAAATATTTAAACAGTAATTTGCAATTATTATCCTATAGAGTTATAAAATGGCGGCCATACTATGTTTTCTAAGCTTAATAACTTAAACTTTGTAGTAAAAACAGAGTTATAACGAAACGCGGAGAAGGGTTTTACAAACATTTTAAGACCAAGTTTGTTGGGCTGTGATAAATAATAACTGAGAAATTTAAGTTTTTCTAAGCGTACTCCTTTATTAACAAATGTTTCTTAAATGTAAATGAAGGAGTGCGCTAAAAAAAACTTAAACACACTCACCCTTCATCCCATATTTTCTGATATTCACCTTAAAATAACCTCTAGGCGTGGTTGGCGTCTCAAATAAAAGTATCAAAAGATCAAAGTATTAAAGTATGAATTCAATTAAACCGCTGTATGGATGGTATTTGCAAATCTGGATTTATAGCAGTCTTAAACAACTATACCAACGCCTAGTGATTGTCAAACTCAGTGTCTTAGGGTTCGCTTTGTTCTCAATGTTGGCACCTTGACAGAGCTCTGCTTTTGATGTCTATAAACTTGCAAACGTGTTTAAAGTTAATCAAATTCAATGAAAGGCATGTTTAAGAGGACGAACCTTCAGCTCGATTTGTTGCTGGAAAGAACTCACGATGTCCCAAAATGCTTAACGTTTTAAACTATTAGGCTTCGGAACATGTATTTTGACTTTTAATATCATATTGAACAGGACATGAGCATTTCAGGTATAATCTACAGAACATGGGGTTGCATGATTATTCTAATACTCTATGTAGACTCTGTGAGCAGGCAGCAGAAACTGCTAGGCACATCCTAATAGACTGTCCTTCTCTGGAGATCAGGAGAAGATGTCTACTTGAGGGGCGTAATTTGGATGAAGTTCACTCGTCTGAGCTTGGGGGAGTCGTCTTGAGACTTTGTGGTCCCACAGGGGTGGGTCTCCCAGGCTAAGATAGCCAGGGCAGTACAACAAACCTTTGGTTGATGTACAACTGGTACATTCCCAGACCTACTTTAATATAATCTAATATAGGACATAATGGTGGGGTGGGGAAGTGGCCCGAATTATGAGTTGTAAGGGCCAGGTGAACATTGGTTTTAATTGCCCAATCGGGATATGAAAAATTGTATGCTTTTAAAATATTTAAATAAGAGCAAAGTTCTAAAGTTTGGAATTGAAAGAGGCTAACAACTCTTACTTTTAAAGATATTTATGAAATCACTAACTTAAAATCTGGTTCGCCAGAATTCCCGTTAGTGTTTGTGACTACGCGCAAGCTATGTTTGTATCAATTTTAAAATTACGGAACCTTTCAACCTAGAACCTTTTTTTATCTGTAAAACACTCATCCTAATTATTAGTAAATCAAAAATTACTTCAGGTTTTCCCACTTCTGTTCGTAAATTAAATGGGTCGAAGCGAGAAGCACATTTATGGGAAATCTCAAAAATCTCACGTAGTATTACGATAAAGCTCTCAACAGTCGTCATTTCACCATAGTCTTTATTTAATTAAAACCAGAATAAAAACTCAAACCCTTGTGCCGATTCCAACTACGGAAGATACCCGAGTAAAATAGAACGCTACACGTAAACCATTGCATGTAGCATAAAGTGGTTTCTTGCCCCTCCAACAATATCGGTTACGAGACCCAAGTTGATATTACTGACTCAGCAAACTACATATTGCAATGTCGTACTTTTCCATTTATCCAACGTCGCTTGACACTGTAGCCAGAGATAATGTTGTGGTAGGTAGATTGCGCATAGATGCCACATGGCTGAGGCAGGAAAATCAATATAGTTCGGCAGCTCAAGCACAGACAGCGTTGCCATCTCTTGCCGTTTCTCCCCCACTCGGCTCCACATGCTCGAGTTTGTCCGATGTCGACGACTTTAATGTGACCAAATCTTGCGATTTTCGAGAACAAACAAACTTGCGCGTGCGTCCGTGGCTCTACTTGAGACACTTAACTGAATCCCCTCGTAGCGCTATCTGTGCTTAGGCTGCCTTAACTATGTTGAATGTCCTCTTTCAGACATTCGGCATCTATGCGGTATCTACCTACCATAACATTATTGTTTCTATAGCTAACGTGTAGCCACAAGCACTAGCGTGTCTATTTACAAAATTTCGAATTATCTTTTTTTCTTTTTTTAGGTTCTTAACATAATACAAAGTTTGTTGAAAACAATAAAACTTTAATTAAAAATAAGCTGAGTGTAATTTAAAACTAGTAATATAAACGTCTAAAATAGTAATACGAACTTGCGTTAAATTATACCACAATCATTAATGCAAATGACAGTTTGGATAAAACCTGTCAACAGTTTGATGACAGTTTATAGACATTGTTTAGTCCCGCAGTAATTAACAATTGTGTAATAGTAAAACTTAAATTGAGTCACCTCGTGTAGCTGTGGCCTAATAAGTATTTTTTAAACAAAAACAGTTTATCGTTCAGGCATATTAAACGTGGATAAATACTATTTTACATATTTGTCATAAATTGACTTTAGAGGTTAAAGTTATTGCGGACGTTTTCCACTGTTTTTGAGTGAAAAAACGATGGAAAATGTCCGTAATATTTTAATCTCTGAAGTTGTACCATCCCAACAACAAACTTCAACCATATAATTGGTCTTGCTGCGATTGGTCCAATTCATCTTCGGACAAAAAACTCACACGTAAAACCAAATGTTTTCTTCCAATAATATAAACATCTCGTAATTTATATGATGTTAAAAACTTACTTTGAAATGAATTAGTACACACTATATAGCAAATAACAAAAACGTGACGATTTTGATTTGAGTTCGTGTATCTTATAAATAATTGTAAGGTTGTTCAAAAAGAATGTCCTACTTTCATTCTTCTGCAACTTTTATAGTATGAGTGCTTCATGAACAATTTACTGGACATTTTTGACTTAATTTTTATAAGTAGAATCCGGTTCTGCATAGCACCCTACACATTTTTGTGTCACCCTGTATATTGTCCCAAGTAACTCTCAACAGTGAATCATCAATTGTTATTATTTTACAGTTTACACGTGTAGATATAACAAAACAAATTGCTGTATACATTTAATGTTTTACAGCGACTTTATCTAGTTATCAATTAAAATCAGTATTTTTAAGCTACAAACAAATGTGTTTGAATAACAAATCAAAGTATAAATATGGTAGATGTTGAACAAAACGTTTCGCATGTCTTACAAAATTGGCCTGTTATCTGCGCCAACCGGTTCCAAATGTCTGGCCGTGTGATTTAACTTCTTCTTGGTCGTTATTCTTTTAGATAACACAGCTTGCAAGCCGTTATACTCGTACTTTGCCCTCCGCTGTTATTTGGGGACTTACAACTTTATTGTTTAAAGTTTTTTGGTGGCCCAAATTAGCGAAAAGTATTTTTTTAGTTTAAAACATTGCTATCGTACTAAAACCGTGCATATACGTTCTTTTTACTTGTTCTTTCAAATGATGTGATAACTTACAAGCTTTCTAACTGAAAAATGTCCGTGAAAATAGCAATTTTGAAATAACCTAAGTTTATATTTTTAATGTAGGGAAAAATAGAACTTTCCATACAAAACATTGCATTAATATACAACGCAACCAAAAACACGTAAAATTTTATTTGTAACAAAGAAGCGCCACACCTTTGAAAGTTCAACTAATATAATACAAACACACAAGCGCTACCGAATTTTCGGTGAGCAGAGAGAATAGTTTACACTGTTAGAGCCTGTTCGGGGAAGAACGTTTTCTTTCAAAGGTTTGGATTATGTAATAAAACATTATTACATATGATGCCTTAGTAATATATGATGAGATTTTAAAAAAACTCGGAATACATATTTATGTAACCGTACCGAACTTGCTTATAGAAAAAATACACTCAATCAGCCAGACCAAGATGGCGGCGGAAATAGTTCTTTTTCTAAATTGGTCTGAATTATTGGATGCTGTTGATTTGTTAAACACGTCCGGCTGAACGGAATGTTTTGATTTTAATAATTTAGGTAGGGTGACGTAAATGTGTTCACAGCGATTAATCGAAATCGTATGACAATATATAGACATTTATACATAATGAAATCCCATTTTCGGGGGGAAACGCCCCCCTAAAATAATATTTGCTGGACAAAAGAATCAACCTAAATCTCAAAAATGTTTTCCGTTTTGTTCCACAACGTTTCGTCTTATGAAAAATAGAATTAATCACCATATTTCTTATAGCAATTCTCTAACCAAATACGAATGAATCTCTGTCAAACTAAAGCACTTACGACCGGTACTAACAACAATAGCCGATAAACTTCACAGACACGTGCATATAACAGCAAGCGTTTACGATAAACAAGGTGTGTATAAGATTGGCTATCAAGCGCAGAAGAGTGTAAAGCTTGTACAAGAGCGTCAAACGCAGAAGCTTGTAAAAGCGCGTCAAACGCAGAAGCTTGATGTATAGAGTAGAGTGAGCGAGGTGACGCTTTTCCCGAGAAACTAGTAACTTTGACACTTTAAACAGCTGACGTTGAGTACCTGGTTACAAGTTGTATTGCATTTCGTATTTCTGTCAATTCCTTTTAGTTTTATATTTCATAGTTTCAAACTCTTTTTTGTATGTTTTTAATTTTTAATGGCGTTAGTATATTTAAAATGATGTCTAAATTTTGGTTACGAGAGAGATGGTTTGACACTATCTGTATTGACTTTTTGGTATTATTACTAAAGTACAAAACAGGCCGACACGCAGCTAAGCGGTAAAGTGGCGCTTGCATGAGTGAATCGAATTTCCTTTGAAATTTGCTACGCTCACAGCCTCGCTTCGGCCCTTGGCCTCAGACTTACGTGTTCTTTTACTGCAAGTTTTAATAAATATCTTGAAAGTAAAACGTATTTCAAATTTTATTGAAATCGGGATACTCTTTTGGGGTTGATCGAAAAGATGGTTTAAATTATCTAAAAACAGTAAGTTTTATACGATATCTATTAAATTATAAAACACATGTATTTTGATGGTATCCATCAGTATCGCAAAAATTATGAAAATCCATACAGTCGTTTTAAAATGGCGGATTTTTTGTCCAATTTCAATAAGATTAGAACCACTATTAGTCACAATTACGTACTTTTAAAAATATGTTAAGTAAAATAGCACAATTTCAGACTCACTAAACACATTCCTACACATACATAAATTTATATCATTCACATCTGAACTTGTTATGGTATTTAAACAACCCGCTATAGTGAAGTTCAGGTGACTTTAAACGGTTCCGAAGTCAGTTACTCGGCAAAGGAAACTAATTCTGAACCAATCAAGTTCTAGGAAGTAATAACAAACTATCGCAAGCCAGTGAATGGATTCCCGACTAGTTACAGCTAGGTCAACTTTGCATCTCGATATGGAAACAACTAGTTACCGGGTGAAACTAGCTTGTACATATTTCTACAGACCTTTTCTTGAACGTTTGGAACTGAGTTAATAGCTAGTGGTGTTGTTATTAGCGAATTTAAATTGGAAAAATTAAATACTCATTCCAGTTGTATGGTAAGACCCTGGACCATAAAATGATCCCCAGGGAACGTTTTAAGAATTTTTCAACACTTTATACACATGTATGTATGTCTGTCATCTCTACAGGTCGCATTTTTGTCAGACTACCACCAAATTTCCTTTTTTTAAATTTTCGGTCACGTTCGTTAGCCATAAAAATCAGCCATAAAAATATTGGGTTAGAAGAACCCTAGGGGAGGGGGGCGATTTTTATTAAAAAAGGGGGTTTAATGATTCACAAACAGTAAAGCTTTTCTGTCTTTGATGAAATTTGAGATAATATATAATTATGTATATTAAAAATTATTGAAATCTATTGAATAGTTTCAAAATATCGGCAAAAAAGTGATTTTTCGCTATACAACAGCGTTATGAGTAGTCAAATTTCAATGCAATTTAATCTATATTTTTCCTTCATGATATGAAGTAAAATGGGCACCAAAAGGTCACTATACGACTGTTTGAGATGCCGACCACTCTCATGAGGGTATTTTAAGGCAAATATGTGGTGAAGGATGAGTGTGATGAGTGGTAGTAAGGGGAGGTGTAGTCTTGTTACAAACTAAGGCCGACACTCTTCCTTAGAATGGGTCATTAATTAATAGCCCAATGACCAATGGAAATAGGCTACTAGGACCAACTGCTTAACGTGACTTCCGAACCACGCAGGTGATGGTCTGATATGTCTAAACGATGGTGGGAGTTGATGCGGGTATCATCAGATGATCACTGAGACTATCTGAGCCGCTTTAGACCTATATCATCCTAAAAACCTGACCTCCATGAAGCTGGATTACAGGACCACGCCACGAGCCCCGGTCACGTCAGTCTAAAGGCCGAAGCCCGTAGCGAGGCTGTGAGGGTAGCGGAAAATCGCATTACATTACAAATTATTACATTGAACACAACACTTACAAATGTTTCAGACACAAGCGTCGACTCCTCTATTCCCACTTCTGGGCTCAGTTTACTGTCGGTTTACACAGGTTTTACGGACTTGTATACGACTGTAAACTGTACACACCCCTAGAAACACTCGCAGTGCTGCCATCCTCTGTGGCTCCCCAGGGGGTAGTAGATTCCACACAACCCAGCTAAGCTTGCCTCGTATACTCCACACAAACACAGTGTGCTGCTTCTGTGCTCTTTGTTGTAAATATGTTCTTTTTACGTGAGAAAAAAAATTGAACTGAAGATTAATGTTCAGTTTAGAAGACGAAAGTCGTATTAATTGTGCTTGAATATTTTAATACATTAAATTACAAAAACATGAACCGGGCCCGAAGAGAGAAGTGTGTATCTTGTGTAGAAATAGGACAGTGTAAGTGCAGAGCTCAGAGTGACTTATCGACTACCCTAATGAAAATGTAAGTACTCCAACAATAATTTCCATTATAAGAACCTTTTGCGTTCATAAAATCTTCTCGATAAGGTTTTTGAAGTGCAAACAGAAAATCTTCGATGTTTCATTGACTTACACAATCGAGGTTACTCTAGTAACTTTTCCTAAAACCTCATACTACCAGTTGCCTGCATATATTTAGCCCTAAAAATTGCATTAGAAAATAAGGAAAACATTCAAAAGCTTAGCCCAAGACCAACTCAACAGTCAGATACCCTTTTCTTTTCAATCCATCACACCACCAATATCGAAACCCTTTATAAATCGAAAAGATAAATTGTTCAAAAGATCACCTGGTCAGCTAAAATCCAGTGGCCTTTCGCTAAATTCCAAGTTATGTGAAAACATTTCTTGTTCGTTGATTTTTTTGACTTCGTGAACGTGTTTTTGATAACAAATATCTCAAATAATAAAAATGGTTTAAAACTTAGTTTTATACAAACTACAAACTTCTAGAATGTTTCAAAACATTGACTACGTGGATCTACTTTATTCATAAAGAATGAAAAAGGCGTCGAAGGTTAGGCACCAACACACTACTGGAAATATTGTGGGGAGAGTGTTCTTTTTTCAAAATGTCGACTTACCAATCGCGGATATTCTTCTGTCATTTTCCGACCATTCCGAGAACTGAAAACATACAAATGATTTAACACGATATTCAGAAATGTAGAAATAAAAACTAAAAAGCTTAAAATGTGTTAGATTGGAATGCTCTGGACTAAATAATGGATCTAAAAGCCTAATTCGACCATAATATTACACGGTAGTTTTAAACAACCATGTGTGGGAGCAAAGATAATGCTGTGGTAAGTAGATTGCGCATAGAAGACATATGGTTGATGCTGCAAAAACAACCTAGTTCGGCAGCCCAAGTCCAGGTAGCGCTGCCATCTCTCGCCGTATTTCTCCCCCCTCGGCTCCACGTGCTCGAGTTGTCCGATGTCGATGACTTAAATGTGACCAAATCGTATGATTTTCGAGATCGACCGAACTTGCGCGTGCGTCACTGACCCTACTTGAGACTCTTAAAAGATTCTCCTTGCAGCGCTAGCTGTGCTTGGGCTGCCGCAACTATTTTCCTGTCTCAGGTATGTGGCATCTATACGCAATCTGTCTACCGTAACATTATCTTTGGTGTGATTGATGCGAATCCTTTGTAATTTGTTACTTTAATTCGCACATTGTAACTCTACTTCCGGTTGGACATTTGGCCTACTTCAAATGTTACAGCAACCAATAAGTTTTTCGCCGCCATTTTGAAACGAATCAACGTAATTTCAACGTTGCCAGTAGATTAATAAGTAACATAAAACTACATAGGCTTGATTTTTTTAAATATCTTAAAAGTTGGAATTAATGTTTTAAAACAATTAAACTTGTGTTTTGGTGAACAATCCCACCCCCACACCAAGAACACTTCAGATAACCCCATATTTTGGCTAACGAACTTGACCGAGACATTTAAAATAAACAGTTAAACCAAACTTTATGGAAGTAAGCAAAAATGCAACCTACTTTTTAAAAAATACTTAAAACTTAATCTGAGAGTCAGGATCGGCGCTTATTTAATGCACAAGGGTCTGGATCTTACCACGCTGATGGCATGGATATTTATTTGTTCCAAATGAAATTCGCCAATAATCTACCTGATACCTAATTTCTGTGTTTTAATTATAATATAAATTACCAATTACCTCTAACTTCACTGATAACACATTCTTAAATTTAGATAATGCATATTTGTAGTAACTTTCCTGGGGTATCTCCCTGGGCTCAATTTACCTAATGGATTCCAGGATTGTAAAAGGGATCGGAAGATGAAAACAAAGGGGAAAGCGACGAAAGGACGAAGGGATTGTTGATGTTATAGGGTCATTGAGCTCTTGTGTGTGGGACGTCTGATACTCGTAGCTTCGTCCCTGTTACGTTAGCTTTCTTTCTGTGGTGTGTTCCTCGAAGTTGGGGTGGAATATTCTTAGATAAACGACATAATATGTTCAATGTATTGCTAACCAACAACCAGAACTACAAAGCATCGACAATAATGAGCCAATTTAAAATAGAATGACTACTAAACAGTTATTAAATACGTACGAAAACTTTGAAATTTATTAATCTTAAAAACAATCAAAACCCATACGTTGAATGAAAAATTGTTTAAAGTAAATAATGAGATATTTTACACAATAATAAAACTCAAAACGCCAAGAAAAATAAATTTGAAGTTAAAAAAGGTAAAGTTTGTCTTGTTTAACGAGGCGAAGTTCTTTCTACCACTCAACCTTGACCTTTACCTAGCGTATAGTCACTTTACAAATTGTAAGTGGTGACTGCGGTGATCGAACCCGCTTCAACGGAGTGATAAGCTCCGGAGTTAATATACAAATTTGCCACGAATCCGTTAAAAAATTCTGACGTCTTATTAAATTTTTGTCTTTGTTTACTTTCATTTTTGATATCATTCTACCATTAAAAATGATACAAATCGGGTATAAAATTGAGAACTTCTCTGATAATTAAGTATGTAAAACGTTAATTTAGTAGATACTCCTTTAGAACTACTGAGAAATACTGTTTTTTATTCAATCATACAAAAGTTGTTTCAATTTACCCAATCAGTTAAGTGATTTTGAAGTTATTGATCACTTTTGGGCACGTGGAGCTAAATCAATAGAGCCGTATATAATCTTGACAATATGATACATTTTGATAAAATAGTCGTGTGACTATTATTGTTTTGAGTTTAAATTTGATGTATCACTATTACTAAGGCTTTTTTGAGAATATAGAACGGCTTTTCAAAGTTTTAACAATATAACAATTTATCAATTAAAACTGGATCAATACGCTAACACAAAACAAATTGGCAACTAGAGTTACAACATGTTTAAAGGTGCACTCCAGGATATAGGGAAGGTGGCACAAGCCAAGAAATTATCTTGGTCCGTATATATCAATATATCTTCACGGCTGAAAAGATATTTCATGTTCAGAGGTTGTAACTCTGCACCTTCCGCCGGAAACCACCCTTTTCTCAACCCACGTGACTTTTTCACACAGATATTAATGGACTTTCTTCGACATGGGTTCGAATCACATTTACTGTAATGGAGGAAAACGTTTTACCAGCTGTTTGAACGAATATAGCTTTCGGTAATGTTACTCCGATTTGATTTTAAATTAAATTTTATTTATATAGATGAGACAAGTACTGTATCACTAAATCACTATTTGAGATGCCGACCACTCTCATGAGGGTATTTTAAGGCAAATACGTGGTGAAGGATGAGTGTGATGAGTGGTAGTAATGAGTTATGAGGTGTAGTCTTGTTACAAACTAAGGCCGGCTCTTCCTTAGAATGGGTCATTAATTAATAGCCCAACGACCAATGGAAATACAAGGACCAACGGCTTAACGTGACTTCCGAACCACGCAGGTGATGGTCTGATATGTCTAAACGATGGTGGGAGTTGATGCGGGTATCATCAGATGATCACTGATATCGCTCATCAGTGAGTTAAAAACGCGTTTTACACCATTGTATTTTTGCATATTATGCAAAAAGAACATGGCGGTACCTTTCAACAAAGGAAAAATAAGCTAAACAAGTTGCATTTGTAAAGAAGCCAGGCCGACACGCAGCTAAGTGCTAAGGCACAGCTTGCATTAGGGAATCGAACTTCCTTTGCAATTGGTTACTCGCTGGTCATTCGTTCCGTTCACAGCCTTCGTTCTATTACCACGGTCGTTCCGAGGCTGTTCGCTACATATTTACTATAAATTTTATCAAAATCAGATGAAATTTACCGTTTTTAGATCATTACAACCACTTTTTTACCAAAACTCCCCCCACCCAAAAGGGTACCTCTAGTAGCTCGAACTTCACCGAGATATTTACAAAAGGAATATTCGACCAAATGTAATGACAATCGAACAAAAATGCGATCTGTCTACAGATCTCTCTAGGGTACACGCATACACGTATTTATATACATATGCGTATAAAGTATTTAAATAATGCTCAAAACGTGTCCAGGGGTAGCCATGAAGATGGCTAGAATATATCATTTTTCCAAAAGAAATAAGATATATATTGTGCTGTGACTTTGGAGAGTTGTGAACAGTATAAATAAAATAAGTTAATTAAGTATCTTCTGAGGTTCGTAAATAGTAAACCAGACAAAAAATTAAATTATTCAAATCCTATAGCTTTTCTTTAATATCTTAGTTTAATTCTTAAAAGTGTTCAACAGTTCAACAGCGCTGAGGAAGCAAGCACTCCAGAAGTAGCAATAAACAGTAGAAGCTGAGGTTGCTTATGAAATACAGCCGGTATTAAAGAACGAAGTCAGCTGACTAAGTCTGAAGATGATGAAGATGAAGTTCTGTTGAAGACGGAATCTCAAGATTTATGAACTTGTTCTCCTCAACAGCACAGTGTTGTACTATCCCTTGTACCTGAATTAGAGGACAAGGAACATAATTTCAGGCTCAGAATTATTTCTTTAAACCTGACGAAATAATCGACAAAGATTGTTACACCTTATTTATTTTATAATGTCTAATTTTCCATTGTGTATTTTGTAAACTTAAAGTAAAAATAAACACATTTAATCATTTGACGTCTAGCGACAAGAGCTACTACCACAGCGATTATCTTTAACGGTAATAATACAGACTGGGAGAGCTTTTTCTCCTTTTATCGAATTTTCTTTGGAAACATGTGATATTCATTCCGTCAGCATGGGAAGATTCAGGTTAGGGACTATGAAATAAGTACCGATCCTGACCCCCAGAACACGTTTTGAGCATTTTTTCAAAACTTGATGTACATATGGATGTAAGTGTATAACCTCTTCAGGTCTCATTTTTATTCGGATTTCTACCAAATTTAACACAAATGTTCCTTTTGTAAATATCACGGTCGAGTTCATCAACCAGCAAATCCGGTCTACCGGAACTCTTCTTTGAGGGGGGACTTTTCACCGAAAAAGTGGTTTTATGATCTAAAAACGGTAAATTTCGGTACAAATTTTATAAAATCTTAACTAAATATGTATGATGTAACTACACATCACAATACCAAAAACTATGAAAATCCATCAAGTCATTTCAAAATGGCGGGCAAAAAGTCTTTTTCCGCTATAATGCCACATGGGTGAGGCGGGAAAATCTATACAGCCTAAGCACAGATAGCACTGTCATCTCTTGCCGTCTTTCTCCCCAAATCGTGCGATTTTAGAGAATTAACAAAGCTGTGCGTGCGGCAGTCGCTCTACTTGAGACTCTTAAAGAATTCCCTCGTAGCGCTATCTGTGCTTGGGCTGCCGAACTATGTTGATTTCCTTACCTCAGCCATGTGCGTACCTTACCTCTACCTACCATAGCGTAATCTTTACTACAACTCATTCTAGGAGTACCGAATGATGATAAAACAACAACGAAGCAAATAACCTATACCGAATAGAAGAGGAAAATCTTGTATATCAAATATTCTATGGACCCCATGTTATATCGTGAAATCCTTTAATACCAACCTAAGGAACGATTTTATATGCATTGTTCCAGAGAGTTCCGGGACAACCTGTAACTCGGACCTCACATTTCGGTGGGACAGTGCCGAGTTTATGGTTTGTTGTGTTGATAAGGAAAGGAAAACAATTGTGGGAAGCCACTGATGGAAAGGGCGTCTCAAGCCCTTAACACAATAAAATACCAACCCTCCCTCCCCACCCCACCCCTCCCCCACCCGACCCTCTCATAAGCCCCTCTATTGCTCAACTGTCGGGTGTTTACTGAGATGCTTGCTTGTAAACGTAGTTAGTTAACCAGAGTGTTCAAGTTATAAGAGAAACGGTTCAACATAGAAACTTAGTAAGGCAGTAATAATTTTCAGTTTTAACATAATACACAGGCAATCTAAAGGGGTAATAGAACACCACTAGAGTAATAAATTGGCACTTGTTATGTGAGTGAGTAAGTACTTAGGGTGACGATAAGAACTTAAGGTTAAAGTCGGTGCTGCCGAAGCAGTAAGGAATATCAGCACCGATATGTTAAGTATTTTTAAGTGTTTTGAAGTTTTTTAACAGTTGTTAAGTGAATAGAGATTTTAACTAAACACAAATTAAATTTCACAATATGGAAAAATGGTGCGAATTTAGGGGCAACTTAATTTTAACTACGAGGAAATTGGTTAACATGAAATGATTATAGCTGTAATATCTTAGTATAATGGACACATAAAAGCATGCAATACATAATTGTATTACCCAATTATTTCAAACTGTAGAACATTTTACTGTAGGTTTAATTTTGAAGTAGGTTCAATGTTTTTGTTTAAAGGTTTTTATTAATGGTTTTCCAGATCGATGGTAGTAAAATACAGTAATATTTTTACAGTTTTAACTGTTCCCAGTGTTATATATTGTAGTTAGATTCACGTTTCTGTAAAATCTAGAGCTTTGATATCAAACCTCAAAGCACACTTGACGAAGAAAGATACATCTTATCTCATCATCTGTCTCAAGACTGTCACTGTGTGTTCCTTTACATCGGTGAAAGACAACACAGCTGTTTCTTATCACTAACAGACTACTGTCTTGTGATGTAGTCTACCAAGGATTATGTTATGGTAAGTAGATAGCGCATAGATGTTACATGGCTGTAGCAGAAAAATCAACATAGTTTGATAGCTGAAGCACAGATGGCGCTGCGAGGGGATGCCTTTATGATTTTCAAGTTTGTTCGTTCCGTAAATCGCACAATTTAGTCAGGTTTAAATAATCGACATAGGACATACTGGAGCAACTTGAGCATATCGAGCCAAGAAAGGGGGGGGCAAGAGATGGCACCGCTGGCAAACTATCTGTGCTTGGTCTGCCGCAACTATGTTCATTGACCTGCCTCAGCCATAATTACCTTTAATTTTACGTTTCACTAACGATTCTACAGGTACATGACAAAGCCAATTTTAACTAGTCTTTACTAACGTAAAGTAGTTATTACAATCAGCCAACAGAAGATGCTATAACAAGCACTTTAGAAATAGAACTACGGTGTTAAAAATATATTAATATTAACAGGTCATTGGTATAGAAGTAAGACTTTAACATTTTAAAATCAAACAGTTATATATAAAAAAGTGAAAACTGAGACAGCAAACACTGTGTGTGGTTTCCAGGAAAGGACACTTTGTTGTGACAACAAGGGCGAGGCTGTGTCAATGTATACAGGGTGTCTCACAACACAGTCAATGTTTGACCACTGAGAGGTCAGTTGCCAGCTTCCATACATCATCGACTGTGTCCTCCTTCATCTTGAGATTTGTAACTGTAGATTCATGCTGTAGAATAAACAAGTGAAACCTGAGACAGCAAACACTGTGTGTGGTTTCCAGGAAAGGACACTTTGTTGTGACAACAAGGGCGAGGCTGTGTCAATGTATACAGGGTGTCTCACAACACAGTCAATGTTTGACCACTGAGAGGTCAGTTGCCAGCTTCCATACATCATCCACTGTGTCCTCCTTCATCTTGAGATTTGTAACTGTAGATTCATGCTGTAGAATAAACAAGTGAAACCTGAGACAGCAAACACTGTGTGTGGTTTCCAGGAAAGGACACTTTGTTGTGACAACAAGGGCGAGGCTGTGTCAATGTATACAGGGTGTCTCACAACACAGTCAATGTTTGACCACTGAGAGGTCAGTTGCCAGCTTCCATACATCATCCACTGTGTCCTCCTTCATCTTGAGATTTGTAACTGTAGATTCATGCTGTAGAATAAACAAGTGAAACCTGAGACAGCAAACACTGTGTGTGGTTTCCAGGAAAGGACACTTTGTTGTGACAACAAGGGCGAGGCTGTTTCCGTTTTAATCCACGTACGTGTTAAAGATGTCAAACGGGTTAAAACAATCGTACATCATTTTTTTCATCGTCGAAAGGAAACAAATATTTAAAGCAATAAGAAATATCCTCATTTTAAACTCGACTTTACATCAAAACTAAAATATTTGTTTTTAATTTATCAAACCTTAAAGTTGGACAAAGTAAGGGTTATCTTAATTCTCAAGCTTTCGCGGCCGGTGTCATCATTAGTATCTAAGGCTTCCGGTTTACACCGCGTCACAGTTGAAATACAAATACTGCTAAACGTTTCGACCTCGCTGTGGAGAGTCATCCTCAGTAACTGAAGCCTTAGATATTAATAAATTAGGGGTACTTTAGTTGGTGTAGTTAACCTTTTATTAGTAATAGGCCTAATCTAGTTGAAATGGTTTTTTTGTGTCCTTTTGTTTTACTTTAAACAAAACGACCGACTTTTCGTGTCTTCGATGTCAAAACACTTCCTTTCCTGTTGAAGGTCTTAATAGTTAAAAAGATTTCCTTGAACCTAAAGTTTTCCCCTCAAGTTCGCTTTAAGTGTTAAATCGTCGGAATTATGTGAAACGTGTTTAGTAATACAATCAAAACTCGGTTATGTGTTCAGATCACCTTTCTTTAAAATACGTGTTATATTTTTCTTCAAAGATAAAAAGCGAAGTAAACGACTAAAAACATCCGTTTTGCTTAACGTAAGTGAGGAATAGATCACGTTAACACTTTAAAAACAATCAGACAATCAAATTGAACACACAACTGGCGTTAAACCAGTTGCTGTTATCCATCTAAATTGCAAAACAGATTTATTTTGCAAGTAACAAGACAGGGCTTAAGCTATAAGGTACAAGCACCACCGTGTTAGTAAGGGAGGGGCGACAAGACATCTTACAAGGCTATATTGTATCCGGCACAACCTGCATCCTGTCCTTAGCTGAGAGAGGAGGAGTCAATAAGCACGTCAAAGTGCTTTCCAGACAGTCTTTTCTGGTGTTCCTCAAGGCTCGATTTTGGGGCCTCTTTTATTCTTAATCTATTCAAACGATCTTCCTCAAGTCGTCAGCAATGGTCATGCTGTATTATATGCTGACGATACATCAGTTATAATATCGCATCAAAACAAAGTATCAACTGCAAATCTTCTGGTCGAACAGCTTCATCTCCTTGATAATTGGTTTTCAGCTAATGGACTCAAACTAAATCCCGACAAAACTCAAATAATGAATTTTCACTTAAATCACTGCCTATCACCTCAGAGCGATTCTTCTTATCTGCCAGATAACCTTAACATTGTGCCTTCTTTAAGATTCCTTGGTGTAGAGATCGACTCAAGTCTAACTTGCCAACCCCACATAAACAAATTACTTCCAAAACTCAGTAGGGCTGTTTATGCTATGATGACACTTTCTCACGTAGTTGGTTTCCAAACCTTAGGTGAGGTATATTTTGCTTAATTTCAGTCACATATCTCGTATGGCATAATGTTTTGGGGAAACTCATCTGATGCTTTTAAAGTCTTTCGAATGCAAAAGAACATCATAAGACTCATGACAAAATCACCATTCAGGGAACCCTGTAGAGCTCTTTTCAAGCAGTTAGAAATACTCCCCCTTCCTTGTCTGTATATTTTCAAATGCCTCCTCTTTGTTTACTCACATCCAGAAAAGTTGTACGGTAGAAACCACATACATCATCATTTTACTCGAAACTCCGCTCTTCTGCAATATCCTGGTCATCGCACAACTTTTTTCGAAAAACACCGTGGTACTTTTGCACAAATCTCTTTAATAAACTACCAAACCATCTGAAAAACGAGACCTCTCCTAAATCCTTCAAGCAAAGTATCTTCAAATTTCGTCTTAATAACTGCTTTTATAGCGTTCCGGAGTACCTCGCTTGGTCATCGGGACAGTCCACATAACAAGAGCTCAGGGTTTGCGAAACTGATTTTTGTTTCTTTTTGCCTACACAATGTGCATTTTTCACTAATATTTAACTTTAGTTGTTTTGTTAAGACCCTACACACTTGTATGTTTTTATCTTTTAATGTCATTTTACTGTAAAATATTTAAGTTAATGATTGTACTTTGACTTAATCACAATCAATGTAAATTGATGTAAATGATCAAAATAAATGACTATGACTATAAATGTACGGATAAAGTACATCTATTGACTTAAGTGAGTTATGTAAATAAGTAGAAATAATTAAACATTGAAATGAAAAAAATGTTCTCTTAAAAGCAAGACTCAGTGAAGTTACTTCTTTAGAATTTAAAGATACTATTATTCTCGTATAGCTCAGTCAAACCACACAAAGTAAGTTAACGTTTGAAAAGCTATTTTTCGCCCAGACTGGTATTTCAGAATGACCTCTTTTCGTCAATATCTCTGAACAACTTTACAGTAAAACAATTAAAGCCAGTTATACAGGTGACTGGTGACTAACGAGAAACATGTTTAGGCACTTCCCGGCATGCTACCCTTCAACTGTTTACCCTTTGAAGCTGCTAGTGAAACATTCGGAACACATTTGAAAAATACTCTTTTAGGTTCTGAAAAGTTATAACCCAAAAATCTGCCCTTGTACTGACCAGTGGGTGAAGCAAATTTATCTTAAGCATGAGCGTAGCGAATGCCCCTAAAATGAGAGGCCGCAGGCCAGTGAGGGTCTGAGGCGTTGCCCCCGCGAGCTCGAAGGTTTACGTTAGAAGTGCTCTATCATACATTTGTTATACGCCATAAATTTGCTTTGACGCTGCGACCCATTTAATTGTTTCTTATATTGCCTTTCGCTTACACAGCAATTTTAAAGTTTGCTTTTAATCTTTTTATTTGGCCGTAGAATTACAATATTCGTTTCTTGGTGTCTGATTGTATGTCAGCAAATTCCTATTTTCCTTATAACTAAAAGGCCTGCGTGTTTCTGGTCAAAGTGTTGCTTCACTTCCACATCCTTTCCATTATTTAAATGTTATCTTAATCCATCTAATTACTGAGATTTCTGCTGACTACAAGTATTCTGGTTTGATCTGAAATCATAAGCTGTCATCTGGAAATGCCAAACAATCAGCTTTCATAATGGTTCTACCTAACTTGATGCATGGGTTCATCCATATTGTTTTCAGTGTTTTTCACCATTCTTTTTTCCCCATATTTGAACAGAAATGGAGAAAGACCATTTCCCTGTCCATACCTCGTCTAAAGACACTATATTTTTTAGCAAGAAATGAGAAGCGATCGTCGTTGGCGGCGTTGGCTCGATTTTGAGATTAAACAAGGGGTTCGTTGCCAAAACAGCTGATTGCTCAGGCTGGTTCCAATTTTCGCCAGAAAATAACAAGTTTTGTACAGCAAATTCAACGAAAAACAGTATATTTCTTATAAAAATTTCAGTGAATTTAAAAAGTAAAGTTTTCTAAAAGCGATATAAAGGAAATAATTTTGGAATAGCCCACTGCACAAATACCACAGAAACTATTCAATGTATGATTACTTAAGAAACATATTTTACAAACAATTACTTACAATTTTTCCTGTTACTGTTCTGTAAACCTATTGAGTAAGTCGTATACCTGAAATAAACAATGCTCTTGTGTTAAGTTCATTAGGTTCTTGAAATTAAACTGATTCAGTGTGGCAAGCTTGAGTCAATGCTTGGTATTTATCTAAAATAATTACAAACATTAGGCATTCCTAATTTATGGCACGATAACTTTTCCAACTTTAATTAAATAGTATTTGTTGAAACAGTACAATACGCAAGAAGATAATATTAGAGATTATTCGTAATTACGAGTATATTAATGGAACTGAGCGCTAAGTATAGCTCACGTTGTGTTACATTACTCTTTCGGATATCCTCAACTTAGCTTTTACTTAAATGGTGGCTGTATACACACCTTGTACAGGTGGTTAAAAAAGGTACTCGTCGTTTTATGGTAAGTACTTCTTTTGTTAGCTCTTCAAAACTGACTTTATCTTAAAACTAAATATTCAACATATTTCCGCCATTGAGTATGACATATTCCATACGTCTTAACATGTTTGCAACCATTCCTCAACATTTTCGAGGACTGATATTCATTAGAACTTATGTTAATTTTGCTTCGGCCTTTGAATACTTGGAGATGGTAACCTAAAACACTTTTCTAAAATGTTTCGTTGACCCAATGGCAGCAAACATTTAGTTTTTGAATAATGCCAGTTTTGCATAGTTAGTAAAAGGTTCTTACCATAAAACAACGAGTACTTTTTCTTAGACCACCCTGTATAATGTGTTTGTAAAATTACGCTTAGCCCCAAAGCTTTGACTAAGTCATTGTGCATTGTATTCATGTACGAGGAAACGTTGCAGTTGTTGAATGCAGTTGCAGTGAAGTGCTGCAGAATGTGTTCAGTGAGGCAGTGTGATATGTTGATGTGTCTCAACACTGTGACAGCGAGATAAGAAATGTCACAGCAACGTGTGATATGTTGTGTTTGATATGTGATAAATGTGTCTTCTACAGTATAAGAACGTAGAAAATGTGTTATTAATTGAGATTTCCAATTCTTTACAAGTCTAGAGTTGTTGTTATTTTGGGAGGTTTCAGCAAAGGTAATGTTATGACAAGTAGATGGCGCATGGATGCCGAATGACTGAGGCAGAAAATTAACATAGTTCGGCAGTCCAAGCACTGATAGCGCTGCGAGGGAATTCTCTCAGTTATAGAGAGTCTCATTTATAGCCACTGACACAACGTGCAAGTTTGTTCGTTCTCGAAAATATCACGATTTGGTCACATTTGAGTAATCGAAATTGGACAAACTCGAGTATGTGTAACCGAGGGGGGAGAAAGATGGGGAGGGATGGCAGCGCTCGCAGAGCTATCTGTGCTTGGGCTCCCGAACTATATGATAATTGAGCACATGAATAATTTAGTGAATCCGTCTGATTTTTCATCTAAAAATAAGGTTGATCGGCCAACTAATAGCTGTGGAGATAAGGGTTGAAGCTTTCAGAAAATTATGTTCTCAAAAAAGTTGTATTATTCTAAATACTGAGGCAAGATGGACCAAACGCGTTGTTGCCATGACGAACAACTCACATATGCAAAGTTATGGCGATTATAGACTGGGACTCGTGGCGTGGTCCTGTAATCCAGCTTCATGGAGGTCAGGTTTTGAGGATGATATAGGTCTAAAGCGGCTCAGATAGTCTCAGTGATCATCTGATGATACCCGCATCAACTCCCACCATCGTTTAGACATATCAGACCATCACCTGCGTGGTTCGGAAGTCACGTTAAGCCGTTGGTCCTTGTATTTCCATTGGTCATTGGGCTATTAATTAACGACCCATTCTAAGGAAGAGTCGGCCTTAGTTTCTATCAAGACTACACCTCATAACTCATTACTACCACTCATCACACTCATCCTTCACCACATATTTGCCTTAAAATACTCTCATGAGAGTGGTCGGCATCTCAAATAGTGATTAGTGTAATGTGGTCTATCAGAGAAACGATAAGAAGTCAGAGAGCTAAAAGAAACTGTCAACACAATCGTCGTTTCTCACAATCGTTTAGTGAAAAGTTCGCGCCTTCCACTAAGTTGTCTTAAAGACGTCTTCACAGTCTTTTCTCTAAATCGGTGGAAACAACCTTCTCAAAACTTTGACATTCAATAGTCATCAACTTTTTAATAGTCCCTGTTGTAAGTACTCATACAAGGTGAGTTTAAAATTTCCCCCTCTCCATACCTTAACTTTTAACATGGAAATATTTTGTAAAACCTTTTGAGAAATGTTTTTACAGGACCCTAAAGTTTGTTTAGACGTACTTTGCGTCATCCTCCCCACATACAAAAACTGGGAAGGGGAGGAGACCCCCTTCAAAATTGTTAAAACAAACCCCCCCTCTTGTGGCACCTCAAAAGAAAGGGAACTTCGACAAAAATTCATTGACGCAGAGAAAATTGTTCTATCTCGACTAGTGTTTGTTGTGTTATACCTGTTTAAAGATTGTAATAAATCAGGTCTGAAATGCCACATTTCACATTTTATTTATTTTAAATGAAAAATTCTTGTTCAAAAAACTCCATGGGATTATGTTATATAATTGTAATGTTTCACTCAGAGGTTTTCATAAAAGATTTGTTATTCAAAATAAATTGTACATGGAATGTGACATTTTAAACCTGATTAAATCTGTTATCGTTAAATGAATACAAGGAAAACCAAGTTGAGATAAAGCTGGTCCTTGTGTCGTTGAATTTGTTTGAAATTACCTTTATTTGGAGAGGACCAGAAGGGGTTAGCGTTTAAAATTTGGAGGTATCTTCTCCCATCCGGTTTTGTGTGGGGGATGATGACGCGAATACGTTAATAAACTTTGGATCTATGAACATTCCCTAAAGGGGTTTTCCAAATAGTTCCTCTTTCTAAAGTTAATACGGTGGAGAGGGGCATTTAAAACTCATCTTGTATAAAATTAAGAGTCAACTAAATCACTATTTGAGATGCCGACCACTCTCATGAGGGTATTTTAAGGTAAATATGTGATGAAGGCAAATATGTGATGTGTGGTAGTAATGAGTTATGAGGTGTAGTCTTGTTACAAACTAAGGCCGACTCTTCCTTAGAATGGGTCATTAATTAATAGCCCAATGACCAATGGAAATACAAGGACCAACAGCAACATGACTTCCGAACCATGCAGGTGATAGCCTGATATGTCTAAGTGGTGGGAGTTAATGCGGGTTTCATCAGATGACCACTAAGACTAGCTGAGCCGCTTTACACCTATATCATAACGCATGATCATAAATGTAGTACTGTATGTTAGTTTAAGTTATGTGATATATGAAAGAGGTTGTTAACGCACAATAAGCAAAATACATTTAAACAAAGTTTTGTGCAATGAAATATTTTCTTCTGTAGTGGGCTTACTTAGAGTTAAAAGTTTCTTTAATTTTTCTGTCAATACCTCCTTTTGAAGGTTACGTGATTTTTGATTGATTGTAGTTTATGTTTTTGCGTTAGACTTTATACATCTAATGTTTATGACTTATTCTCTACAACATATAATTTGTGTCTCATAAAACCTAAACGTAATTGACGGTTAAGCATATTGAGCTTTGATACATCGAATAAGCAAAAGTCTGTTCATACAGTTTTTGAAACAGTATGTTCAGCTCACAGATTTCAGTGTACAAATTTAAACCTACCCTCTTTGGTAAAACAAAACAAGAGTGTTGTCATATTTTGACTCGTTCATCTAGAAAATATTATGATCCAGCAATTTCCCATTTAAGAAGTCAACTTCTTTCAGAACAAAACCCTTAAAAATATTCTTTAGAAGAAAACCACTGCACAAACTTCACTACAACCCTGCGGAACAGTTTATCTGACATCTTGCAGTTACTAAGTTCAACCAGAAGATAACCGCCAGTGTGACAAAGTTGTTGAAAAGCGGGCGGAAAAGTGGGCGTGGTCTCTATAACTTGGACAACTTGATGACTTGTTCGACCTGGCTTTTCAAACTTAGTTCAACCCTGTGCTAGTAGATACGTGTTCTATTTGCTGCGCTGGAGTTGTATTGTAGGTTTCACCACAAGAAGATGATTTATACAGGGTGTTCAAAGCTCCCTCCTTAACGCTTTTATTTTGTTGAGTGTAAACCCTCTTTCTCTGTGAAGATTCTGTTGAATTTTATGTTTTCAAAACGATTGAAAATAAATTTAGTTTTCCATTCATCATCATAACATGTTGTAAAATTAGGTTAGCCATGACTCAGAACTAACGAGAATTTTAAACGATTCTACTAATATTGAGGTCCTACGTTTTCATAAGCAAAAGCACTCTGACAAAACCTCTCATATGGGTTAGATAATATTAGTTCTGATTCTTTGATAACAACAATAATTTTACTGAAATAGGTTAGGTACATTCTGTATAGTCTTCCGGATGTTGAACACGCTCCGTTCCCCACCAGGGTAAGTTGGATCATATATCAATTTAAGGGGACGCGGCAGCAGGGTAGACCGCGACTTCAGGAGAGGATTGCAATAATCTTGGGCGGAAAGGTCCACCGAGTGTTGGCAAGGCTCTCCATGTCTTAGGGGTTGGAGCGGCCTTGCTTGTCGCTTCCTCTCATGGTTGTCTGGTCAGCCGAACCCAGTCCCATTCCTCTCCTGAATCCAGACTTCCTTTCATTCAAGTGGTAGCGCAATATGCACATCATACGAGGCAGACGTACATAAGGATGACCACTTCATCCCTTCAATCTAACAAACCCTTGTCGTATAAGCAAACTAGATAGGTGCTTTTCGGTGTTTCACTCCCTTGACAGGGCTATAGTATCTCTCATCTTTGACACTTCGTTTTGACACACCGACTACTCTTAGAGGGTATTTTAAGGTGAATATGGGATGATGGTGAATGTGATGAGTGTTTTGATGGATGACGAGATCTAGTGTTGTTACAAACTAGGATTCCCTGATTGGGTCAATAACTAATATCCTAACAAAAAATGGAATGGACCAACGTACGGCTCAACGTGACTTCCGAACCACAGAGAGTGGCCTTCGTGAAAATTAATCACTGCAGGCGGGAATCAAACTCGTTCCGATTTTTTAGCACATTTATTTTTATTATAACAAATTAGTGTGTAATAATCGGTGTTTTATGGCATATATCAGGTATGATGGAAGGGGGAGCCATGACAATGTCACTGATAAATGGAACTGCCGTTTTTCCCCTCTCCTAAAATAATTTCATTTCAAAACTACTTGTTGTGCCCAAAAACCCATCCACAAAGCTAACTGCTCACACAAAAACTAGAAGTGTACAAATTGCTCAACAAGATTCGGTGAAATGATTGGATGAAAGTATCACCAATCAATGGATCCAATCAGTGATCAAGCCACAGTTGGACATTAATCTGTCATTGGTGACGTCACTGTAGCTACTAATCAATCTGATTACTGAGCCGTCAACGTTGTCAGCCTTCCTTCATAAGAGCGTTGCAACCAAGTATACAGGGTGTTTGTGAAACTGTATAAACTGCTCAACAACATCCGGTGAAATGATTGGATGAAAGTATCACCAATCAGTGGATCCAATCAGTGATCAAGCTACAGTTGGACATTAATCTGTCATTGGTGACGTCACTGTAGCTGCTAATCAATCTGATTACTGAGCCGTCAACGTTGTCAGCCTTCCTTCACAAGAGCGTTGCAACAAGTATACAGGGTGTTTGTGAAACTGTATAAACTGCTCAACAACATCCGGTGAAATGATTGGATGAAAGTATCACCAATCAGTGGATCCAATCAGTGATCAAGCCACAGTTGGACATTAATCTGTCATTGGTGACGTCACTGTAGCTGCTAATCAATCTGATTACTGAGCCGTCAACGTTGTCCGCCTTCCTTCACAGGAGCGTTGCAAACAAGTATACAGGGTGTTTGTGAAACTATCTCGCCTTGTACGTGCGTCGTGTTAAATTTTAAACCTTTAAACGCATGTCGGCAAGTCAGCACATGTGAATCCTAGCAATTTGCTCTAACAGGGTATGATTTACATGGATATTGTCCTAAGGGATAGGGGAAGGTATTCCTCTCGAAAAATGGAGTTTATGCTATTACAACTGTACTCAAGATCATTTTTCGATTTACCTTCATATAAAAATGTGTAATATATTTGCACAAAAATCAAAATAATTCAACCAGCCAGACCAAGATGGTGGTGAAAAACTACTTATATAAACGTGTATGTAAATAGATATGTCTATAGTTTTTCCATTTGATACAGGGTGAGTCGGAAAGCTTAAAACTGCAAACAATATTTTCTACTACGTTTCGTTCTATGTGGCTACTGTATTTAAATTAAAAGCTATGTTTCTTTTGGAATCCGTTGAAAATAGCAAAATACTTTCGGGCAAAGCTTGGCTATTTTGCTGTAGTAAAAACTTGTAGTCTTTTAGTATCCCACAATCCAAACCCCTTATCCATGTAGGAGAGTCAAATAAAACGTAAAACAGAGTTTTTATTCCACACGCTACACACATTTTTGGACAAGTTCTTCTATAACGGAATAAGACGAATTTGTAATCATTTACAATTTCACATAAATCCACTAGTAAATTTATGAACATAAACAATGAATCAGTTGAATACACTATACCTCTAGTTGTAAGTTGTGATGTGTATATTGTATTACTAGCTGCGCCATCTGGGGGCTTCGCCCCCAGACCCCCTGGCACGCTCGCTCGCTTCGCGCTACGGCCTCGGTGCCCGCTTTGTAAAACTCGGCCATCCCGCCGGCCTATCTCATGGAATTTTTAATGTTTTACCCTACTTTTTAAAACCCCCTTCCTCCCCAAACAATTTGGTAGACAATCAATATATTTTTGAAATCAGCATAGTATTCCCTTTTTGATACCCCACATCGATTTTTACGATTTTTTATTTCCCCAAATCCATATATTGTGCCCCCCGAACCCCAAAATCAGTAGGGGTCTTTGGGTTAATGGTATACAACTATGTGTCGAGTTTCAAACAAATCCGTTGATATTTACTAATAAATATTTACTAAAAAAAGAAATATAACATGGGGAATTGGGACCTCAAAAACCCCATAAAAATAAAAATCTATATAATTTTATTCGTTTCCCCCACCCTCCACACACTAAGGACCATTTCTATTCAAAAAATCTGAATTACCCCAGCCAGATTCCGAGATCTTAACACTCCGGACAACCCTAAATACCCCAATACTAATAGTATAGATGTCAATGTTACGGGGAATACAATCCTCCTGAAGTAATGCCTTGAGCGCCTTCAATGTCAGGTAGGCAAGTCCCGCATTACTTGCATGTGACTAAAGTGCCTGTTGGCGCCGTGCTTTCATCTTCAACACAGGCTACTGGTATTTAGTCAGGTTTTCTTTGTAAACCGACGGACTAAAATTCCTTAGAAATTTTTTTAAAGAAATTTGCTTAATACTTTGTCTTAAACTTTCATCTGAATGTACCGCCGATAGAGTTAACTATTTTCGACTTTAACTAGTACGCTTACGAAAAGTTATTTACAGCAAACAGCACGTAGCTCAGTTTCAGCCAATCAGTGACTGAAAATCACAGTGAGACCGAAGTATCTCAAGCTAATTATGATGTTCTAATGCGTTTTGACCCGGAGAATTATATACAAATAAGAATGATTTATTTCCATTTTTTTACATGAAATACAAAACAAAACTTGTCAGGCTGCCAAAAAATATTAAACTAAAACAAAATATACTATTATTGCCTATATCTTAAAAGGAAATTTAAGGCCTCCAAGGAAAATACCTGATAGGAGGTTCCTTAAACTTAAGAAAATTCCAAAATCAGCTGCGTTCGGACTTTTATACATAAATGAAAAGGTTGGTTGTATGCCCTTATATTGATTCTAAAATAATTAAAGATAGTCCTATATTTAGTTATATATACAACATCCACATAATATACATCCACACAACATTCATCCTGTTACTAACAAAACTAAAATTGGAACTCCCAAACCGCGTACAACACTGCTGAACAATCAGGCGTCTCTGGCATAAAAAAGCGTTAATGTATCGAATTTTAAAGAAAAGAAAAAAGGCCGTCATAGATCTATGCTTAAGCATATGCTTATTCCCTGCATGGCTCAGCTAGCATGTACGCCCTTAACTAATACACATTCACACCATTCATTCACATTTTAAAACTAAGTTTTCAATATTATCTAACTGCAATAACCAATGTTTCAACTTCTTACTAAAAATCTCTATCGAACTAGAATCCTTTAGATAAATTGGTAGTTTGTTAAACATTCTTGGTGCAATAAAGCTATAACATCTTTTGAAAACCTCATTGTTTGGCTTTAGAACTTTTAAATGATTTGAATTTCTAAGTTTTGATCTGTATGAAGAGACTACCTGCGTTATACTTTTAGCCTCTGGGTAAAACATCTTAAGCACTTTAAAAACAAATAAATAATTTAGTGGGAAAATTCGCAGTTCTTTAAATAGTGGTTTTGAATGGTCAAACTTATTTTTATTTAATATTATTCTAGAAACATGTTTTGTTGTTGGTTTAATACTTTCAAATGTGTTTTGAAAGTGTTCCCATAATTAAGCCTTTAGAACATAAGTTAATTTTTAAATTTGATTTCCATAAAAGCTACTTTTTGTTTAAAAACCAAATACAGTAGCGCAAATGAGCTGGATATAATTATATTAGATGAATATTTAAAGACTGGTCATGATAAAGAATAATCATAAAGGAATAATCAACTTAAAAAAATGTGAACGCCGAAATAAGTAGTCTTTCCTTTAGCACCATCTTCGCTTGAATACCATGAAATTATGCATCCTCTTTAATAGAAGTAGTGATGATCTTCATAATCTTGCTGAGATTATTAAGTTTTAGTTAGTTTTTATTATAAAGTATAAATAGGGTATTGATAAAGTGAGTTAACTTTGATTTGTACACAATGTTTTAAATAAAATGGAGAAGGTCAAAGGATACTAAATAATGAACGAAGAAACTCCACCACTGCAAGTCTATTTTTCTGGCGATTTCATGTCAGTTACCTTTTGAGACCAAAGTAATTATTGAAACATTTTACACAAATTTACACCAATTATCTTTCAGGATATCGAAGCCTCCAATGAATATGAACTGTAATGCAACTGCAACTGCTGACTAATTGGTTAAACAAGACATATCGGTTGATTGTTACCGAAGTGCAATTTGCCTAATTGCCCAAGTTTCTGTCCAAAACTTCCTGACACTGTAGTTAAGTACTGATCCAACGTGTAATTTGCTACAAAGTTACTAAGTGTCGGACTAAATCTATGTAGTTTCAAGCGTACCCTCATAGGGAAGAGTTTAAATATTTACTGGCCGAATGTAATCTCTAATAAAGACCTGTGGACTGCTGCAAAGGAAGAGTCCATAGACAACCAAATCAAAACACGGAAATGGAAGTGGATAGGACATACCCTTCGAAAAGATGAAAACGCCGTGGAAAGACAGGCTCTCAGTTGGAACCCCAAGGTCAGAGAAGGAGAGGAAGACCAAAGAAGACCTGGAGAAGGACAGTCGAGGAAGAAGGCAAGAGAGAAGGGAAGAGCTGGAGAGAAATAAAAGCCTTGGCTGCCAACCGTGTCCACTGGCGCTGTTTCGTAGAAGCCCTATCCTCCGTCCAGGAGTGAAAGGAAATAAGTAAGTATGTCACAGGGAAGAGAGTAGTTAGTGTGTTCCTGTTAAATACAACGAATTGCCGTAGAAAAAAACTGTACAGGTCGTAGTTTTAGTCCGATTTGCACAAAGGTAAGTACACATTGTTTTCTTTAATTTCTAGGGTAAATCCGTTAACAAACAACACTGGTCCACCGGAAGGACACTTGGAGGGGCCGAGGGTGATCCCCTAAAAATGGGACCCAAGCAATAAAAATTAGATGTCAATGATCACCTTAACTTAGTATAAACATTTATGGTACGGTAACAACATATATACAACAAGAAATCTAGCTGCGATCTTGAACCGGCAGAATGGATTTGGTTGATTTTTGGTACGAATGTTGAAGTGTCTACAGAGATGCGTTGAAATCATATTCTAAATGCAGTTTTACGAGTATAACATACAACCCTGTTTTTAGAGTAATTTCCTCCTCCTTGTTGTTGGTAATTCATTAGGATTTAAGTTAGCGCTTGCGTGTACGATGTTTATAACCGCTTTGATGAAATCGTCTCAATCTAAGCAAATGTTATTGTAAGTAGATTACGCATAGATGCCACACGGTTGAGGCAGCAAAATCAACATAGTTCGGCGGCCCAAGCATAGATAGCGCTGCCGTCCCACGCCGTCTTTCCTCCCCCCACGGCTCCACATGCTCGAGTTTAACCGATGTTAATGACAAATTATGCAAATCGTGTGGTTTTCGAAAACGAACGAACTTGAGTGGCTCTAGTTGAGGCTATTAAAAATACCCCCCAGCGCTATCTGCAGACCTTGGGCCGCCGCAACTATGTTGTTTTTCTGTCTCAGCCATTCGGCTTCTATGCACAATCTACTAACTATAACATTATCTTTGTCTCAATTAATGCCAATGGTTTCTCTTCAATTATTATGCAAACTATTGAATGGTATCCTAAACGGGGAAACCGTTACGAAACCAAAAACACACATTACTACTACTACAAAATCAAAGATACTACATGAAAAGTGTTAAGTATTTGTTAAGAACACAATTCGAGAGATATTTATGTTGTAAAGCTACTGTAAGATTAACAGCGTATAAGATCGGCTCAGAAGCACTTGTAGATTTAGACTCAGATATTCCCTTTGTCATTCGCCTCCTTTGATGTATTGAGGTCCTTACACACTCTCAACTTCTTGGAATTTTTCAAGAAATTTATCTACAGCCACACTTTCACCTTGGATTGATAAAAAGTTCAAACCCTATTGTTACTAAAACCTTTTCAGGAAAGGTTTATCCTTGTTAGTTTATTATATTTTCACGAAATCGATTAGTGAAATTAACTTAGCTTAGATCTCAAGCCTAATGAAACAAAGTTAGCTTAATCGTTTTAAGCGAAGAAGTGGGAGACTGGTCAGGATAAGGAAGATTAATCAAGGAGAAAATCAAGCCAAAGAGAAATGAAGAAAGAAGAGGTTACTTCCTGTCCGCGTCAGTTGTCCTTTAAATAACTCTTTTTCTATCGGATTTAGAGATTATCTCACTGAAAATAAACTCTTCAAGACGGTAATTATGGATTTACTTTTTATACGAAAGGGAAGTAATTGATTTACAAAATGTATACGTTGTTTCTTTTGTGTTTATAATTTTAAGATAGAGCTCTGCACTTATGAGTCAGCATAAGATCTTAATACATAATTATTGTAATTATGATCTAAATACACTCCTAGACATAATTAAAGCATCACTGGAAAAATGTCAAATAATTCATGAACAAATAAGATTAGTACCATCCATTTTCTCATCGTATAGCTATATTGCATATTTAGGCTATTTGTTGCTGTTAAGTGAAATCAAACATTTACTAAAATGTAGCCCAAAAATGTCCAATTTCGAAATAAAAGACGAATGATTAAGTTTATGTGAAATAAGTGATGAGTTAATTTAGTTAAGGAGTGTACAATATTGTGAGGTTTTATGGTAAATTATATCTCAGTTGTCCCGAAAGATGCTCTTTAAAGGTTTTGACATGATTTACAATAAACCCTAGACGAGATATTTCCTACCTAAGAGTAGGTAAAAACTGCATTACGTACCAAAATAAATTTACATATTCAGCATTTGTTCATAGGAAATCGAACTAAACTTATTTCACAGTTTTATGCTTCCAAACATCTTCTCAATCAAATGTCAAGAATCTTATCAAAGGTAGACAATAAGTATACATGCAAATGAATAATTGAGATGTAACTGAATTGACATCACACCCCCGGGCCAAGGTACTCAAGTGTTTCTGGGCTGGACATCAACACAGACGCTGTCTTCTAATAAAATAAAACACAGTCAGCTTTTCGCCAGCCAGCACTGATAATGGGTTGTTGTTTGAAACTAAAGTAGCTTTACTACGTCAACTATTACTTTTTCAATGATCACTTGAATATTCAAATATTTACACATATTACAATGTGTTCAGTAGACGAAGGTTTAAGGGATTATGAAACACCCTGTATAAACCACTCGAGGTTGAATCCTGCATGCTTGGTGAAAGCCAAGTCGAGTTCTCAGTAGCGGTATTGTGTCAAGATGTCGAAGTTTCTTCAGAAAGTCAACAAACCAAAAGTTCTCAAGTGGTCTGAAGCAAGGATACCCTTACCCTTTCTCTACTCGCGTAGTGCTGGTATCGTATATTCTTTATAATCTAGTTCTTCTGTTTCACACCGCGTCCAAACTTCATAATACGGTTGAAACTGATCAGCCAATCAGTGACTGAAGATGGAACTCCACATCGAGGTTGAAATATATCAACCTAGTTATGAAGTTTGGACGAGCTGTGAACCGGAAAAACTAGATTATAGTTGTGACACTGGCCGCGAAAGCCTAAGAGTTAAGTTTAGATATTCTTTGTTTGTTGTTGGCGATGGTACAATCTCTGTGGTTGCAATATTAGGCCTACTAGGATTTTTCCCCAGACCAAAATATCCCGAAAAGTCGTGCAAATTTTACCAGTAATATTTATAATCAGAATCAGGAACATCATTTGTAATAACCCTGTATAGGTATGTTGATTTGTATAAGTTTTTGATTTACGTTGATAATGATTCACTTAACGTATAACTGGTACAAAAATGTGACAATAAGAGAGACAATATGGTATATGAAAGTCTAAACCGTTATGAATTTAAACTTTACATTTAGAGTTAAACTTTCAATAATATTACTTCCTTTAAAGATACTACCTTTAAATTTGAAGCAGCCAATTTGTGTTATTAAGTTGATAGCTTAAATCTTTACTCCAACCACTCTTCGAGGATAGACTAAGGTGATCACTCTAAAAATGAAGGAGTAAAGGCCACTCAAAAAGAGTGAAATTTCGCTTTTTGGGTGTTGAAGTCCAGCCACTCTCATTAAAGAGTGGCTAGATTTTCACTCTTTCGGGAGTGGTTTTAATTCTTTCATATTAAGAGTAAATGTAGTATGAAGAGTGTTTTTTTAGACAACGAGGTCCTGTTAAATTCTAAAAGGCATACTTTAGTTTAGACTTTTAGTTTAATTACGGAAAGTAGTCATGGTTAAGAGTTACACGACAGACTTGGGAATCGAACCCAAACGTTGTGGCACGCTACCACTTAGCTATGACCACTACCTCGTGGTTTGCTAAAAGCGAGTGGAAACAACATCATTTAAATTCTGAACTTAAGAATACTTCAATTCACACATTAGTTCTTAGGATGTCATCTGTAATGAAACTGCATCATAGTTAATTGGTTATACATTAACATTAATTGGTTAGTTATACAAGACATAGTGGTTGAGTGTTATCTAACTGCAATTTGCCTAATTGTCTTAGTTTGCAGCTGAAACTTCTTGACATTCTAGCTATCGATCCAATATCCAATTTGATACTGAACTTATTCAAACAATTAATTTAAAATCATGTTCCTTTTTCCGATCTAATAACAGGGTAGTTCAATAATTTACCACTGATTAATTTTAATTCGGTTCCTTTTTCAAGAAATACGATATTTTATTTGAATATTGGCTATGAACTAAACTAAAGACGCATTAGATAAACAGTTTACATCATCGTTGCTAAAGTAGTCTACCAACATGCCAATCTTTATAAATGTTATTTTGAAAATGTATTCTAGGAAATACTTGTGGGAACTTTAAAATCTCGATGTCAGAGATCTCGTATATCCACCTTAAGATATATAGAGCGTATGATCAATTCAGTCTCTCAAATATATCAGATATTCCTTTTGTCATTTGTCCTGTTCAATCCAATGTCATCTTTACTGCGTTCAGAAGACATCCTCACAAACAGTTTTCTATCTGAATTAAAACAAAGAAACATATTTTTACCTATGTACACAATTTTGAACAACTGTTTATTACATATAAATATAACCTTACATGTCCTTATATCAAGAATATCTTTATTTCTTCATAGCGTACGAGACCCTGACCATTCTTAAAGGTATGTGAATAATACAATGCAATTTCTTCAGTACAAAACGACTATATTTAAATTTAACACGATGGTTATAGAGATAAACAAGATGAAATACAAGGAATTTGGAAAATCAATTACAAGATGAATACCTCTTAACAATCTTAATACGTAGGCTTGAGTGGCTGGTGTCATAGCTACAATCTAGGCACGGAGCGGATCCGTGGTGGATTGGTATCGCGCGCGACCCAGAGCTCATCACTCCGATGGCGCGAGTTCGATCCCCGCAGTCACCACTTACAATTCGTAATGTGACTAATACGGTAACGCTAGGTAAAGGTCGAGGTTGAGTGGTAGAGAGGACTTTGTAGTCCTAACTTCGCCTCGTTAAACAAGACAAACTTTTTTACCTTTAGGCTTCTGGTAGTTTTCACGCCGCGTCAGAAAACTATCATTAAAGCTGTCAGACGTTTCACCCATTCTGTGATGTGGCATCCTCAGTTATAGTCTACAGCTGAGACTGAGGATGTCTAGTCACTGAGGATGCCACATCACAGAATGGGCGAAACATCTGACAGCTTTAATGTTAGTTTTCTGATGCGATATGATACTGGAAGTCTAGATTGTAGTTACTTCTTAACAAGGAAAATTTTTGAGAAGATAATCACTAAATCTACTTAGGAGAAATTTATTTAAGGGAAATGAATGCCTCAGTGGACAACTGACGTAGACAGGAAGTAGCCTCTTCTTCCTTCATTTCTCTCTGACTTGATTTTCTCCTTGATTAATCTCCTTTTTCCTGACCAGTCTCTCTTAGCCGTTACTTTATAATCTGTATAATTTTTGGTATCAGGCTTTTTACGTTATTAGCTGCAATTTTATGGCCACTAACTTATTTCTTCCTTATTAATTCTCTTTCCTCAGTTCACCCAACGTGCTTCCAAAAAGCCAATCATTGTTCAAGCGATTTATATTCGACCAAGACTGGAGTTTCAGTTGATTTTCAGTTGATTTTCAGTTATGTGAAGAAGTTGTGGATCTCATAAGATCTCAATGGATCAAAAGGGACAAATGACAAAGAGAATACACGAAGTCTATCTGCAAGAACCTCTACATCAAACGCTCCACTGATCTTGCAATAAATGTGTTTACGACTAAAATATCTCTTTTGTGTTATACAAAGTGTTTAAAAAAAGCGTTACTACTTTAACATCGTTGCCTAATTTATTACTAGGTGTAAGAACTCAGTGTATGAATGGTTTTATCACGAAAACAAATTTTAAATTTCAATCAAATCAGACTAAACATTCTGCTGTTATAGCAAAGAATTAAATTTTGGGCCACTATTTTGAATTGATTTAATGGATTTTCATAACTTTTAGTATATTTATTTATTTTAAATTTCGTTAAAATCACCCTAAAAGGGGTTCCGGTAGTTCGGGGTTTGGAGTGAAAATGTGACTAGTAGAGATGAAACACAAATATACCCATAAATATAAAGTGTTGAAAAATGCTCAAAACGTGTTCTGGTGGTCAGGATCGCTGCTCATTTCATGGTCCCGGGCCTGGTCTTACTATGCTGACCGCATGAATATCTCACACTTTGATAACGACAAGTTCAGAACCAAGATGTCTGTGCACAAACTACAGAGTCTTTGTCAAATCTAGTTGTGAAGGGAATTAGACGTTAGATCAGTGTCTAAAGTTACAGGTAGAAACTTGGACAACTAAGCAAAGTGGTGTAAGCATCAATCAACCAGTAGATCTTGTTCAGCCAACGAGCTGTATTACAGTTGCTTTGTAGATCATATTCTGAAAGTTTAGGAGGGAACGAATACTGGGGGATAGTACGCTGGGGATACGAACGCTTGGGGGATAGTACTTGAAAATGGATTTTAGCTATTATACAAACTCCATTTATAAACGGATTTTGATATGTAACATCTTCAAAATATTGGAACCGGCTCTACCACGAATTCTTCAAGTAGGCCAGCCGATCACACCGTCAGCTGGGACATCACGTCACCTTCTCGGCCGCTCAGCGACCTTACAGATATATTTTCGTTTGAAAATACTTATGTCACCGTACCTAAATGTGCACTAAAAACTTGAAAATTAGATCAAGATGGAGGAGAAAGAACTACTTTTTCCCGCTATCTTGGTTTGGGCAAACTGATTTTCCATGGTATAGGTTTGATAATGAATTAAAATAAAATTTAATATACGTTTGATGATGTGCCTCTGAAGGTCTCTGAAGCTGAACACTTGACAGGCCTCAGGCTAATAAATGTTATATTATTGGAATGAATACAGGTGTGTTGAAAATTTATCAAATTGATTTTCTGGTACTCATTTGGAGCATAACACAGTTTAGTTGGATGAAACTCCATTCGGGGGGGGGCTGGTTTATTATATTTTAGTTAGGGGTTTACTAAATAAACATTCGTGCAACATTTCGTGAAAATCTGGGAAAATACGAGCTGTACAGTGGTTACATACTAAGATATAAAGCTATTATAAAATTTGCCATTTGTTTTAGAAAATGTTGGAAAGCTCAAAACCGATTGCCGCTTGGTTCTACGATGTTTCGTTCTGTTTAACAATATAAATAGCTAGCTCCAGCTCCTGGAAATTGTCTAACACAATCAAGATCGTAACAAAACTAATATTCATATAAATTTGTTGTTCATTTAATAATGGACGACCGATGACTTGTGTATTATAGGCGATCCATGTGGTCAAATATCTGAGCAGTATTGTTTGCTAATATTGGTCCCAGTATCGACAACGAGTAAGTAGTGATAGAGTAAATATGTAACTTTAGCATCTCTTGAGAACTTTGAGGTTGTTGACTTTGATACATTTCTGAGAATCCAGCTCGACTCTGCCAAGTACACAAATCAACGTGAGGAGAGGTTTGTGTCTACTTTCCTGGTGTTAACAATCTTGTATATCACGTAATAACAAACCAAGCTGACACGAGTAGACCGAGTTTCCTATGCAACATGCCTTCTCAACCTCACTTCAGCCTTTGGCCTCAGAATGAATTTAAGTATACATCTAATGTAGGTAAAAACAACATTTCGTCGTAATCGGACCGCTCAATCCGCTGTTACAGCGAAAAATAATTTTCCCTGGTCACCATTTTAAAACAATATTATTTTACTGGCCCCCATTTTAAAATGACTGGATGGGGTAACATAGGGGTTTTTGTACATTGATGGCTAATACTGAAATACTAATTTATATCACATTTCATTCAAATAGAATGAAACTGACTGTTTTTGCCTTTTTTGTGAAACTCTCAATCTGAGAGTTCCAACAAAATAAGGAAAACCTGTTCTCGGAGAAAGGATCGGTGCTCATTTCGGTGGTCCCAAGTAAACTAAAAAGAAATTTGAAGAAAATTTGTTTATTTGTCTTTAAATTTTGTTAGTAATAAATTAGCTATTTAGTATTAAGATTAAGATCTATTAGTAAATAATTATTAACACCGCAGCCAAATCGATTGTATATTTTAATACATACCGTCTTCCTCACCCTTCGGCTCGAGTTTTCCGCTGTCTATGACTTAATTGTGACGGAATGGTACGATTTTTGAGAACGAACGAATTTGCGCGTACGTCAGCGGATCTACTTGATACTCTTAAAAGAACCCTCGCAGCGCTATCTGGGCTTGGGCTGCCGAACTATGTTGATTTTTCTCCCTCAGCCCTGTGGCATCTATGCAATGTAACTAACCATAACATTATCTCTAGTTTATATAAACTGTGTTTTTATATATCTGACGCATTATTACTATCAAATACAAAAAACGTCAGCAGTTTTATTATCATGTATAAGGCTGTCAAAAATATAATTGTCTTTCATGCACCAAACAAGAAGTTGAAAGAGGTTTGATTTCATTTGTTTTATTCTGAAAATACTAATGCATAAATATATTCTAACAAGCTTCAATCAGTAACTGTGACAACCTTGTCATAAAATGACGTAATTAAATCAGTGAACTGTGTAGGTATTAGGAGATTAACTGATAATAGGCAGTTAGATCAATAATGTCCACTGTAATCAAATGTCTGTTTACTCACCGGGTATACGCTCTAGCCAATCAAAACCTTCTAAATAGTATTAAATATAGAGAGTTAATCAGGTTTTGATCTTGATCGATGTAAGTAAAGTAACGTAGTGCTGCCGTGAATCCTCGCGAATTTCCTGTTAGCGGGGGATAATTTACCCGCATGAGATCTTCGAGGTGTGTTTCTTCATAAAAGGGGGTTTATACCACAACAACTCTTATTATGATTTGATTTAAATTCAACTCGGTATAAATATTTATATTTACGTACCTAACAAGTCAAGGCTATCTTGGTGGTGGAAAATGGGTTTTCGCCGCCATCTTGGTCTGGCTGAATGGATTTTTAATTTTCAATACCAATGATAAGTACGGTAGCAGACGTGTTTCAACTGAGTTTCAAATTATTAAAACCCTTCTTTTTTAAAGGGGGAAGGCCAACTGAGAAATTATGATTGAATGTTCCAAACTGTTGACTATACGGTTTTTTGGTTAAAAGTGTTTTTTGTTAACTTTAGGGTGAAAATACACAATATTTTAAATTAGGTGGAAACAAAAAATTTAGGTTATTTCGTGGCTTATTAATCTTAAGGCTTTTACTAATGTTTTGTGTCATGTTTTAGGTAACCTTTTAACTGGAGACGGGGTTAGATTCTAGATCCCGAAAGGTCCTGTACTTTTGGTTCACTCAAAAACGATGGAAATCGTACGAACGTTATAACCTCGGGGGTTTAAAGTACCGGTAATGTAGCAGATCCGTGGCGGATTGGTATCGCGCGTGACTCCGGAGCTCATCACTCCAGTGGCGCGCGTTCGATCGCCGCAGTCGCCACTTACAGTTTGTAATGTAACTATACGGTGGCGCTAGGTAAAGGTCGAGATTAAGTGGTAGAGAAAACTTTGTAGTTCTAACTTCAGTCAAACAAGACAAACTGTAACTTTTTTAAATGTTTAAAATCACATATCCGCCGAGTATTCGCCACTGCACAGCTGCTCAGAGACAGCGGATATCCGCTATTCTCGCAGCGGATGACAGATATCCGCCGAGCTGAAATCCCATCATCTGCTCCTCACATTGTACAAACGTACATTCTGAGTTTGATCCCTCTATAATACTCCCATTGTTCAGTCCTATCTCAGATTGGTTTCAGGAGTCTGACTCGGGCCAGATATGATTGGTTGGATTTGAGTGAATGTTTGTAGGGATATTTGTCACATAAATTCTTTAGTGAAATTCCAAATATTCATTTCTATCGCTCTGGCGATGGACTCTGGCGGGAACGAAACGTCGAAGCAAAACCGTTTGAAGTGTTGAGCCTCGTAACACTTACAAAATATGTTATTGACCTCCGTCGATCTGTCTGTATGATTGTCAGTGTGGATTACACGTTTGGGGTTGACAAACCTACTGTCGAATCTCTGTTGATATCAGCCGTTGGCTTCGACATGATGATATTGAAGACAAACACACACACGAACATAACTACATTTAAAACACGAACTGTACAGACGCTACGGGACGCCCGATGCTGGTCGGTGCGCGCAGGCGACTTTTGAGTCCAGTCCCCTGCACGCACCGACAGTGGCCCGATTTTGCTGGTTAATACAACTAACCTAAAGATAAACAAAATACAAGTTCGTACGAAATTTTGTAAACAACAGAGAAAATGCTGATGTGATCTTAGAGTGGTCCCAGGGGTCATATAGGGCACTTTCGGTGTGAATATTACCCCGTTATAGGAAATTCGCTAGGGTTCACGGTAGCACTTGTGGCTACGCGTCGGCAAGGTTCTAACAATGTTTTAAGCAATATTTTGTTTTAGCCTTCTGGTCTTTACTTACAAACTGCTCTATACGCAGCTGAGTTTCTTTTCAAGCCACCGAAAGCTTGATGAAAATACTGACGGATAGCCTCGAAGATATCTCAAGATAGCATTTGGAGCTCCTTGAACTATTTCCGGTCTGAGATGAACTGGATCCTATTTGACGGAAACCGATTGCGATCCATAACCGTCTTCAGCTGTTTTAGCCAAAGAGGAAGAATTATATTTCTGAATTCTCGCTTCAACTTGAAGTAATGTTGTTGGAGATACGTACACATTTTAAGACTTAATTTGATTAATATATTTAAAACAAATATGATACCGGTACGAATTAAGATAATTGATCACCCCAGAAAAAGTTTAGGACGCTATTTTCTTGGTGTAGAAATTTGTTTTCTATGTTCTCAAAAGTTGTCTCTAGGTTTGTAAAACCTAGTTCTTATAAAACCTTACGCCAATATTAGCAAAACATGTTAAAGTTGGCCAAAAGTAGGATAGTATTTTACTTGCCTTTTTCGTATATAAGGAACATAGAACCGCACCTACCCTATCATTGTAAATTTTGGTTCATAAACGGCGTCGGAAACAGGGAACTACGAAACCATGTTTTGCTACTTTTTGAGTGAGCGGAGCAAAGTTGGAATATCGCTACTACCATTTCTCCTGACTGGCAAGGTCGGCGGCACTTCGACTCTTCAAAGAACTGAGCCAGACAAGACAGCCCTACTAGATCCGATGTTTTTGAAACAGAGGATAAACTTGGATTTCCACCTACCCCTCGTCCACTGGAGAGAAATAATCAATACCCCGCTATTTCAATGGTAAACATGGGTTCTTGCTTTGTTGACTAATCCTCTTAGAAATACAGTCTTAGTAAATAAAACCAACAGCACATGTTCAAAAAACTTACCGATTCCAAAAATAAATTTAAATCAGCTCGTACACCTCACCTGAAAAAATGAAATATTGTTTACTTACGAAAGTTATGGCAGAAGAAATTCAGACAGTAAGGAAATGTAACAATAGTACAGTCCAAGTTTTAAGCTATCAAAGTGATAACTTATCCTAGATATTTAAATCGAAGACATCCTTATCTACGTACTGTTTTCTATTCCCCTTAATGTCCATGGTTTCAAACAACATAGTTCAGATATCATTCTGTATTCAGTTATGTAAACTGTAACAAAACATGTGTTCGTTCGCTGAAGGCAAGCGTGAGTGAGATGAATTGCCTGTACCTACGACCTACGCTATGAGCGTACCTTGCTACGAGCGTAGCGGATTGCTCTAACAAGTGAGGCCGAAGGCCGAAAGAATCTACGGACACCTGACGAAGGGTAGTATAGGGTCAAAACCTCAGCTAACCACTAGTACAATGGTTAAGAATGCGCAGTAGTGGTTGTGACCTTGAATTCCGTCCCATAAGAACAATGTTAAACATGTTCTTGAGACACCTCACGCCTAGACTACAGTTAAAACGCAATTTTTCAGAGCTTTCATTCTCCAAAAAGCCGTTCGGACAATCGCAAAACTTCAAAGAAGTAGAGTGCAGGCCAACCTTCCAAAATTTGAAATTGTTGACTTTACCTTGCCTCTGTATTCTTCAAACTTGTCTTCTTTCAAATAAAATGTGACACCATAAGAGGAAGTGGCACTCTTATGAAACAAGAGGCAGGGAAAACTATCTAACTGGGAGACACAGAACGATAGTTCATGAACGTTTGCCTCTCAGGCAGGAGTTCAACTAGTCAACCGGTTGCTACCCGATTAGGTACAACGCCGAAGGCGTTCAAAGCTCGTCTAAAACAAATCTTGGTCACAAAGGCATTTTACAGTACAGACGAGTTTATGGCACATAACTGAGAGACTGCAGAACCTAACGACGTACAATAGAGTGGGGCTAGAGGGAACAATCTGAAATGAATGAGAGAGTGAATGAACAAAATGTATGTTTGAATGGGACCTCGATGTCAGAATGCAAGGAAAATTTTGTTCAACTAATAATATGACGATTGCATAACATGTTTATGTTTCGCAATAAACTATTTATTTATTTATTTACAGTTATTATCGGATGTTCATTAAATAAACTTTGTTTTAAAGTGCATGAAATGTTTTAGTGACTCCGCTGAGTCAAACTTCCATTTTCTCATTTATAAAACCATGGCGTAAGTCCAAAAATGTAAGAAACTTTGTTTTTAAATTACTCGTTTTTACTATGAAACGAATAAAATTGTTAAAACAGTGGTCAGCGGAGACACTACAGAACATTGTTATCTTTCAAAACTCATTTCAAAAGACCTTACGAAAACTTTTGGCTTGAGGTGTCTTAGGAAAATGCTTTTTAACATTGTTCTTATGGGACAAAACCAAATGGCCGACAAGTACTGTGCACTCTTAAACCAAAACACGTTTTTTGAAATAATTCTGTAAAAATATTGAGAAAGTACAATATTTACTGACATAACAAAGTTTTATGTTAAAACTCAACAGAACTAAAAATTAAAACTATTAAGCTCTTTTCTGACAAACATATACGTTTGCTTTAATTATTTATCAAGGTCTATAATAATTTTATATTGAATAATGTTCAGGCTCCTCAAAAGTGTGATAGAACATACAAAGAAAAGCACGAGTGAAGCATTTTCCTAAACTCGACTTCTTCTTTCATTTCAACAATCCATCAAGTTTGCCTCTTCCATCTTACTTAATCTGTTTACTGACTAGAGCTTGATGTATTTGTTTCATAGCCTTGACTTGGACAAGTAAACAAGTGCATTGTGATGATAAAGAAGGTTGAACTCATGATAGGTTGTTAATTATACATTTAGTTGATAATTTCAATAGACTATAAACAGTAACGTTGAGCAGTAGGTCAGGTTTTGAGGATGATATAGGTCTAAAGCGGCTCAGATAGTCTCAGTGATCATCTGATGATACCCGCATCAACTCCCACCATCGTTTAGACGTATCAGACCGTCACCTGCGTGGTTTGGAAGTCACGTTAAGCCTTGGTCCTTGTATTTCCATTGGTAATTGTGCTATTAATTAATGACCCATTTTAAGAAGGAGGTTTAGTTTGTAACAAGACTACACCTCATAACTCATTACTACCACTCATCACACTCATCCTTCATCACATATTTGCCTTAAAATATCCTCATGAGAGTGGTCGGCATCTCAAATAGTGATATAAAGACGTATTGGTTAACGTGTATCAAATGCTAAACAAAAAATAATAAATTTTAGTAGAGAGAAACTTAAGTGGCTAACGTGACTGATTTGGTAGTTTGCATTGGTCATGAAACTCATTAAGCATTACAAACGCGTTTGAAAACCCCTTTTTACTTGAAAAGGACACAAATTAAACCAACGTTTTGTTTTTAGTTCAACTGTTTCGTTACAGTACTTCACTGTAACAAAAAATTCTTACTCAAAGTTATCAGTTATTAAGGAGAACGTAGAACTTTAACTTTTGGTATATAACCACGTATGAATCGCAGCATTGCAATAAACACAGTATTTTCATAAATTAAAACACTATAATGAGTTTGTAATTATACAATTCGAATTCATAAATACAGTATGACGAGGACATACAGTAGGTTATGTCGAGGACACAGTGTTCACAAGAAAGTTTAAGACATTGATTCACTAGATCACTATTTGAGATGCCGACCACTCTCATGAGGGTATTTTAAGGCAAATATGTGGTGAAGGATGAGTGTGATGAGTGGTAGTAATGAGTTATGAGGTGTAGTCTTGTTACAAACTAAGGCCGACTCTTCCTTAGAATGGGTCCAATGACCAATGGAAATACAAGGACCAACGGCTTAACGTACTTTCGAACCATGGAGGTGATGGTCTGATATGTCTAAACGATGGTAGGAGTTGATGCGGGTATCATCAGATGATCACTGAGACTAACTGAGCCACTAGAGACCTATATCATCCTCAAAACTGACCTCCATGAAGCTGAATTACAGGACCACGCCACGAGTCCCAGACAAGGAGCTTAAGACATTGAGGAGCTTAAGTGAAGAGTTCGAGAGGTTATTGGAAGCACAACTCCAGCAGTGCTTAGAAAAACTTGGTGTGAAGTTAAATTCAAACTAAAAATTTGTGTGCCAACCACAGAGAGCACTTGGAAATGGTTTATGTGATTTTGTTTATGTAACATTACTCGTAAAAGAATGAGTACAAGTAATTTTGTCCTATGTTAGGAATGGCACCATGACGGCCGATGTTGAAGTGAGCTCGAAACTGACGATTGACAGAAATGACCGATTCGTTACACATAAACACTCGGCCATATTATAGAATTATTGTTCTATTACAAATGCACGATGATACGCTAACTACTGATGAGCCATGGTAACCAATCCCTAAATGGCAATAAAAAAACATTCATTTGCCACAACAATGGACTCGCCAGCTGTCATAACAGCTGACAAATAACAGATTAAAATTGTCCCTGTTTTTTTGGCTCACTCCGTATTAGAACTGTTTAAAGCTGCTGCCACGTTTTTGAGCAAATTGGCCATTCATGTGTCCAACAATTATTATGAACCACTGTGTAAAAGTAGTAATATTTTCGATTTAAAACCGATCACGTCCAGTGAACTACTAGTTCTATATAATTAGGTCCTGTGACGATTGTCTATGCAGTCGATGTTTTTGGCAGTACAATTCTCGACTTTGGCTACTGAACTAGTGAACTTCTCCCTTGGTTGACAGAATCCTGCGGTTGTTATTTTCCCCGAAAGAACGGAAGAACGACGCAGCCAGGTTCGCCACAAGAGTGAAGAATTGCCGGTCTCAAGAGCGTCGTCGGTTTTACAAATCACAACGTCTTTCGCACACTGACAAATGCGCCTCAGCAGTTGAAACTGCTACTTTCACCAGCCTTGCTTATTTGCTCTTGTGTATATCTCTTGTGAGCTTTTCTACAGAAAACTAAAACATAGCGTAGCCACACTATCACTACAAATCACTATTTGAGATGCCGACCACTCTCATGAGGGTATTTTAAGGCAAATATGTGGTGAAGGATGAGTCTGATGAGTGGTAGTAATGAGTTATGAGGTGTAGTCTTGTTACAAACTAAGTCCGACTTCTTAGAATAGGTCATTAATTAGCCCAATGACCAATGGAAATACAAGGACCAACGGCTTAACGTGACTTCCTAACCAACAGGTGATGGTCTGATATGTCTAAACGATGGTGGGAGTTGATGCGGGTATCATCAGATGATCACTGAGACTATCTGAGCCGCTTTAGACCTATATCATCCTAAAAAACCTGACCTCCATGAAGCTGGATTACAGGACCACGCCACAAGTCCCAGTTAATGCATACAGAAAACTAAAACGTAGCCGACGCGTAGCCACATGTGCTAACGTGAATATTTGCGAATCTTCTGTAACGTGAGAATAAGTTACAATTTCGGCAGGGCGTTCTCTAAAACGGGTTGCACGCTATAAAACTGAACTATCCAGCGGATCCATGGTGGATTGGTATTGCGCGCGACTCTGCAGCTCATCACTCCGGTGGCGCGAGTTCGATCCCCGCAGACACCACTTGTAATTTGTAATGTGATTGTACGGTGACTTTAGGTAAATTCGTGAATGAGTGGTAGAGAAGATTATGTAGTACTATTTTAACCTCGTTAAACAAGACAAACTTTCCTTTTTTTCACTATTCTGATTATGGTGAAACTTAATTGTACGTACCAAACCTATGTAGCCAAAAATCAACTAGATTCAATCAGCCAGACCAAGATTGCGGCCAAAAATTTAAAACTGATATAAAGTGCTTAAACCAGGACAATGAAATCCTTTAATTAACAGTGGCAAAAGTTTCAAAAAGCTAAAATAAACTGAAAGCAAAAAGTTTTCTCAGCAAGTCTTATTTGAAAACAAGGACGACAAACTCCTTGTCGTTCCATCCAGTCTCAACTCTCTTCAATTAGTTGAGGTTCGTGGCACTTTAATCAAATTTGTGTTTTAAACCTTTTAATAGTGATTAAATTATATCATTTTTATCATCCAGACCATTTAAAAAGACTAAGTTTAAAAAGTAAATGATAAAGCGATCGAAATATTTTGAGGACTGACTAGGGGATAAGAAATAAGACGGAAAATTTAAGATTTACTCATTACATCAATACTTTTAACTAAAATATATTTTATGACAACCAAAAGCGACTTACAGCTATATAACAGGTGAGTTGAGTATGGATACTTCCTGTAAAATTTCAAAAGGATGAAGATGGAAAAATGAAACTCAGGATACCTTTATTTAAAATAAAAATGAACTTTTTAGTCACTATTACAACTTGTCTCATTCCCCAAAATGGGGTTTTTGGGGGGCTCAACATTTTTTAAAGTGGGACCCATGAGTGACACTTTATTTTAAAGGTCTTAATTAAAGAAAAATAACAGTGGAATCCAGAACTTTCTATCTTAAACTAGTACAAACCGACCTAATTGAAATTAGGTAAAACCTAGTAAAGTATACCATTTTGCACTGAGTAGAGATTAAGAGCTCTAGTTTCCCCTGTTCTTCATCTTCACCCAAAACCATTAAAATGAAGTGTCACTTAACTGGTCTTACTATTTGAAAGTTTTGAGCTACCCCCAAAAATCCCACTTTGGGGAATGAGTAAAGTTGTAGTAGCGACTAAAATTTTCACTTTTATTTTCTACAATGTTAGCCTGAGTGTCATTTTTCTATATTTATCCGTTTGGAACTTAACAGGGGGTATCCATACTTCTAACTCGCCCTGTATACTCGTACAAAATCAACGTTCATTCACTTCAGTTTGCGACAGACTGACTCAGATTATAGTCCAACTGTCATGTTGGATGAAACTGAGATCACAGAGGTCTACTCAATGGAATTCTTGGAATACTTCTAGATAGAGGGTTGACATGGGATAATCATATAGGTCATGTCTGTTCCAAGTTATCTTCAGGTATTTATGTCTTGAGGAAATTGTCCGAATACTGCCCAACTCAGGTACTGATGACGGCATATTACGGACTCATCTTCCACACCTCTTACGGATTGGTGCTATGGGAAGTTGTTCAAACGCAAACATTTCAAGAGTTTTCATTTTGCAAAACGACCGTCCGAACAATTGCAAAGTTACAAAGAAGAGAGTCGTGTAGACCAGCATTAAAAATCTGAAACTGTTGACACTACCCTGCCTCTACATCCTACAAACCTGTCTTTTCTTCAAAGAAAATGCGACCAGCTAAGAGGGAGTGATATTCACTGTATGAAACGAGAGGCAGGGAGAACTACGGACTGCCCAACACAGAACGGTAGTTCACGAGCGTTTGCCATCCCAGGCTGGAGCTCAACTTGTCAACAGACTACCAAATGCGATTGTGCCCTAATGCCCAAGGCATTTAAAACTCGCCTCAAAACATTTTGGTCGCAGAAGCATTCTACAGCAAAACGAGTTTATGGCACACACTTGGGAGACCATACATTAATTGATTTGACGGGGTGCAGAGTGGGATAATTCGAATGAATGGAGATGGTGGTATAAACTGTAAGTCTGAAAGGTTCTCGATGTGTATGAATGGAAAATTTTGCTTTGTAGATAACTCCTGACGATTGCTATACATGTTTTATAATGTTCTTGCAATAAAATATTTATTATTATTAGCTCTAAGATAATCGGAAAGCTTGAACCTACTTAATTAACGAATGTACCAGGTTGTATTCCTAAACGTGGGAACATTCATGAATAGTACGGGCTGGCAAAAAGCCGGCTGCCTTTTACTTTTTGAAGGCGCGTCTGTGTTGACGTCCAGCCCTGGAACGCTTGGGTGCCTTGGTGAGTTTGAATAACATAGACATATATCCTCTTTAAAAATGCTCTTGTTTTGTTGTTTGTTATGGTTATCATTCTTATGGCACTGTTATATTTGTTAAAGTTCTGCTTTGTAGTTTATTTATACGTTATTAATTTGTTAATTTACATGTTATGAACTGCTGTATTGGACTCTATTCTCTAAAGTGTCCAGTCTGAGTGTAATTTTGTAATTGGGAAATAAACCTATAAAATTGCAATTTTGTAAATTGAAAATAAAGAAATAAATAATTAGTTCTTGATTTTTCCGCAGAATTCTTCATATTTACATACACGTTACAGTCGTTTCCAATTAAACGTCTACTGTCTGACCTAGTTCGTAGTTTTCTCATATCCGGTTCCGCCATTGCCAGGGATTTCCGGTCTGTTGTGTTGGACAACATGAGCAGCCAAGATGGCGGCACAGGCCCGCTCTCGCAAACAATGACCCTAATGGATCCTGCCTCAGCTCATATCTGCTACTCATATTTCTTCCCTTCCACCAAAAGTACCTCTTATTTAACCTTTTCTAGTGCACTTGACGTTTTTACTGAGTCATGGGTATGTACTTTCTGTATTAACATTGAAGAGAGAACTACTGTCCAAATTTGGTTGCTGTGAATATATTGTAAATAAATCAGCAATTTAAACAATGGATGTAACCTTTCATTCAGGGGAATAATAAACCTTAACGGTATACAGATCATTTAAAAAAGAAAGAAAAGATTTCATATACGTATTAAATAGAAACTACTCGTATTTTATAAGCCAATAATAATTATTTCTATTTCTTTAGATAGAGTTTTATTGTATCAGATGATGTCTCGTGTAGTTAGTTTTTGCATTTACCCCTCAGGGCACCGAACCTATTGCCATGTGATTTTCATCTTTATGGCTTTGCAAAAGATAAGGTTTATGACCCATCTTTACCCGCTACCGTTCAAAACCTCAGGGTTCGGACAAAGGAAGCAGTAGACTCCATCACTCCAGTTACTTCAGCTCTTGTAGGGCAAGATATATACTAACGGTCATATAGAGTCCATAAATAATCTTTGAATCCATATCTTCGTCTTTGCATCTAAGTTATTGATCAAATATAGTTTGCCTGTAATAATGATATTAAATATGTTCTTTCACGTTGAAACGACCTGTATTTAATCACTAGATTTTAAAGTGAAGCTTTTTGATATGAGCTTAAGCAAGGCCGGGTTGGTAACACAACTACACTTCATCATCCATCAAAACACTCAACACACTTTTTCCCATATACACTTTAAAGTACCCTTTAAGAGTGGTCAGTATGTTCATTCAAGATACCCAGTCGGAATCTAACTGGTATTTTTACCTGTGCAGATAACCTGATACAAGGGCATTGCAAAGAGAGATAATGTAACTGTGTAGGTTTTGGTCTATTTGTACGATATTCCTTTCTATAGGTCAACAGAGGGAGTAAATTGAGGTGCATCAAAGAGGGACTAATTGGAGGTGCATCGAAGGGACAACTGGAGGTGCATCAAAGAGGGAGTAACTGGAGGTGCATCAAGGAGACAGTGGAGGTGCATAAAGATAACTGGAGGTGCATCAAAGAGGGACAACTGGAGGTGCATCAAAGAGGTTTAACTGGAGGTGCATCAAGAGAACTGGAGGTGCATCAAGGGAATAACTGGAGGTGTACATCAAAAGGGACTAGTGGAGGAGATTCATAAAGGAACTAACTGGAGGTGCATCAAGAGAGGAACCTGGAGGAGTGCATCAAGAGAGGACTACTGGAGGTGCATCAAGAAAGGAGTAAGAGGAGGTGGATCAAAAGAAACTGGAGGTACATCAAGACTAACTGGTGCATCAAAGAGGGACTAACTGGAGGTGCATAAAAGAGGGAGTAACTGGAGGTGCATCAAAGAGGGACAACTGGAGGTGCATCAAAGAGGGACTAACTGGAGGTGCATCAAGGGACAACTGGAGGTGCATCAAAGAGGGACTAACTGGAGGTGCATCAAAGAGGGACTAACTGGAGGTGCATCAAAGAGGGACTAACTGGAGGTGCATCAAAGAGGGACTAACTGGAGGTGCATCAAGAGTGGGGGTGCAGGGACTACTAGGTGCATCAAGAGGGACTAACTGGAGGTGCATCAAAGAGGGACTAACTGGAGGTGCATCAAGAGGACAGTGGAGGTGCAGGGAAGTAACTGGAGGTGCATCAAGGGAGTAACTGGAGGTATCAAAAGACTAGAGGTGCAAAAGGACTAGTGGAGGTGCATCAAAGAGGGAGTAACTGGAGGTGCATCAAAGAGGGACTAACTGGAGGTGCATCAAAGAGGGACTAACTGGAGGTGCATCAAAGAGGGACTAACTGGAGGTGCATCAAAGAGGGACTAACTGGAGGTGCATCAAGAGACTAACTGGAGGTGCATCAAGAGACTAACTGGAGGTGCATCAAGGAACTAACTGGAGATCAAAGAGGCTAACTGGAGGTGCATCAAAGAGGGAGGTGCATCAAAGAGGAGGTTATCAAAGAGGGATGCTGGAGGTGCATCAAAGAGGGACTAACTGGAGGTGCATCAAAGAGGACTAACTGAGGGGTGCATCAAAGAGTGACTAACTGGAGGTGCATCAAAGAGGGACTAACTGGAGGTGCATCAAAGAGGGACTAACTGGAGGTGCATCAAAGAGGGTTTGCACGATAGTCAATTTGCTGAACAGAGAGTAAACATTATTGGTTACCTCCGGTTTGGATCTAGAGGACCTCTGTAAAGCTGTTTAAATACTGATTTAGGTGGCTAAAACCCAACCACCTCTAACCTGGTCGAAGCCCAAATCAGTTGCCCAAGCATGATGCTTGCAGACTCATTCCATTCCTTACCTTGTCCCACATCCTGCCCACACCGTTGGCTAGCACACAAATTCTATAAAGACTGAGTTTGTCCAGATAAGATTTTTCTTTACTGGTGGTCCATGTGGCAAAGTCAAGTATGAAAGAAGTAGGCGCTCAGAAATACAACACCCAGACAGCCAGATAACATGTAGCATCTCATTCAATTGAACCTTGTGACAGGATCTCGTGGATTACGCTGTTGTCCGTGTTTACAGTGATGAACGATACGTGAACTGGATCAGCCAATTACATTGTTTGTTTCATCAACACCAATTGAGTCAACCTTGCCTTCGAACAAACACGGAATCAAATAATGAAACAAAACGCGTTTTGTTCAAGTGGATCTTTGTTCTGTAGTTTACTGTCTTTATTAGTTTAGAATATTATGAGTTATTTTACCATACAAACCGGCAGTATTAAGAGGCGGGCAGAAAAACAGCAAGCGTGGGGATCTTCTCCCTGAAATAATGAGGTTTTGTACTATACAAACCGTACTTTTGATCCGATTTCGATGAAACTAAACATTTCCGCACTAGAAAGCTGTTTTGTTGTTAAATAAGATGTTATTTTCAAGAGAACAACATAATTTTAAAATGAAGCTGTTCCATGAACTTAAAGATGAACCTGATTAAGTGATAGAACCTCTAAGGGACCTATTTCCCCTGAATGCTATCTTAGTCTAGGGGTAATATTTACGTCCAATTAAGAATCGTACATAAGCATCATTACAATGTCGCATAAAGCAAATGCGCTTGAAATAACCTCGTAGAAGTAAATATTTGCGTCTAACCACGACACAAGGAACTATTGAAGCGAACTCGGGATTTAGGTCAGGACCATTAAGTAACGTGTTTATACAAGCAATCCGTCGAAAACATCAGCGTCATCCTTGTCTTCTTGCAAGTGCCTTAGCGACAAAAGTTAATATAAATTCCCAAAAATGGAATTGTTTATACATCCTTAGACATCTACGTAATATTATACGTAGGGGATACGATAAGTAAAAGTTCTCCAGCTAAACATAAATTTAAGTACAAGAAATATTTAAAACCTCACAAAACTATCAATTTAACTACACAGAAAATCCTTAATTGTTGAAATATCACAAACACACTGTTGAAGAAAGAGACTGAAGTTTGTAATATTTGCATTTGAATTAAAGAAGGACGGACAAGCCATTACATTATCGGTGCACGAAGGGAGTCTGCAATATTATACGTGATGCATTTCTAGCTGAGTCTGTATTATATTGCAGTTGGGATTCAACGATAGTCCATAGATTTCTTTTGCAAGAAATACATTGAAGTTTTCAACATCATACAATTAGAAAAATGTTTTAAAATTAGTTTTATATCAAGGAAGTTTCAGAGAAAACCCTTTAAGCAATCAGGTTGATTGGCGCAATTTTGTTTGGTAAAGTTTTAAACATTTGTTGTATTAAAGATATTGTAGCATGTAACTTGGGTTTAAACTTAACCTTACGTAACGTTTGTTTGTTTTTTGTCAAAGAGTAGGCCTATCCACCTTTATGTTTTTTTTGGAAACCAATTAAGTTCACCCAATTTTCTTATTGGGCTGACAAGTCTAAATAAATAAGTTTCGTCAAGCCTCGAGTACAACACAGGTTGTCAAGTTTTGTTAGCGGCAGAATGTATGTAAATGTATAGCATTTAGCATTTAAAACTAAACACAACACATCATACATTTTGTATTTAAATTTTCAAAAAAATGGTCCCTTCCCTCTCCCGAAAGTACTTTTAGGTGATATTTCCAAGAGTTAAAAGATAATTTCGCAGACTCTTTGGAATCAATATTAGAAAACTGCAGTTGAAAAACACCAAAATCTACGATTATTTAGCTGCTACAGATAGCGAACGGGTAGTCAGTTACTCTAAAGATAATGTTATGGTAAGTAGATTGCGCATAGATGCCGAATGGCTGAGGCAGGAAAGTCAACAGTTTTGGAAGTCCAAGCACAGATAGCGCTGCGAGGAATTCTTTTAATAGTCTTAAGTAGAGCCACTGACGCACGCGCAAGTTTGTTTGTTCGTGCAAATCGAACGGTTTGGTCCCATTTAAGACATTGACATTGGAGCCGAGGAGGGGGAAAGACGGCGAGAGACGAAAGCGCTCGCAGCGCTCTCTGCGCTTGGGCCGCCGAACTACTGCCTCAACCATGTAGCATCTACGCACAATCTACATAACTTTATCACTGGTTACTCCTTGTATAAGACGTAGTAAATCGTGCGATATTTTAACTTTAAACAATAACAAACAAATGTGGATGTAAACACGTAAATGTTGAAAAGGTGGATATTAGTCAACACGCTGATGACGTCACGGTTTGTACGGTTGATAACGCTCCGGGGACGCGAAGTACTTCACTCTTTTTATTCAGAATTCACTCTCCACAACTGAGATAACAACTTGAATTCACTCTTTTGAGCTTTTTGTATTTTATTTTGTTCTGTTTTCCAAATAACATTTGAAAAGGTTCACGAAAAAGGTTTTGACTAAGCTGCAAAAACGTTCTTGGAAGTTGAAAAAGTCTTCTAGTCACGATTAACGTAACAATAAACTTAAACATAATAAATGAAACAATTTTTTAAGTTGTTTTATAACAATAGTACAATTCTAAGGTTTAAATATTATTACAGTCATTTTCCATACTATTTTAAAAGAAAGGAGAGAACATGTCATTACGGGATCTGGAATAGGATTGCGTCCTCTAGTTAAAACCTCTGAGGACGGAACCAGATTAGATCCCGAAACGTTGTGTTCTTCTTGTTAACTAAAAAAACAAGGAAAACGTTCGAAATTTCAGGGATGAAAATCCACAGTTAACATGCGCTTTTTTAAATTAGACAAGTTATTCAAACTTATACGGTACATATTTAGATTTTGCAAGCCATTTTATACAAGGAAAAGTTACAATTAAAATTACCACATTACACAAATTAATACAGATTAGTAAACTGACGCCAATTTTCCTCAATCATTGATATACAAGACTAGTGTTTGGAAACCATTAATAGTCAAAAGTAAAAACAAGAAAACCTTCCGGAAAAGTCAATTGATTTAGCAACAGTTTTCGTTTCTGAGAACTGTTATAATAATCGTTACTATTTCACGTTTTATTTTGTTTTTTTTTTCTGTTTGGTTACTATTCGTAGCGTATGAAATTTGCCAAAATACACGAACACGTATTATACAAGATTTATTTTTACTTTGACATGTCTGATGTTGCCATTTTACGTAGTGACAAGCTAAGGATCAACATATTTTCAGGGACGGTAAATTACTTAAGCTATTTTATTTACAGGCAACGTATGCTAGTTTTAAATTATTACAACTAAAAAATAATCCAATCATTGTGTTAATAACGGGTTTGGATTCACTATTTAGTATTATTGTACTGGCTTATAAAATACTAATTGAACATCGATGATTAAAAACGGCGTTTCCAATCTTGCTACCTACATCTCATGAATATCTTTTGCTAAGCCCAAAAAATTCTCTCAATATTTATTCTCATAAAATATACACTTTGCTACGTAGCAAAAGCTGCAACGAAAACCTTTCATTGGACATAGGATAATGAGATTCTTGTTTGTTCCAAGGCAAGGTTGACTCAATTGGCGTTGATGAAACAAACAATTTAATTGACTGATCCAGTTCAAAGTATCGTTCATCACTGTAAACACATATAACAGCGTAATACACGAGATCGTGTAACAAAGTTCAATTGAAAGAGCAACGTTTTGTTATGGGACTAATTTTTCTGGGGACTTTAGTTTGGACTGGAAGAAGTCCAAAGATTTCATTAACGTTCGTAGTGATAAAGTTCCGCCTCAGTGGTCACCTTAGAGAAAGCCTGAATTCATCCGCACAAGGAACACACGACACCTGTGCACGTAACAACTGTCTAAACAACGGGCCTTCTTTCAACTGATGCGGCCTAACTGTCAAACCAACCACCGGCAAATATTTACGGTGGCCCCCACAAATGTATAGAGACTGATTAATTATAAATTGTTCAATACTTTCACAAATTTGCTTAAAATTATCCAAGTTTTAATGCTTTATCACTCCATTTTTAAAACACATGATTTCGAAAAAAAAGCTCTATGTCGTCAAAAAACTCCTTTAGAGTCTAAATGTATCCTGTTTACATTATTTTAAAAGGCAGAAAACGGACCACTATAAACCCTTGCATTGAAGCGCCACCTACTATAGCTGAGGCAGAGTGTTTAAGCCGCCTCTCCTGACTCAATTTAAAACGGTAGAAAATGTTCGCACCCGATTTGTTTGTTACTTTTGGTAGCTCAAGCTTGTTATTAACGTGGTAAAGGACAAAACTACCAGTGCACATTTAATTAAGATGACTTGTACTGACATGAATGAAGTAGTAAATATAATTTAGACCTAAGATACAAAATAACTTATAGATAAAAACTGATTTAAAATCGTCATTACAGGGCTTGGCAGAAATTATGCAGACGGCATTTTCTTTCTGTACTGCTATACTAATTCTTTTACATTGCTAACTTCTTGCCTTTGCATCGACTTATAGTTTATAGCTACAAGACTGGAGAACATCAATGTGAGTTATGTGTTTCATGAAAGTGCGTGTTCGTGGCTTGAGATTTCTCAACTCAATAACGTCAACGACCCTCCCCCCTTCCCACCACCATAAACCCCTTTGACTTTATGGGAGGGGGAGGGAGAGGGACCATGTCAGTTGCGAGCGTGTAATATCAATTGTGTGCTTTGCGTACACGGGAAATGGTGGGTGATTATTCATTGAGAAGTAGCGAAGTCCAATCTTTGGGATAAACAAATTTTGTTCGTTTGTCTAAGATCTTACTTATGAAATATTTGTAAGATTTTATTTAAACTTTCCACATTTGTTTTACACCCTAATTTCATGCCTGGGTATATTAAGGTAATATTTTAGGACAATTCGTAATTACTAGGTTAGAAGAAAAGCAAATGTATTTTTTTTTGAGGTCAATCGGACATTTCGTTTTTTAATAACTGCCATTTTCAGGGCTAAATATTTTATATCATGTTTTTAACAGTGACGTTTTTTGGACTGCAACTCTTTCCATCGTAACCTTTCAGCCCCGTAATGTGCAGCCTTAACTCCAGCTTGGGCTGGTGAATTATGTTAGAATGACTCTTTTTTGATAACATTGGGATGGTTAGGTATAAACCCCTTTTAATATGACACTTTTCCTTTTCTCTTTAGAAATTGTTGTCTTTCGTTGGTTATATCATCAAAGACAATGTTATACTAGGTAGGTAGCGCATATATGCCGCATGGCTGTGGTAGGCAGCTCAACATAGTTGAGGCAGCCCACGCAAGGGCGCTGCAAGCGCTCCGTCACCCCCCCCCCCCCGTGACCTCACATGATCGACTTTACCCGATGTTAACGGCCCAAACGTGACGAAAGCGCGCAATATCCGAAAACAGCCGAACTTACGATTACGTCAATGGTTCTACTTGAGACTAAAAGAAGTCCCTCGCAGCGCAATCTGTTCGTGGGCTGCCACAATTTTGTTGAGCTGCCTGCCTCATCCATTTGTCCTCTATGCGCTATCTACCTACTATAGCACTGTCATTGATATTATCAAGTCAATGCGGTTTTCATGATAATGTTGCCAACTCTTCTTTAGTAAAACATCCATAACCGTTATCCATAGTTATCATGATAGAACAGAGCAGAGCACACAGTGACCATGTGATATCGGATACCGATGAGGTTCATGTTCAGTCAGCTGAGATTGATGATTGGATATCAAATCAGCTGATCAACATCAGTCTACCTTTGAACCTTGATGCAGATAATGTTCATAGCGATGTATAATTTTGTTACCTTAGCTTCCAACAAAATAGTGGACAGAAAGGCAAATGGTTCAAACCCTAATGTACAAGAGCAAACTAGGAGTTAAAAAGGTACTGGTTGTCTTGTTGAACAAGGCGAAGTTAGGACTGCAAAGTCCTATCTACCATTCAACCTCGACCTTTACCTAGTGTCGCTGTATAGTCAGTTGACAATTGTACGTGGTGACTGCGGGGATCGAACCCGCGCCAGCGGAGTGATTGACTCTGGATTCGCGCACGCTTTCAACCCACCACAAGTCCGCTAACGGAGTTAAAAGATAATGCGTTCGAATGAATGGCGAATAAGAAAACACTTATGAAAACAACTTTCCTTGTAAAAAGTTGACGAAACCACAACTTGTTAAGAGTTGAAAACATAATTGACAAACTGACCCAAACTCTCCCTAACTTCATTTGGTCCCTTTTCTGCGTGTGAAATATGTTTTTGCACTGACCTTAAAACGCGTATCTTTTAGCATTCGCTGGAAAGGTTGTTGTTAACAACATACAATGGTAGAAGTATGTTTGTTGCAAGTGTCACATTTACTCAAGAAGTCACAGTGGGGGTAGATAGTGTAAGAATGAAGGGTGTTGGCGAGTTATAGGGTTTCTTGATGACTCATAAACACTCTTTGTTGTTCTGCTTTAACCTGCCGCAGTATTAGGTTACACGCAAGGGAAAACAGGTGACTTTTAAAAGTTATTTTGAATCAACTGGCATTATATTACAGCTGTTTTAATATAACATAGAAAACATACTGACTAACAGTTGTAGACACGATCACCAGCTGCGCATCTTCTGTTGATTATTGAAAGATTAGACAATTTTAATCGTTTCCGGGTGTCAAACAAAAGTATAATTTACTTGCTTGTATAATTGTATTGAATAATTAAGTTCTTCAAGTAAAGTTTTTTTAATCAAACAGGACTAAAAGAAAACTTTCCAAAGGATCAGAAGACTTCAGATAGCTTACCGGAAATTAGAACAATTTCCGCTACCTCGGCCAGAAACTAAGCTTTTCAAACACCTTGAGGTGAAGTTGTCAAGTCAGAAAATCACTCAATCACTTTGTTCCTACAAGGAAATAATAGTAAAGTCCTATTGCTTAAGAACTTTTGCAAAACGGATATCCGTTAGAAATGTAAATAAACAAGAAAAAATTTAGATGGAAAGTTTATAATACTGCTCAACACCAAAAACGTTTGTCTTTTTAAAGAAAAGTGCCGTAAAGGTTTAAGAAAAAGGAAATGAAAAGCATAACGGTTGTTAAGTTGACATATACCAGGTAATTATCCACGAAAAATTGAACCACTACAAAATCTTTACCCTCGCTTTTCTGCCCACTTCGGAAAAAAAGTGGCTGGTCAAGTCCAAGGAAATTGAAAAGGCATAAATGTAAACTGATTAGTTGTTATATAAGATAACTATTTGAATCACTTATTTCCACGAAAGGAATCCATAAAGAGATTAAATCTACGGGTTTTTCTGACCAGTTAAAATGTAACAATTTTGCATAAGTTGGTTAAGGCTTGCATGGAAACGCCTAATGTTACGTTTAACATTATATACACTATATTAAACAAAAGCGCTAATGCTGACACAGACTAAAGCTGTTAATTACGCACTATCAGTGCCTCTTGGCAGAATTGATGTGAAACATTAACTCTAAGCGTTGTGTCAGGGTTAACAGTTATACAGTGTGTATGTAGTTCATTGATACACTAAGCTATGTTTCCATTCAGTTGCCGTGTTTAAACAGGATAATATAGGATATAACTAGGTACTAATTATTGGAGCTTTTGAGCTTTGCAGTTATTTTAAATGTACACACCAGTTTATACGAAGACCGATTTCAACCTTTTCCAACCTAACTATGGAATATATATAGTCATTCAGTGATCTTTGATGTTTTTCAACAAGTCATAGCTCGGAAACATTTTAGGTAATTACCTCTTATTGGTCTTAAACTAAAAAAAAGAGGAATTTTTCAATATTCATGTTTTGGAAATAACATCATGGATATGCGGTCCATTTGATTCGATGAATTTTTCTACTTTTTAACCGATTTTTGAGAAACGAGGAGGTTATACAAGTTGACCTGCGGCGATTTTTATTTTTATGTCTGTTCACGAATTACTTTTGAACGCGGCCATCGTTTTACACCCAGTTTGCGTTGATTGGTAGATCTTAACTCCATAGTGGTCCCTTAAATATATTTTTGTAAATCTTCGTCTTGCAAGTTCAACATTTTCCCGAACATTTGATTTAAGGCCTCCCATTCTATCGCCTTGCGACTTTTTTTTGGGTATTAAAAAGAGCTCACAAGGAACCCTACGTTACCCCTGAAGAATCTGTTGAGAAAGTTAGTGGGAAACAGTAAAATAAGAACAAATACCCATTTTTGACGATTGCGGTGCAAGACGCTACTAGCAGGAGACCATCAAGTAAGTAAGAACCTAAGAGAATTGAAATGGGCAATCAGTACAGAATTTCCTTAAGATATGTTGAACAGCGTCAGACAAAGTTTTACTGTAAAAAAGTAGACATCTTTTAAGAGAGGGGAGCGGAGCGTTTTACCTAAGAAAAAGCTGTATTTACGAGATCACATCATTTCAAATAAGTTCAGTAGTAATGCTCAAAGATAGCTTCAGACATTTATGTACTGAGGAAACTATCAAAATACTGCCCTACTCAGGTAATAATGATGACAGCGTATTACGGGGTAATATACCAACACCTCTCCTACGGGTGGCTTAGTGGGGTGGTTGCACAATATCACACCTTTCCAGGCTTTTTATTCTTCAAAAAAAGCAGTTCGAACCATTGCAAAAATTCAATGGACAGAGTCGTGCTGACCAGCGTTCAAAAGTCTCAATATGTTGACACTTCCCTGTCTCTACATCCTTGAGACCTGCGTTTTCTTCAAAACCAAATGAGATCCTATATGAAGTGTAGACATACACTCTTATTAAACTAGAGGCAGGGAAAACTACCGAACTGGGCAACACAGAACGGTGGTTTTCGAGCGTTTGCCTTATCAGGAAGGAACACGTTTTGTCAACAAATTGCCAAATTCGATCAAATGTGCTCCAACGCCACAGGTGTTTAAGTCTCGTCTGAAAGTAGTTTTGGCCTCGAACACTTTCTATTGTTCAGACGAGTTCTTGGCACACCAATGGGAGACCTAGTGAGAAATGGCTACCGGCCTACGGATGCTTAAGTGGGAGAATTCGAATGAATGAGCCGATATGACGGCAAAATTGTATGTATGAACGAGTTCTCAATGTAAGGATGAGTGACAAAATTGTAGTTTTTAAAATATTCAAAACCTGACGAATTTCATGGAAATGTTTGTTAACGAAATAAAAATATTTATTTATTTATTTTATCAACTCACTTACGAAGGAGCCTTTAACGAGAGTAGTAAACAAGGCTGAGGAAAACGTGTGATTTATTGTCGTGTTCGTACAATAGTTATAGGTCTCAATAATTTGATAGGACAAAAATAGCGCAACCGCAGATAAACAGCTGGCTGCAGGCTGATAAACAGCTGGCTGCAGGCTGATAAACGATAGTTGATTACTTGTGGGTAACTTTGCACATATTAAAACTGGAATTCAAGATATGTAGTTAGTGTTAATATTTGCATAGCAATGAGTTATAAGAGTGTGTGTATGATCGGATCTTTGTTAATATTCCGTGGTATTTTTAGTGACAATGTTTCGTTTAAACAAAAGTTTTTCCAAGAACACCAAAATTACGAAAATTCTTATGAGATAAACGACAGTATTTATTCCAAACAAAACTTTCTTCAAGAAAACCAAAATTACGAAAATTTTTATGAGATAAACGACAGTATTTATTCCAAACAAAACTTTCTTCAAGAAAACCAAAATTACGAAAATTCTTATGAGATAAACGACAATCAAGAAAACCAAAATTACGAAAATTCTTATGAGATAAACGACATTATTTATTCCACTAGACGCAGTGAAACGTGTGACAAAGAATGTGAGCCAGCTTTCGGCTGTTGGGGACCAGGACCTTATCTGTGCAAGAAATGCAAACACTTCTGGGACTCTGAGATTCAGAAGTGCGTAGAGTTCTGCAACAACGAAACTCAGTATTCAGTACAGAGAGAGTGTAGACAATGTAACGAGGAATGTGTCGGATGTACCGGACACTTTCCAGTTGACTGCATCAAGTGCAAGAGGTTCCAGACTAACATCGGTGTTGCCACGACACAGTGCATTCCCACGTGTCCTGACGGAGGGTTTCTGCTGGGCAACGTGTGCACGAAATGCCACGAGAGCTGCAATCACCTCGTGGGATGCACCGGGCCAGGCCCGGGGGGGTGTAAGCCCTGCGAAAAGCCGGTGTTTTGCCTCCAAACATACGCGGAAGGAATAAACAACAGGTATAAGCTCTGTAAGTGCCTTTCCATGAATGATACGTGTGCCTCCAAGAATTTTGAATACGAATTGGGCCCTGATGTCGTGCAGACACTTCATTCTGGAAAAACAGGTTGTTTTGAATGTCATCCTCTTTGTTTGAAATGTAATAGTTATGGATTCAACGCTGAAGTGTGTCAAGAGTGTGTTGATAGATACAAGAACTGTTCGTGTCCACTAGGCCAGTATAACTCTCAGTTGAACCTCTATCTTTGCTCGCCTTGCTTCACAGGATGTATGGAGTGTACAGATGGGTTCTCCTGCGTGCGTTGCAACCACGATGCATTCAGACTCTACGAAAAGAACAGTTTCAATGAGAATAGTTTATTTATATGTACTGACAAATGTCCACCCAACCAACCGTTTTCCAACTACGACAAACTCTACGGGAACTACTGTACAATAGAAACAGGTGAGCCAAAGTCTGAAGTTGTTACTCCCACTTACATTTACGGTGCTGGAGCGGCTGTTGCAGGTGTTGTTTTCTTTGTGTATTTTATAAAGATCTTCAAAACAATCCAAGCTTACAAGAGTAGACCGCTAGTAGACCCTCTGTCGGATGAGCCTGATGAACCGATCCTCACTTCAAACTTTCGAACAACCAGGCCTAAACTGAGGGTCATTGAAAGGTCTGATGTGAAGAAAACTCACGTTTTAGGAAGTGGTGCGTTCGGTACAGTTTACCAGGGAATGCTTGTTTTAGAAGATGGTAAAACTGAAACTCCCGTAGCAATCAAAGTTTTAAATCCACAGAACAAAGAAACATCAACGAAAGACTTTCTCCAAGAGGCGACCTTCATGGCTTGCGTGGACCATCCCAACCTGCTCCGACTGCTCGCCATCTGTGTGACATCTGACGTTATGTTGGTGACGAAGTTGATGCCTTTGGGTGACCTTCAGCATTATCTTCGGAACCACAACAGACAAATTATTCCAAAGACGATGATCAGGTGGGTCCTACAAATTGCTGAAGGGATGACTTACTTGGAAGAACACAGGATAGTGCATCGCGACCTTGCTGCTAGGAATGTTCTGATGAAGGATGAGAGGCGAGTGAAGATCACAGACTTTGGACTGTCCAGAGCTCTTGATTCAGACCAAGATGCCTACGCTTGCACGGGTGGAAAACTGCCCGTCAAATGGATGGCTTTGGAGTCTTTGAAGGAAGGGGTGTTCACACATAAAACTGACGTGTGGTCCTTCGGGATCACGATGTGGGAAATATTCTCCTACGGCGAGGAACCCTACGACATCTTCACCTTCGCTGAACTGGTGAGCTCTCTGGAAGCTGGGGAGAGACTCCCGCAGCCGGAATGTTGTTCTGTGGACATTCACTCAGTCCTGGCGAGTTGCTGGGCTCGCGACGCACAGGAGAGACCATCATTCCACCAACTGTCTCAAACCTTCTCCAAGATTGCGATGGATCCAGGACGTTACACGGTTGTGAAGTCAGAAGTTACAGGAGGAACTTTCTCGGGCTTTCTTCCACGGAACTACTACTGCAATATCGACATGGGGGAGGACCGGGATGCTGGGTTGCAGCGCGAGGACTTGAACCTGTCTCCTTCTGAACAGCCTACAAGTTCAGGAGCTTATGGAAATGTCGGCAGCCAGGAATAATGAACATTTTGACAGTTTTACAAAGTAGACTCAGTGGCTAAGGCAATATCGTGTAAAATCTGTTAATTGTTTAGAATAACTATGCATAATTTTTCACGTGTTCTATTTTCCAGGTTTGAGTTTTAAACTTAAGCTTTAAATGTTTGGTTCCCTAACTAAAACGTTTCAAACCCAAGCTTTAAAACTATTTAAACTTTAAAATAAATATTCATAGCATTCGTTTCTGCAGTTTAGTTGAAAATTCACATCCTTGCCGAAGAAATACATGTACATAAGAAAGAAATTAATATAACACTAACAAAAGACCATATTGAAATTTTCAAAAAGCAAATTTAGGGCTTCAGAGTTTTTTCTACCAGAACGTATATACGAAGAACCTCAGTAAAAAGGTAGGAACACTCGTATTTTAAACTCAATATAAGTTTTAGTTCAAAGGTATATTCAACAATTACTAGATAAAGAGGGATACAAATTTAGTGTAGGGATAAGACAAAGGTTTTGTGGGTGCTGGTCACTGTTAACGAACCGTTTCTCAGAATATTGTCCATAAACAGGTTTTGCGTACCTTGACTCTCAAACCCAGATGCTACTCGCCTGTTAGCCAAGAGAATAATTTACGGTTGTGCGCTAGCTTACTGTTTGAGCCATGCCTCCAACTGAGCTGATTGCTTAGAAGATATGTTTATATACATTTCATATGACCAATAATTGTTTAGTCTGTTTTGTTGGATTCAAGAGTTTGACGTGACGACACACAGAGTAGAAGTTTCCTAGCTAAAGCAGGTGGTGTGAGATGGGAGTGAAGGTACCGAGCTGAAAACTCACCCCTTATTAGCTACACTGTCGACGTAACTTACACCTACTTAGCTCCTCACTCTCATCATCACTCTCTGTCCATCAATGACACTGGTAAAATTGTGTGAAATATACAAGGTGAATTTTAAATGTTCTCTCTAGCTAAGCTTTTGAAAAGAAAATATTATTAAACACCTTTTGGGTAGTGTTTTTATAGGATCCTAATTTTGTTTGGACGCACTTTGCATCTCTCCACTTAGAAACTTGGGGCTTCCCTAAAACTTTTAAAATACAACCCCCCCCACCATGTGGCACCTAAAAAGAAATGGAATTTTAACACAAATTGAGCGACGCATTGAACGACGCAGCAAAACCTGATTTCTTCTTTGCTTTGTTGAATTTTTGTTGAAATTCCCTTTTGAGGTGCCACAAAGGGGGTTGTATTTATAAAATTTGGGAGGCCCTCCCCCTCGGTTTGGGGGGAGGTGAGGTAAAGTACGTCAAAACAAACTTTAGGATCCTACACAAGCATTCCCTAAGGGGTTTTCAACATATTTCCTTTTTCAAAAGTTAAGGTGGAGGGGGGTGTGTCAAATCAGTGATCGACTGAAACACACTGGAGACAAAGTTGGTGGATTTTTTTACAGGCATCTTAAGGTTTAATGTACGTTTGTAGGGGTTTTTATGGGTCCCACAAGTTTCTTTCGTACATACGTTTAAAAAATAATGTTTATGTATTAAAATGGTCATTTGAAATATTTTGTTAACAATAAATATAAGTTTATTTCAAACTGCACTAAGTTCAAAATTAAAATACTATGCTAATACTTTGGTTTGATGCACTGGCCACACCTAGAGAGTATTTGTGAATTTGGGAAGAATTGTGAGTGCGATGAGAATTTCGATGGATGATGGGCGTTGGCTAGTATTTTTACTAATTAAGGGAGGTATTATTATTCCATACATTCAATCAGGAGTCAAAAACGACGCAATAAAACGTCTGTAAAAGGCTCAAAACGTTATTGGATTTGTTGATTTAGCAGACAATTTCTGATAACTTTTCTACATTATCAGCTGACGGGGCATGTATTGGGTGATTTTAGTGACATCGGGGAGGGCGCAAACGAGGGAAGGGGGCAAACTTCGCGGCCTAAGGGTAACAGAAACTTAAATAAGTCCTTGAAGGTTTACATTATGTGATCTCATGTATATGTCATCCTTCAAGTCCTTAACAAGGAAGGCACTTTTAAATTCATCCCATCTTGCCCATCAATCCTATTTGAGCTTTGTTGTTTAACTAATATTGCAGGAAACACCAGGAGCGAAACAGACTGTTTGAGGAGATTTCTTCATCTATTATTTATAACGAGGACGAAATTCCCTGCAAAGCTCTAATAATTAGTTGTAATATCCTTTAATATCCTGTTTAAACACAGCAACTGAATAAATGCATAGCTTAGTGTATCACTGTACAACACAGGTTATAACTGTTATCCCTGACACAACGCTTAGAGTTAATGTTTCACATCAATTCTGCCAAGAGGCACTGATAGTGCGTAATCAACAGCTTTAGTCTGTTTCAGCATTAGCGCCTTTGTATAATATAGTGTATATAATGTTAAACCCAACATTAGGCGTTTCAATGCAAGCCTTAACCAACTTATGCAGCATCAAATGTATACAATTCACCTAAAAGAAAAATTCACATACTTTACAAGGTGAGTTTTAAATGTGCTTCCCATCTTAACTTTTGAAAAAGGTAATATTTAGAAAACCCCTTTAGAGAATGTTTTTATAGGATCCTGATTTTTTAAACGTACTATAGGTCACCCACCCCTTACTTTAAAACCGGGGCCGGGGGGGCTCTTCCACCAAAAATTATTAAATACAACCCCCTTGTAGTACCTCAAAATAAAGGGAATTTAACGACGCAAAGAAACATGTTCCATCACAACCCTATAACATAATCCCACAGAGTATTTTTAAGACACATTTGTCATTTAAAATAAACTGTACGTGAAATATGGCATTTTAAACCTGATATCTTGAAATCTTTCAATAAGTATAAAAAAACTAAACTATTCAAAATAAAATAACCCACGGGGTGTGATAGTAACCAAAACAACACGTTATCAAAGTACCCCACGTATCACTCACTCACCCCATTTTATTATTTATTTATCTCACAGTCGTAAACACAGCTGACAAGTAAGTACCTATAGTTGAAAAAACATAGAGTAGAGTTTTTCACAGACGGAAAATTAATAGGTTTTGTCGTTGTCTAAATGCTAACTTTCCTCGTGTATAAGATAACCCTGAGACAAGACTAAGCTTGACAATAACAAAGAGTGTTATGGGCCATCAAAACACAGCAATAACTCAATAACACCTTGACACTGCCCTCCTCCCCTTCCCCCCACCCCTTGTTATCCGGCCACTGGGTGCAAGCGCTACCGTGAATACTTGTGAATTCCTGTAACTGATGATGATTTACACAGGAAAAGCCTAGTGATATTACAATCTCCAAACTCGAATGATGTGAGCAAGCATCAACATTATCTGCATCAAGGTTCAAAGGTAGCCTGATGTTGATCAGCTGATTTGATATCCAATCATCAATCTCAGTTGACTGAACATGAACCTCATCGGTATCCGATATCACATGGTCACTGTGTGCTCTGCTCTGTTCTATCATGGCCTCATCGTGGGCTAAAATAACGTTTATGAATATTTTCCTTTGGACAATTTGACAACGAAAAAGTTATTTAGGTCTTGAAATTTTTATTAAAACGGCTTTATGTGCACTTAGGTAAAGAGAACATATTCAGAAAGGAAATGTATTTTTTTATAGTTCAAGGGTTTTGGTAAAGAGGATTTAAAGTTCAAAGGTAGTTTTTTCTTTTGTCAGTACACTAAAATTAGTTTAAAACTTCATTAAGTGGTCTCTACTGGTATCCCGTTAATTAAAAAGTCTCGCCCCTCGAAGTTTCCCGGACCTTATCAATCAGAAGTAAGCTGGTCAAGTTAATTGATGAATAGGCCAATATTGTTTTCTGCGGAAAGCATTTCTTAAATGATCTTTAGAAAAATATCTAGTTTAGCGTACATTTTTGATTTAAGATGCTTTAATCTAAAGATTGAGCATTACAAGTCTATAGATTTAAAATCAACTTCACATTTTCCGCTAGCTCTCGTATTTGATAAGGCAGCTGCAAGTTCTGCAAAGCATCAGCTGTCGATCTTTGAAATATATTCCTCAAATAAGGTTTTGTTCCAAGCGTATAGTTCCATTGATAACGTAGAATACACAATGAATCCATAAGACATGAAGATCATTATAAATTAAAGTATAGAAAATAAAATAAATAATAGAACAAGGGAATTCAGAAACTTATGAAAATGTTTTCAACTAGAGGTAAGGAAAGCAACAAAGTAAAAAAATCTGGCACCTCAAGATTTTTTTTATGAAGACATCACAAATTCCAAAATATATGTTTAATTCTACTAGTAATGGAGTTTGGAATGAAACGAAAAAATCAGCTTACACACAGGTTACAATTGACCCTTGTTTTTCATATGATGTCCAGTTGTCCATCCCCTTCCCTAATTGACAGGGTTAAAAGGGGGTTCTATGGGTAAAATGAGGGTGGGAAGGGGAGGGTCGTTGACGTTATTGAGTTGAGGAATCTCAACCCACGCACACGCACTTTCATGAAACACACAACTCACATTGATGTTCTCAAGAGAGCGATGACTATTCTCCGCCATCACGTGAGCACATGCAGCTGCGTGTTGGCTTGATTGTGTCACGTGACTGCTGGGTTAGGGAGAAGGGTTTAACCACTGCAGATCTCCTGACTGTCTCGGGAGCAATTCTTGAGTGTAAAGGAACCAGGATTCAACTCTCAAGAGAGCGATGACTATTCTCCGCCATCACGTGAGCACATGCAGCTGCGTGTTGGCTTGATTGTGTCACGTGACTGGGTTAGGAGAAGGGTTTAACCACTGCAGATCTCCCTGACTGTCTCGGGAGCAATTCTTGAGTGTAAGGAATCCAGGATTCAACTCTCAAGAGAGCGATGACTATTCTCCGCCATCACGTGAGCACATGCAGCTGCGTGTTGGCTTGATTGTGTCACGTGACTGTTAGGGAGAAGGGTTTAACCACTGCAGATCTCCTGACTGTCTCGGGAGCAATTCTTGAGTGTAAAGGAATCCAGGATTCAACTCAAGAGAGCGATGACTATTCTCCGCCATCACGTGAGCACATGCAGCTGCGTGTTGGCTTGATTGTGTCACGTGACTGGGTTAGGGAGAAGGGTTTAACCACTGCAGATCTCCTGACTGTCTCGGGAGCAATTCTTGAGTGTAAAGGAATCCAGGATTCAACTCTCAAGAGAGCGATGACTATTCTCCGCCATCACGTGAGCACATGCAGCTGCGTGTTGGCTTGATTGTGTCACGTGACTGGGTTAGGGAGAAGGGTTTAACCACTGCAGATCTCCTGACTGTCTCGGGAGCAATTCTTGAGTGTAAAGGAATCCAGGATTCAACTCAAGAGAGCGATGGTTATTCTCCGCCATCACGTGAGCACATGCAGCTGTGTTGGCTTGATTGTCACGTGACTGGGTTAGGAGAAGGGTTTAACCACTGCAGATCTCTGACTGTCTCGGGAGCAATTCTTGAGTGTAGAGAATCCAGGATTCAACTCAAGAGAGCGATGACTATTCTCCGCCATCACGTGAGCACATGCAGCTGCGTGTTGGCTTGATTGTGTCACGTGACTGTTAGGGAGAAGGGTTTAACCACTGCAGATCTCTGACTGTCTCGGGAGCAATTCTTGAGTGTAGAGGAATCCAGGATTCAACTCTCAAGAGAGCGATGACTATTCTCCGCCATCACGTGAGCAACATGCAGCTGCGTGTTGGCTTGATTGTGTCACGTGACTGGGTTAGGAGAAGGGTTTAACCACTGCAGATCTCTGACTGTCTCGGGAGCAATTCTTGAGTGTAGAGGAATCCAGGATTCAACTCTCAAGAGAGCGATGACTATTCTCCGCCATCACGTGAGCACATGCAGCTGCGTGTTGGCTTGATTGTGTCACGTGACTGGGTTAGGAGAAGGGTTTAACCACTGCAGATCTCTGACTGTCTCGGGAGCAATTCTTGAGTGTAGAGGAATCCAGGATTCAACTCTCAAGAGAGCGATGACTATTCTCCGCCATCACGTGAGCACATGCAGCTGCGTGTTGGCTTGATTGTGTCACGTGACTGGGTTAGGGAGAAGGGTTTAACCACTGCAGATCTCCCTGACTGTCTCGGGAGCAATTCTTGAGTGTAAAGGAATCCAGGATTCAACTCTCAAGAGAGCGATGACTATTCTCCGCCATCACGTGAGCACATGCAGCTGCGTGTTGGCTTGATTGTGTCACGTGACTGGGTTAGGGAGAAGGGTTTAACCACTGCAGATCTCTCTGACTGTCTCGGGAGCAATTCTTGAGTGTAAAGGAATCCAGGATTCAACTCTCAAGAGAGCGATGACTATTCTCCACCATCACGTGAGCACATGCAGCTGCGTGTTTTGATTGTGTCACGTGACTGGGTTAGGGAGAAGGGTTTAACCACTGCAGATCTCCCTGACTGTCTCGGGAGCAATTCTTGAGTGTAAAGGAATCCAGGATTCAACTCTCAAGAGAGCGATGACTATTCTCTACCAATCTCAAGTTGACTTCGTCTTCCTCATTGTTTTCACGTTACTACTTCTCTCACTGATATAAAACCATATAACTGACAAAATAAATGTGTGGAAAAGAAATTAAACGCTAAAATACGAATCGAATAAAATTATAAAATAAAAATAAACACAGCCAAAACGTAATAGATAGCAGAATGTTTATTTAAAACCCGAAAGCCTCGTCGATCTCCATAGGCGATAAACAGAGTTGGCGGTTCTCTTCGATAAATTTATTTCGGTATTGGTTTCATATCTCATTTAAAGGGGTGTTGGAATTTTATCCTAATCTTGGGGCAAAGAAACTGCTACATTTAGCAAAGTTCCATGGGAAAAAGAGCTCTAAATGTCTACTACAGTAAAGAAGAAATATCGTAGAATGAAACACAAAGCAGTATTGTTCATTAACGTGACTGATCACTCTGCAGATCGCGTCACGTGAGCCCTAAGGATGAAATACTTGTAACACACGGGTACACTAGAATTAAAATTGAAAACCGATAGTATAGAAACAAAATAACCTCTTATCGAGTAAAATCGTTTTAGTTAAACCAATTTACTCACAAATCGTACAGCATTCCATGATTTCTCTTTACCTGAAACAATTACGGTACAAGTTAGTCCCAAAAAATATGTAAATCATCATACAAATATAACTTTAAGAACAATTTGTCCAACTGTGAAACACTACACAGAAGTTCAATAGAAATAACTTGCATTAATTTTGTTTCTTTAAATAAAGTCTTTCTTATAATTTTAAACCTGTGGTTTGTAGGTCACCTGCGTCCTTGGATCAGTAGGTAGAGTCACGGCTTTCAAAGCGCGAGGTCGCGGGTTCGATTCCCGGTGCAGGCACATGGGTCTGGACCGCTTTCCCAATAAGCGTTCTGTGATGCCCACAAACCCTAGGTTCAATAACTAATAAACAATAAAACCAGGCCGACACGCAGCTAAGCGTTAAAGCGCCACTGGCACGAGTGAATCTAATTTCCTTTTGCAATTAAATACTTTAATTGACTACGCTCATAGCCTCGCTTCGGCCTTCGGCCACAGACTTACGGGGCTATTTTTTTGAAGTTATACCACACATCATGATAAGAAAAACGCATTTTAAGATTCAGTAAAATCGGACTATAACTCAATCTGCGAAAAATCACTTGTTGGCAACCATTTCGAAAAACTAGATGGATTTGCATAGTTTTGGTATGTCATCAAATCTAATGAAATTCAAAGTTTTTAATTATTAAAACATCATTTTTATAAATAGTCCCCGTCCAAAAAAAGTGGGGTTCTGGTAGTCCGATTGAGCTGGGTAATGAACTTGACCAAGATATCTACAAAATAAACATTTATAAAACACGTTATAAACATCGGAGAAAACTGCGACCTGTAGAGATAATACACCGGTATATTGTTGAAACAATGCTCAAATCACCTCTCATGAGGGTATTTTAAGGCAAATATGAGGTGAAGGATGAGTGTGATGAGTGGTAGTAATGAGTTATGAGGTGTAGTCTTGTTACAAACTAAGGCCGACTCTTCCTTAGAATGGGTCATTAATTAATAGCCCAATAACCAATGGAAATACAAGGACCAACGGCTTAACGTGACTTCTGAACCACGCAGGTGATGGTCTGATATGTCTAAACGATGGTGGGAGTTGATGCGGGTATCTTTGGATGATCACTGGGAATATCTGAGCCGCTTTAGACCTATATCATCCTCAAAACCTGACCTCCATGAAGCTGGATTACAGGACCACGCCACGAGTCCCAGTCAAAACGTGTTCCGGGAGTCAGGAGGATCGGTGTTCACTTCACGGTCCCGAGTCTGGGTCTTACCATGCTGACGGCATGAATATCTCATTCTCCAAAGAAATATCAATGAAAACACCCCGTCAAGGAATTTGTTGATACGATGGTCTCGATGAAGATGGATTGACTATATGGATTAATTATTTGTTGGCATCTCATCTTCTAATAAAAAAAAGTACAGTTTTTTAACGAGGCGAAGTTAGGACTACAAAGTCTCTACCACTCGACCTCGAACTTTACCTAGCGTTACCGTACAGTCACTTTGCAAAAATATAAGTGATGACTGCGGGGATCGAACCCGCGCCAGCGGAGGGATAAGCTCCGGAGTCGCGCACGATTCCAACCCGCCATGGGTCCGCTACTTATTTGACTGAAACATTTATTATCCACGTCACTAAGTTGCAGAACTGAGCCACACATTTACGAGGCAGAGGCCGGTTAACAAGAAGGCTTGTAAAGCACTTGCCGTGGCTGTTAGGGAGTTATAAAACCCGTTTTATCACTCGGCTTTTGGCCTGAGGCTTTTGACCTCCGCGTCAACCGGGAAACTGCTTTGTATGTAGCGGTTTTGTGTTTAATACTTGACCGGAGGTTTTTTGTAATTTTTAGGTTTGCTTGTTGCAGTAGTTTATTATTATTTATTTATTAGCCTGTACAAAACAACTACAACCTATACCTAAAACGAAAAACTAAAGCTAACACTTTGAAGGATTTAACCTGCTTAATGATTTATAATTTTCATTTGACTAAGTTATAAACAAGTTTTATGTTAACGTTTGCAAAATATTTATGTTGATAAAAATGTCTCAGTGCAAGGGGTTTTAAGAAATCTTAGCGCCGAGCTCGCCACGTTTAGGACTGTTCCCAGTTTGAATATGTTACTCTTATGGGGCAGTTTCTACAAACACATTTTTTTCCACACGTAAATTTTAAAAACCTTATTAAATATTTATCGTACTTGTTAATTTTTCTGAGTATCCCTACCAAAAAGCAACTTTTATCGAAGCTTGGCAAATCGATGTTAACTTATCAAATTTAAAACAAATGTTTCAATTACTCCAGAGGCACAAGATTGTAGAACAGTGTTGCCATTTTCACTTAAACCTCGAGAAGACCAGATGCAAGTTTGTTCTTTTTACATAACATACATTTATTGTCCTAGTTAACAATTGAATTGTGTTGACATTTCAGCAATAATTAAGTTTACAGATAATTTAGAAATGATAAAATCTCCGGCTCTTATGTAAAGCTGCAGTAGGCGACATCGTGAGTAGGCTAGAGTTCATTGTCTTACACAGTTATTGATTCCTGTGTAAGTATCTGTGCGTGTGGTGCGTGTACTCCCGACTCTAGCTTGGCTTGTAATGATGCTGAAATATAGGCTTCAACTGCACCAGTCTACAAACTTCTCAGCGGCGTCACTCGGCATATGTTCTGCGGGCAGCGAATTTTCCAAATTTTCACTACGGGAGAGTTTGGTGGTATAGAAAACCCCAAAAAACAAGGATGTGGTGCTCTAGGCCCCCCAAAACGACAGGGGTTCTGAACTGAAAAAATAAGAAAACTCAGACGCAAAAAAATGCGTTATTATAAGGTATGTTTAGATAATTTTTTAACAATATGTTCATATTGATTACCAATGACCACCTCTTCTAGGAAAATTACCTCCATTTCAAAAGTTATTAGTTGAAAACACTATTTCCGTCTAAAATTTTCCGTTTAATGAAGGTCATTGTACAGAACGAATGACACTGAACATAGTTTTTTGGGTAGTATTACAAAAAAAATCTAATATAAATTCACCTCCATGAAACTATTTTCTCTGAACTTCTGTCTCACTAATTGTCAACTGAACTTAAGTTTTGCAAAGCGGCTCATTTACCAGCCTTTACCCGACCTTTTTCGGGTTGGTAATTTCAAGATTAAACATCCTAATTTGGGAAATTTGTTAAAGTCGAAATGGAAAATTAACATAGTATTTAATTTTAACTTCTGTAATGAGGCACAGTGAAAACTTTCACGAACTCAACTTCCGAGGCCTTTCACAAGCAAGGCTAGCATCTTCGGGTATCAAAGCAGGGGACTTAAAGACAATATTGGACATCTTAAAACCCTTAAAAACGAAGTTGTGGCAGCCCAAGCACAGATAGCGCTGCCATTTCTCGCCAACATTCACTTCCTTGGATCCACATGCTCGAGTTTGTTCGTATGTCAATGCCTTAAAAGTGAGCAAATCGTACAATTTTCGAGAACAAACGAGCTTGCACGTGCGTCAGTGGCTTTACCTGAGGCTCTTAACAGAATTCCCTCGCAGCGCTTTCTGTGCTTGGGCTGCCAAACTGATGCCTCAGCCATGTGGCATCGATTCACAGTCTACCTACCATAACGTAATCTTTGGTGTTTTCAACATAAATTTGTCGCAAAGAGAAAGAGCGCATTGCAGGTCTTCCAGTCCAATATATCGTACATGAATGATTCATCCAGTTGGTGAACTCAACGTATCACTGTCCAAAGTTCAATGTTCGTCTGCTTCAATTTATTGTGCATCTCTTTCTATTAAGTTCTCCTTCCACTTCTAAGCCTTAGGATAATCAAAGTCGAGACTTGGCTTCGCAGTAAACTTTGTAACGTATTGTATTGTGTAACATACTTTGAGGAAACTGTAACATAATAATTTGGGTACTACATGTCGGCAAAAACAAATCTGGTAGTGAGCCTGAAGAGTCTAAGAGGCTTAAATTTTAATTTTAATGTTAATTCTTTTGTGTTTTTTTTTCTATAGATCTAAGTCATTACCAGTGGTATTGTATTTTTAAATTTTTTGTTATGTCAAATAAAACAAACTTATTGTATTAACATTTGACAATAAATGTTGTTGTTGTTATCTATTTTAAACTACTTCTATGAAAATTACACTTTTACATTAGCTTTGATTTCTACATCAACAAATATAAATAATATCTGAGATTAATGGTCTTCTACTGTGGTTTACTTCAAACAAATTAAAAGTAAACGCGGAGAAGACTAGCTTGGTTGTTTTTTCTATAAATAACAGAGTTAATGATGGTTTGGTTAGGCGTTAATGATGAAGTCTTCTTGGAGAGGCGGAGGTCAACTCTGAGGATTCCACTAAGTATCTTGGCCTTGTCATCGACAAACACCTTAGATTTTCAGACCATGTAGAAAAAGTAGCGAGAACTGTTAGCTCAGCAATTTTCGTTCTGAGAAGATTGTCAGATCAACTCAATACTGAAAATCTCCTCAAAGTTTACTATGGTATTGTCGTTCCACATCTGTCGCACGGCATTCCTCTTTGAGGTTTCAGTTCTTCTAGGACACATACTGTAACCTTTTTATCCTTCAAAAATAAGCAATACGAACGATTTTCCATCTAAAGAGTCGTGATCATTATAGAGAGTTGTTCCGAAGTCACAAAATCCTAACACTTCCGTCAATTTACATCCTAGAAACACTAACTTTCGTCAAAAAAACCCTTCCTTGTTTCCTATACCTTCAGTAAATCCCAAACTCATTTACGTAACAAAAGCAATCTCCCAATACCAAGACACCGGACAACCTTTTCTAAACTCCATCTTGTGCAGTGTGGAGTGCAACGTTTTAAACAAGAAAGACTTTTAAATGCTCTTGCTGTTTCTCTTAAACAAGAACCTAACAACAACTCATTCAAAAGGCAACTAATAAAGGTTCTCCTAGACCATGCCTTCTATAAAGTCAGTGAGTTTCTGGACCATAACTTGTAGAGACTGAGTAAGCTAGAAAAACTCAGTATCACCTATTTGAATAGTGTGTACATTTTGACGTGTGCCCATGTACCATAGTATTTAATGGCAATAAACTATTTGACTTCGACTAAATATGTATCAAACAAAGTTCTCCACAGTACTGCGCAATAGACACACGGCTACATCCAAAGTTAGACTATCATTGCACAGGTACCAACACTAGTTAAACTAGGTTTGCACTTTATGCGAAGCTAGTTTAGTTCAGTAAATGGTCCCGTTATTTAACCAGGTCACCGGGAAATGGCAAAACACAACGGTGAAAAACTTCCATAATCACCTTCCAGAGAGTTGTAGAATTCATTCAGCTGTATTTAACTTGTTCTAGCAATCCCTATGTGGAGTTTCCAATCCTATTATGTGATAATGGTAAATAGGTTTAGATTTATTGGATCGATAAAGCTTTTCATTCGTACAAAGCCTTATCCTAGCGATTTTTCTTTCTAAAAAAATAAATTTACTGGAAGAGCCCTTTTTTGGGCGCAAATATGGGTTTACGCCATGATTGGGGGTGGCATTAGCTCTGTGGTATAGTGCGTGATTCGCACCAAATCAGCCCGGGTTCGATTTCCGGGCGCAGTGATGACTTTTCAAGATGGCCACTCCCCATGCTTTGTTAAGCCATTGGTCTTGTCCATTGTCGTAAAAAAAGACAAACTGTACCTTTTTTATTATTAGAAGATGAGATGCCAACAAATAATTAATCCGTATAATCAGTCCATCTTTATCGAGACCATCGTATCAACACCACGGGTGTTTTCATTGAATTTTCTTTGGAGATATTGATGCCGTCAGCCTGGAAAGCCCAGACCCGGGACCGTGAAGTGAGCACCGATCCTCCTGACTCCCGGAACACATTTTGACTGAGACTCGTGGCGCGGTCCTGTAATCCAGCTTCATGGAGGTCAGGTTTTGAGGATGATATAGGTCTAAAGCGGCTCAGATATTTCAGTGATCATCTAAAGATACCCGCATCAACTCCACCATCGTTTAGACAAATCAGACCATCACCTGCGTGGTTCGGAAGTCACGTTAAGCCGTTGGTCCTTCTATTTCCATTGGTTATTGGGCTATTCATTAATGACCCATTCTAAGGAAGAGTCGGCCTTAGTTTGTAACAAGACTACACCTCATAACTCATTACTACCACTCATCTCAATCATCCTTCACCACATATTTGCCTTAAAATACCCTCATGAGAGTGGTCGGCATCTCAAATATTGATTTAGTGAATTAGTCATTGTTGCACGATGGGTAAAAAATGATGCAAGATAAAGAAAATAAAGCAAAAAGTGGCAACCAGACTGGTCGACGCAATTACTAATCGTGTCCAGGATAATGTATTTATCAGGCGTTGATTGCATTTCTGCCCCGCTGTAACCTGGTCACACCAATATTGAGTTTTCACCTTTCAAGAACCACTTACGTAATCAATGCGATTTCAACACAACAGCTGATAAATCTTTTGCTTTCTAATGATAAATTATAACATTGCAGTTTAGACCGATCTCAAGTATTCTAATCAAATTGAACAACCTTTTAAAAAATGTAATCTTTAACTTTTAAATCAAGGTGAGGTCATACAATATTTCACTGTGAGGTCATAAATGCAACTATTAAATTTTAACTTTAAACATTCAAATAAGATTATGAAAACTTTGTGTCTTTATTGCCTTGATGGACAACTATCCGTCATTACCTTTGAGTGATCATTTATAAACAATGAATAACTTTCAAAATTTCTCAAACATAAATTATTGAACATAATTGAATACTTCATTTTAAATTGGCTTCAAGACACAAAAATCTAGACTTCCAAAGTTAAAGGTAAAGATAAAGTTTGTCTTGTTTAACGAGGTGAAGTTAGGACTACAAAGTCCTCTCTACCACTCAACCTCGACCTTTACCTAGCGTTACCGTATTAGTCGAATTACAAATTGTAAGTGGTAACTGCGGGGATCGAACCCGCGCCACCGGAGTGATGAGCTCCGGAGTCGCGCGCGATACCAATCCGCCACGGATCCGCTGAAGTTAGGTTTTGTCTAGAGACAGGTGTCTGTTCAAAAAACCCCATTTTTAAACCACCATTCCTTAAAAAAAGTCAAGTAGATGACCTTTTTAGCGAAGTAGTGTGGCCTTTTTTTAAACTATACAGTCATGTAAAAACGACTGTGCAGGTCGCATTTCTATACAGCTTTCACGAAATTCAGCAAAAGCAAACCTTTTGTAAGTCTCATAGTTAGGTTTGTTAACCAGTTAAATCTATCTACCAAAAGTCACTTTTTGGGCGGTATTTTGTTGCTTTAAAAACTGCATTTGTGATTTCATTTCACTGAAACTTTAATATAAACGCTTATCATACTGTACTTAGTATGTATACCAAATATCAGAAACATTCGATCAGCAAGACCAAGATGGTGTTGGAAACCGTTTTTCCTCAGCTATCTTGGTCTGGCTGCTTTGATTTTTTAAATCTTAGACTCATTTAAGGTTTATTGACGTATTGTAATTTAAGATACACTTAATACATACATAAATGCAGGCCTCATAGCTAAAAAAACGCATTTTGAGGGTATATTATCCCCTTTCCCCTGATCAGGAGTTTTCATTGGACTCACATTGGGGCTAGTGGCTACGCTTGAGCTGTGATTCTATTTTAATCCACTCTGGTGTAACTCGAACAATTCCCTCAGTCATTACCTGTCTGGTTAGTACCTGCTCAGATTACTTTATACTGGGGTACATCAAAAAAGAGTTGTTCACAAAATTACTGGGCAGCTTTGTAGTTGTCCAGATCTTGAACACGCTCCGTTCCCCACCAGGGGAGGTTGGATTAGATATCATTTTAAGGGGACGCGGCAGCAGGAGAGGCTTGCCATAATCTTGGAGGGAAAGGTCCACCGAGTGTTGGCAAGGCTCTCCATGTCTTGGGGTTAGAGTCCCCTAAGTCGCCTAAATGGAGTCCCCTAAGTGGTTGTCAGCGGGCTTTCTTGTCGCGCCCTCTCATGATTTTCTAGTCAGCCGAACCAAGTCCCATTTGTCTCCTGAATCTAGACTTCCTTTCATTCCGGTGGTAGCGCAATATGCCCAACAGACGAGGCAGACGTGCATAAGGGTAATCAGTCCCTAACCACTTGATCCCCTCAATCTAGCATCCAACCTAAACCAAATGTGTTTCCAAACTTCATTTGGTTGGTTAGTTTTTCTCAAAATAATAGATACCTCGATACTTTTGATACTTTGGCTTTGAGACACCGATCATTCTCAATGGGTATTTTAAGGTGAATATGAAATGAATGTGAGTGTGATGAGTGTTGTTGGATGATGAGGTGTAGTACTAGGGCCGACTGCTCCCCAGTTTGGGTCACTAACTAATAGCCCAACGACCAATGTAATGGACCACAGCATAGCGTGACTTCCGAACCACGGAAGTGGGCGTCGTGAAAAGCTATCACTGTGTTCAGGAATCGAACCCGGGCTGATTTGGTGCGAAGCACACACTATACCACCGAGCTACTCCGTGAGATAATGAGTTAAAACGTACCACTGTACAAAGAACTACTTTAAACTTGACGAACAAGTTAAACGCCTGTTCTCACCACAAAGAAGATGAGTTAAACCTGTGAGATACGTTTAGGACGTAATATAACACATCAGGGAGACAATTTAACAAGGGGCACATAAAAGACAAAATCAGTTTCCGAACCCTAAAATTGAGCCAATCCGCAGCTGTCCGGTAATTATTGCATTGTGGGTCCCAGACTCGCGTCATTTTATATGCATTGCACTGGAATCTAATGTGTTCAACACAAGTCTAGTTCATTGCTTTATTTTGTAGGGCTCAATCGAATGGATTTGTATGGATCTATGGCTCCGTAGATGCTCTTAAAGTAGTCTGTTATGGAGTGGTACACTCTCATTTGTCTTATGGAATTATATTTTGGGGTAGCTGTGCTGAAACTAAACTGTTAAGAGCATTTATCCTCCAAAAATCGGCAATTCGAGTTATTTGCAAACTGACGTCATGGACATCGTGTAGAGATTATTTTAAAAATCTAAACATTCTTACATTAGCGTAATTTGAAACTATATTATTTTCTGTTTCGAAATATAATTGAGTAGTCTACAGGGCCAAGATATACATTCTCACGATACACGCACAAATTCTACTTTTAGACAAGATATCCATAGACTACTTATTTATGGGAGATTGCCGATGCAGGCTGGCGTAAAACTTTAAACAAGTTTAAAAAAGTTGTAAAACTTTTATTGTTGGGATCTCCCCAACGAGATCAAATGTTTATTGCCAGAACTGGCTTTATTCAAAAGGAAACTAAAAGAATATTTGTTGATTAAGGCTCCTTCCTCTGTATCAGAGTTTATTGCAGAACCTGCTAACTTCCTATAATATGGAATATTTAACAAAGGCCTAGTAAATATAGTAATTTCAAAATAAGGTTAGCCACTCAAACTGCAATATCCATTAAAATAAGAAAGACAAAGTTATAAGACGAATATAGACATTATTTCACCGTATTTACAAAGTTATTTAAATTGTAATTCACCTCTCATTTCACCAATATTGTATCATCTCCATTTCATCAAAGTCAACACAACCCACATTTGTACACTGACTCAATAAATAAAACAAAATAAATAAATGTATTGGGTGTAAACTTAACGATGATCGTTTAAGATTTTTAGATTTTCGTAAATTTGAGTAGTACGGCTTTTTTAATGTAGCCACAAGCACAATCTTGAAACCTATTGATGTTTCTGTAAGGTTGTCCATATGTTTAGAACACTGTTTGTGGCTACAAATCTACTACACACATAAAATGGTTTTGTGTCCTTTTTTGACAAGGCCAAGGTTTTGGCCAAAACTTCACATTATTACCCGAGAGTAGTCCGAGAAACCATAGAAATAATAAAAAATGGCAACAACTTCAACAAAGAAAACTCTCCAGAAGCTGGCAGCCAGTCCTGAAGAAGTCTTTTTGACAGTATACCAACTTTTTGCCAATAAGAACTCGGCAGTTGGCACTCCTGCGCCATTCGACGGTTGGCAGCCCTGTCACCAATAGGAGATAAGAAGGCCCAGCAGACAGCAAGTAGCTCAGTTTCAGCCAATATTTAACCTAATTATTATGATGTTTTGACGCGGTGTGAACCGGAAGAACTAGATTATAGATGTGACACCGGCCGCGAAAGCCTAAGAGTTAAAAAAAATGGTTTTGTTTGTACAAAAGTGTTTCTAAAAATAAGGGTTTATGATATAAATAAATAAATGTTTTGTTGCTTATTTACATTTACAAGAACAGTACATATATCGCCATCGTTACTTGTTTGTGTATCTAAAGTTTTACTTTCATTCTTACATCTAAATACCATTGAAACATACAGATTTTACACTCACTCTCTCCCATACATTCGAATGTAACCACTCTAGACCCTAGTCAGTCAGCCATTCATAGGGTGTTCCAATTGAATGCCATAAAATCGTCTGTATCATCAAACTGTATCTGATTAAAAAACTCTTTCTTTACTTAAATGTCTATAAAACTTGGTATAAACATTAACTTTACTATGGTGACTTAAGCGTTTGTATGATATTGCATCGACGTTAGACAATAAGGAAAGCCGGTTTTGAGGAAAACATCCATTTTCAGGGAAGAACTAGATTTTAAGTGAACATTTGTTTTACATTATTAAGAGAATAGAAATATTACCCTAGTTGTAATATTACAGTGTCTATTAATTGTCTAACTAGTTTATGTATTTACTTAATGTTTTCCGCAGCATCAGTTGCAACTTAAGAGCATCTTTGGTTAAACAATTGAAAATGTTGAGGGTTAAAGCAAACATATGAATCAAGTTACCCACAAGTTTTATCGTAAAGTCAATGTTTTAACCCAATAAATTATAATACTACAAGGCAGTTGTTTTATATCTTTTTATAAACGAAAATTCACAAATTATTATCTTGAAACTCATTTTATTAAACTCATATTGATTTTAAAATAAATACAAAGCGAAATTTCCACAGCCGGTGTTTATTGCACGATGTTCCTCGTATATAAACTAACATCTTTAAGCTGTTAAAACTACAAAGTAAATTTTAAATACATTTTAATACACTCTCATTTAAAACCCGATCGTGAAAGGTGAAAATTCAATATTGGCGTAACAAAGTTACAGTTGGGCAGAGATGCGATCAACGACCAATAAATACATTAGTTGGGACAAAACCTTGCATCGGTCGAAGCTAACTTCTAGCTTATGTTTTCACCTTTGCTTTATTTTCTCAAACGCATGCTAAAACGTAAAGCACCTCTCAGAAATAATTAAGTATGTACTAACTTTAACAAAGATAATGTTATGATAAGTAGATAGTGCATAGATGTCACATGGCTGAGGCAGGGACATCAACGTAGTTAGCAGCAAAGCACAAATAGCGCTGCCATTTCTCCTCTCGGCTCCACATGCTTGAGTTTGTCCAATGTGACTTGAACCGTGCTATATTCGAGAACGAACGTGCACGCGTGCGTCAGTGGCTCTGTTGAGACTCTTAAAAGAATTCACTCGCCTATCTGTGGCTTGCACAACTACATGAGTTTCCCTTCTGCCATTCGGAATCAATCGCTATCTACCTACCATAACATAATTTTTGAATTTACATATGAACGGATCCATAGGTGCTACCGTGAATCCTAGCGAATATCTAATAACGGGGAGATAGTTCACCTTAAAAACGGTAATTTGAAGGAGATTTGGTAAGTTTAAATTAAATCGTAAATTTTAATTCTTAAGCTTTCGCGGCCGGTGTCATCAATACACTGGCTGAGACCAGCTACTGAGTATGATTTTCCACAGCGAGGTCGAAACGTCTAGCAGTATTTGTATTGCAACTGTGACGCGATGTAAACCGGAAGCCTTAGATATTAAATCGGAAATTGTTTGTTTATAAAATTTTGTTTTGTTAACTAGTAATAATAATTTGTTTTTTTATTCCATAAGAACTTATCGTTCAGTTAGGATTTATGTTGATTGAGCGAATAAGGCTTTAATCAGCATTAATAGACGATTTATTGGATACACTTTGAATGACTAGAACCAAAAGAAATTAGTAATCAAAAATCTATCCTGTACCAAGGAGAACGTGAATTGTACTTTTAATAACAAATGCTAGGTACTTGTATTGATTAAAACTGACAGTTCTTTAATACTTTTTACTGTTTTATTTACATAACAGTTTGAACTCTTGTCTTCCTCCGTTGTATAAATAAATACAAATATCTTTACTGGCCAACACTTGATTTTAAAATCCAATAAGGCATCGTCAATAATAGCTATACGATAAAGGTTGTAACAAGTTACACGGTTTAAAGATTTTACTACTTGTTTTCCGGTACAATAGCAGAATCATTTGGTTTCAACTTGGTCCAATTCGATATTTCAAAATGTGTTTAAACTTAATTGGTGGGAAAACGATAAAAGAAATCAAAAGTTATTAAGGACAACTTTTTTCTAAATATTTTTTCTATCCATCAATAAAAAAATAATGAAAATTGGACTAAAAATAACACAGATTTATTCAAAACATGTTTATTTGTTGTTCATTTTTTTGTGTTGATAGAGGAATAATAATATTTAAAAAAGGTTGTTGTAATTGACAACTTTTAAAAGTCTTGTGTAAAGCTTTCATTCAGGTTTTATGTTGTATTTAATTTCCTTACCCATTTAAATCCATTTTGTCACTGATCATGTTTTCAATAAATTTGTGTTGTTTTTAGTCCAATTTTTTTCTATGTAGATGGATAGAAAAATATTTAGAAAGAAAGGTTTTCTTTATAAATTTAGATTTTTTGTCGTTTTCCCGCCATTTAATAAATCATTTTAACTGGACGCCATTTTGAAATTTCGAATTGAACCAAGTTGATTTTTTCTATGATAGATCTCATTAACTTCAACATATACTGAGTTTAATAAAATCAGTTAATTAATGTTGGAGATTAATTAATTGATTAATTAATTTGTAAAAATACAAAGCAAATTTCCACAGCCGGTGTTTATTGCACGATGTTCCTCGTATATAAACTAACATCTTTAAGCTGTTAAAACTACAAAGAACATTTTTAAATACATTTTTAATACGCTATCATTTAAAACCCGATCGTGAAAGGTGAAAATTCAATATTGGCGTAACAAAGTTACAGTTGGGCAGAGATGCGATCAACGACCAATAAATACATTAGTTGGGACAAAACCTTGCATCGGTCGAAGCTAACTTCTCTAGCTTATGTTTTCACCTTTGCTTTATTTTCTCAAACGCATGCTAAAAACGTAAAGCACCTCTCAGAAATAATTAAGTATGTACTAACTTTAACAAAGATAATGTTATGATAAGTAGATAGTGCATAGATGTCACATGGCTGAGGCAGGGACATCAACGTAGTTAGGCAACCCAAGCACAAATAGCGCTGCCATTTCTCCCCTCTCGGCTCCACATGCTTGAGTTTGTCCAATGTGACTTGAACCGTGCTATATTCGAGAACGAACGTGCTTGCGCGTGCGTCAGTGGCTCTACTTGAGACTCTTAAAAGAATTCCCTCGCAGCGCTATCTGTGCTTGGGCTGCCACAACTACATGAGTTTCTCGCTTCTGCCATTCGGAATCAATCGCTATCTACCTACCATAACATAATTTTTGAATTTACATATGAACGGATCCATAGGTGCTACCGTGAATCTAGCAATATCTAATAACGGGAGATCACCTAAAACGGTAATTTGAAGGAGATTTGGTAGTTTAAATTAAATCGTAAATTTTAATTCTTAAGCTTTCGCGGCCGGTGTCATCAATACACTGGCTGAGACCAGCTACTGAGTATGATTTCCACAGCGAGGTCGAAACGTCTAGCAGTATTTATAGTATTTAAACTGTGACGCGATGTAAACGGAAGCCTTAGATATTAAATCGGAAATTGTTTGTTTATAAAATTTTGTTTTGTTAACTAGTAAAATAATAATTTGTTTTATTCCATAAGCTTATCGTTCAGTTAGGATTTATGTTGATTGAGCGAATAAGGCTTTAATCAGCATTAATAGACGATTTATTGGATACACTTTGAATGACTAGAAGCAAATAAATGTAATCAAATCATCCTGTACCAAAGGAGAACGAATTGTACTTTTAATAAAAATGCTAGGTACTTGTGATTAAAACTGACAGTTCTTTAATACTTTTACTGTTTTATTTAGTAACAGTTTGAACTCTTGTCTTCCTCCGTTGTATAAATAAATACAAATATCTTTACTGGCCAACACTTGATTTTAAAATTCAATAAGGCATCGTCAATAGCTATACGATAAAGGTTGTAACAAGTTACACGGTTTAAGGTAGACTTTTACTACTTGTTTTCAAAACAATAGCAGAATCATTTGGTTTCAAAGTCCCAACTTGGTCCAATTCGATATTTCAAAATGGCGTCCAGTTACAGTGTTTAAACAATTGGTGGAGAAAATCAAAAGAATTATTAAGGACAACTTTTTCTAAATATTTTTCTATCCATCAATAAAAAATAATGAAAATTGGACTAAAAAAACACAGATTTATTCAAAACATGTTTATTTGTTGTTCATTTTTGTGTTGATAGAGAATAATAATATTTAGAAAAAGGTTGTTGTTTGACAACTTTTAAAGTCTTGTGTAAAAGCTTTCATTCAGGTTTTATGTTGTATTTATTTCCTTACCATTTAAATCCATTTTGTCACTGATCATGTTTTCAATAAATTTGTGTTGTTTTTGTCCGTTTTTTTAGATGGATAGAAAAATATTTAGAAAAGGTTTTCTTTATAAATTTAGTTTTTCGTTTTCCCGCCATTTAAGCTAAATCATTTTAACTGGACGCCATTTTGAAATTTCAAATTGAACCAAGTTGATTTTATGATAGATCTCATAACTTCAACATACATGACTTTACGTAAACGTTAGAGTCATTAACATATTTCTTTGTTAACTTTGACTTTGTAGATTTCCTTTGGAAAAATGAGATATCCATGCCGTCAGCACGGTAAGAACAAGGCCTAGGAGCATGAAATGAGCACCAATCCTGACCCCAAGAAACACAGGTCTATAAAGTGTTGTGTGTTTACCCTGCACTGTCAAAAAGTTAGTAAACCGCCTCCAAACTAGTTAACACCCTGTACATCAAAGATTAAATACATTTGTTCTTCTTACCAAATCTAGTCCAACCCTCCAAAAAATACACAACCTAACTGACTGGGGCTCGTGGCGTGGTCCTGTAATCCAGCTTCATGGAGGTCAGGTTTTGAGGATGATATAGGTCTAAAGCGGCTCAGATAGTCTCAGTGATCATCTGATGATACCCGCATCAAATCCCACCATCGTTTAGACGTATCAGAACATCACCTGCGTGGTTCGGAAGTCACGTTAAGCCGTTGGTCCTTGTATTTCCATTGGTCATTGGGCTATTAATGACCCATTCTAAGGAAGAGTCGGCCTTAGTTTGTAACAAGACTAGCCTACACCTCATAACTCATTACTACCACTCTATTTACCCAAAAATGACCAAGAGCTAATTTACTTTTACCGTAAAACTAAGCTCAAGTTCATATTTTATTTTAAAACATTATTTTATAAATGTATAATTTTTATCATAACATCAAAAATAATATAATAGTTATAATTAGTTTTGTTGGACAGTTATTCAAACACTGATATTAACTTTAAGAACACATGTTAAGAAAATACTATTATTGAAACCAAGAAAAGTAGATGTTTACTTTGATCGAAACATGTGATTTATTTTTCAAAATATTACAAACAATAATAAACAAAATATAAACGATAATATGTACGTTAACAAGCATTTCAGTTTCAACATGTTAAACACGAAGACTACCAAAGCTCAATCATTTCATGGTTTGTTGAAAGTATTTATTGTTATGATATTGTATTCCATCGCAACAACCGAGACCTTTACCTCTGAGAATGTGACAGTATTTAGAAATGCGTCCTTAGCTTTTGGATCATCCGCTAGAAACCCCGGCAAGAACTGAGTTCAAACAACACCATATTCAGGGGAAACCATAAACACGTTGAGTTAAAGTTCATTCCACAAGTGTTTGCCCAAGGTGGGAGTGCAGAAAATACAAATGTAGCCAATAATGTTAACAATACTTCAAACGTTGCAACATTTGGAGACGATTTCAATGCATCATTTCCCGACCCATCTGAAGATTTCGACTTTAACTTGTATCCTTTCGTAAAAGAACCCTTTTATAAAAATGAAATGAACGTATTCAGTTCTTTTCAAGGTTTAACTGGAAATTCTTTATTTAAAATACCAGATGAAATGTACGGCACGGAAAAAATCAAGGGAGAAAACGAAATAAAAGGGCTGTTAATTTCGTATATCCCAAGCCTCTTTACAGCCCTTATGCTGTGATGCTGATTGTGATGAACAAAGAAGACGAGTTTGCAGGGGTCTGCACAGGCAATCTGATCAGCAGCTCCTGGATTCTAACAGTAGCAAGCTGCATGAAACGCTTCCCAAATTCTGAAAAATACTCACACTGCATCGTCATCGCGGGAAGCGACTCCATGGATAACTTCATGAAAGGAGATCCAGACGAGCCCAGTCAGGCCCGTATAGCTGTCAAGTTCTACGTACATCCGCGGTACCGTCCCGACCATCCGGCATTTGATGTCGCTTTGTTAAAGACTGACAGAGACAGCTTCAAGCTTACAAAGTCTACTAGTTGGACAAAGCTCTCGACCAAATATCTGACCAACAGGAAAACAATAAGACGCATGATCGGTATAGCATCTTTTGGAGAACGAGTCTCTAAACTAGATTCTGAAAAGGTGGACTATGTCAGATCCTCAATCGAAACGGACATGTTATCGTGTAGCTGTCCATCAGTAGAAGGCTTCTGGTTAATGTGTTCCACGAAAATCACAGCTCTCATTCCTTGTCGAGCGGATTTGGGACAAGGACTCGTTTACGACGGTGAGTTCATCGGGATTTTTACAGAGTTTGCCCCATTTACTGAGAGCTGCATTGAATCCAGACATGTTAAACTAGAATATTACGGGCCTCTTGAAAAACACTATGTTTACGATCTGCTGTCAAGATCACTTATCAAGACGTATGTCCACTGCTGGAGTGGATCAGAATGATAGCAGTAGATGTCGGCATCAGATACCAAGACATCCCTGAGGAGTGCCTCGGCTTCAACAACGACAGATTCGGTACTAAAGGCGCTAGACCCGGGGAGGTGGATAGGGGTGGAGATGCTGGGAAGAGTGGAGGAGGAGGCAGTAATAGAGGAGGAACAGGTGGAGGAGAGGGAGGGAGGAGGAGGGAGGAGGTGGCGGTGGAAGAGATGACAAGAAACCAAAAAGGAAAGATGATGGAGGTGCTGCCCACAGAGAAACGCCAGTCTCTAAAACATTGTTGTGTATGTTTGTTCTTTGTACCTTCAGTTTATTTAAATCTTATTTACAGTGCGTAGGTACATAAGGTAGAAATAAAACGGAAGTAATTAGCGTAAACTAGTTTGACTTGTAAATGTATTATTTGTAACTGATTATAATTGTATCAGTTAATGTGCCTTAGTTTGTAACAAGACTATAACTCATAACTCATTACTACCACTTATCACACTCATCCTTCACCACATATTTGCCTTAAAATACCCTCATGAGAGTGGTCGGCATCTCAAATAGTGATTTAGTGATTTAAAGCAGTACCAAAGATTCTATCATCAATCTAGACTATTGTTAGTAAAGCAACAACATTGTTCACATGACGGACGGAATTGTTTCTCTTGATGATTTGTAGAACTCTCTGACGTAAGACGACGCGGATCATATCTCACCGTTACGTTAGCCTTAATGTCGGGATTATACAGTACATTTGTGTCTTAATAAACACCTCCATTTATCATATCCACGGAGAAATGTGGCGAGTAAAGCAACACTTTCGCCTCTTATGTTTGGTTAGTGGCTTTTTGGTGAATTTCCTTTGGAAAAATGAGATATTCAAGCCGTCAGCGTGGCAAGACCCAGTCCCGGGACCGTGAAATAAGCACCGATACTGACCCCTACAACATGTTTTGAGAATGTTTCAAAGTTTTGTATACATACGTATATATGTTTATCGTCACTATAGGTCGCATTTCATGATATGTAGTAAAACTTCCAATAAAAACCCTTGAATCTGAGACCGAAGCAAGACAGAAGTGGCCGGGACCTTGAATTTTGCCACGTTGAGGCGTGAGGTGTTAATAAACCGGCTTGCTTGTATTTTATTTATTTCACATTACTAGCCTACATGAATTGACCTGTCCAAGAAGAACTTGACGGACAGGCCGGTTTTACAATTTTACATGCGGTTGTTTCATTTTTCACGCATACATCATTTTAGGTATTAACTCTTTAGCTACCCCAGGGGTGTGGCTTACGTGGAGTCAGCGATGGCAACGAGATATGTCTGAGACCCGTGATTCGTCAAATTATAAAGATAATGTTATGGTAGGTAGATAGCGGATAGATGCCGAATGGCTGAGGCAGCAAAACAAAAGAGTTGCAGCAGCGAAAGCACAGATAGCGCTACGGGGGAATTCTTTTAAGAGTCTCAAGTAGAGCCACTGAGGCACACGCAAGTTCGTTCGTCCTCGAAAATCGCACAATTTGGTCACATTTTAGTCAAAATTGGACAATCTCGATCATGTGGATCCGTGGGGAGACGGCGTAAGACGGCAGCGCTATCTTTGCTCGGACTGCCGCAACTATGTTGATTTTCCTGCCTCAGCCTTGTTGCATCTTGTTCGGACAAACTCGAGAGCGGGAGAAGGACGGCAAGAGACGGCAGCGCTCTCTGTGCTTGGGCTGCCGCAACTTTGTTGATTTTTCTGCACCAGCCATTCGGCATCTATGTGCTATCAACCAACCGTAACATTATCTTTGGTACATGCATTGACCGCAAGTGAATGTATCGAGTATGAGTGTGGACAGATATTGTGAGATGCCAGGCCATTAGCCACATTGTTTTCCCAGCCTCGTTGTGTCCACAACTGAGTGAAAATAACAGTCATTGCCACAGTTAGCTGATATTTATTGTTCTCTCTTCTCGGGTTCCTTCTTTTCTATCCAGAAGTACTTCTTTATTGACTGAACTACAAGTTAGAGAAAAATATGTACCTTACAGTTCGTTAGGTATAGCATGGCCGGTGGCCTTGAGATTTCCTGATGGCCGCTTACGGCCCTATAGCCCATCTCACCGGCCATGCTAAAGCTGACGAACTGTAGCCTACTTGTGTCAGGTTGGTTTTTTGCACAAAGGGTCATGTTTTGAAAAAAGTGTTTACCGATTCGGCAGTTTCAATGCGTAAATAAATAATTTTTATTTTATAAACAGTGTAAGCTATATGAATGATTATGTTATAATAGGTTAACAATAACAATTCGTTTAATGTCAATTTTTTACAATTTATAAGTATTGTTTTATTGACAATATACTAAAGTACCACAAGTAAGACTTTAGCCTAATTAAACAATTAAATTATGAAACTTTACCTATCTATAAACACTCTAATTGTATAAAACGATTTTGGGCAAGATAATTTATGAGTTTGGATTTGAATTGGTTTGAAAAATAACTTTTAATGTTGTCAGGAAGTTTATTGTATAGAATTCTACCGGCTTTGAGGATGATATATGTCTAAAGAGGCTCAGATATTCTCAGTGATCATCTGATGATACCCGCATCAACTCCCACCATCGTTTAGGCATATCAGACCATCACCTGCGTGGTTCGGAAGTCACGTTAAGCCGTTGTTTGTATTTCCATTGGTCATTGGGCTATTAATTAATGACCCATTCTAAGGAAGAGTCGGCCTTGTTTGTAACAAGACTACACCTCATAACTCATTACTACCACTCATCACACTCATCCTTCACCACATATTTGCCTTAAAATACCCTCATGAGAGTGGTCGGCATCTCAAATAGTGATTTAGTGGCTTCAATAGGAAGGTTGATTGCGCATGGATCCCATGTGGCTGAGCCAAGAAAATCAACATAGTTGCGGCAGCCCGAGCACAGATAGCGCAGCCCTCTCTCGCCGCCTTTCTCCTCCCTCAGCACCGCATGCTCGAGTTTGTTCGATGAAAATGACTTAAATGTGACCAAATTTTGCGATTTTCGACAGTTAGCTAACTTTTGCTTAATAATGAATACACGTTTGAAAACTCCCTCGCAATGTCATCCGTGCTCGCCTTTAGCCTGCCTTAGAACTTTCCTGCCTTAGCCTTTCGGTATTTATGCGCCAACTACTTATGATAACATGACTTTTGGTTTTATAAATAAGTCAAAAGGTTAGTAGTATTATTATATTCAAGAACTGTTAGCCATTATTTAACCTATCATGTAACTAGCTCATGGTCTCATAATATACCTTTAGTTTGGATCCACGAAGAGTATTACTCCCAATCTGACATGATCATCCAACAATTTTGTGGTCAAAAAATGTGAATCCAACAACAAAAGCTGGAAAGAGGATGACGAAAACCGTGATTTGATTAGGATAACAACGACCTGCAGCTAGCGAGATAACTGATTGGATTCGTTAACGGTCGGGAATTTCCATCGGTCTGGTAGCCAGTCGTTTTGATTTTAACACCTTTTTCTGCAATTGTGTTACACGTCAATACATATTACAGGTTTTAGTACAGAGGGAATTTCGAATATACCATCTTATAGACAAGTAAGAAGAAAATTTTGTATATTTGACCAAAGGTAATGTTATGGTGGGTAGATTTGGGATTGATGCCATGGTAAGAGACAGGAAAATCTACAAAGTTGCGGCAGCCCAAGCACAGATAGCGCTGCCATCTCTTGCCGTCTTTATCCCCTCTCGGCTACAAGCTCAAGTTTGTCCGATATCGATGACTTAAAGGGGACCAAATCGTGCGATTTTAGAGAACGAACAAATATGCAAGTGCGCCAGTGGATCTACTTGAGACTCTTAAAAGAATGCCCAATCTGTGCTCGGGCTGCCACAACTTTGTTGATTTTCCTGCCTCAGCCACATGGCATCTTCCTACGCAATCTACCTACCATAACATAATCTTTGGTTTGATCAAAGGCAACGTTTGGTAGAAATTCCAAAAATAAAACAAAATTGCATCTGATATATTAGATTAACAACGTCGCAAGCGTGTACTGTTGAAATTCCACTCAACCCCTTAATATTTGACCTAACCCAAATTACTTTAATACTAAAACTTAGAAAGGTTGGTAAACAAATGTGCTTATATAACTGCGAACCACACAATATCCATGGACGAGCAGAAGAGTTAAAAGAGAGACCTCGCGTACGCTTGCTGTTTGAAACAACGTAATTACCTTGACTTTACGGCATCTGGCAGCCGCGATGGACCGGGACTTCTTTCTCAATTGCTCCAGAGAGACGTCTTAGAGTATCCAAGTTCATGAACTCCACAGTGCTTCCATCTTCACCAACACCTGCAACACATTTCTGATTCGTTAGTTTTTTGTTATGTAATTTATCTTAGCTATAAACTAGTTCTTCCGGTTCACACCGCGTCAAGACATCATAATAATTAGGGTGAAATATTTCGGTCTCGCTGTGGAGTACCATCTTCAGTCACTGATTGGCTGAAACTGATCAATCAAGCCAACCAGTGACTGAAGATGGTACTCCACAGCGAGACCGAAATATTTCACCTTAATTATTATGATGTATTACGTGGTGTGAACCAGGAGAACTAGATCATACTTGTGACACCGGATGCGAAAGCCTGAGAGTTAAATTTAATTTATCTTAATAAACTTTGGGCTCCCTTCTCCGGTCCTTGGCTATTCATGGTCATTACGGGCTGGCGAAAAGCCAGCGTAAGGTTGTCACAACTGATCAACAAGGCATCAAAAGCGTATTAAGTTTCATGGTTATCGCCTTTGTTGAGCCACAATAATGTAAAGCCTTCGACGGTAAATATATTTGCCAGTCAATCTAAAGTCAGGAAAATCACAGCCTGGCTTCAGAAGATATAAGACCTCTTCCTCTCACGTTGCTTCCACTTTCCTCTCTATTTTCCTCCTTCATTTAATCAATTTAAATCCTCACTTCCTCACCGCTTGATCTTACTTGCCACTTTCAACTTTTCTCCTTCAAACTCAAACTTTCCTTAAACTGTAAATACGGTATGTTTGATATAGAAATAGAAATTAATATCTTATTTTCATCTGACAAAGGTTAGTCCTTTGTATGGGACTTAACAAAACCAAAACAGAAACAAGAAATTTCCTTTTTTAGAACGGTTTTATTTACAATCTGTTCAACATATGTACAATGATAACAATAAACAGGGTATTAGAAGGATATAAGAACAGTTAGCACATTTGATAACATTAAAAATACAGTAACATGAATAACAGAATTTGAATTGGCCATTAATTTCTCCACTGAAAAAAAAGCTCTTGTGATTTGCTATGTAACTCAAAATTTTAATAACTAAAAAAGGTCCAGAACATGTTTTCTTTTCAATCGGTATATAAAATTGTGACTGTCCAGGAGATTAACTGCCAAGTGGTTAGGATGATGGTTAAGTTTTTCTAGGTACTTTTTACTGAATTTTGATATTTCTTGACTCACAAAAGTGAATTTATTTTATTCAACTAACATCCGTTTTAAAAACCTCCTACATAATTTTTATACAGGGTGAGTTTTATATGTCGCCCCCTCCACCTTAGCTTTTGAAAATGGAAAAAGTTTCGAAACTTTTGTGGAATTCTTTTATAGGATTCTGAAGTTTGTTTGACGTACTTTGCGTCACCCACCCCTCACCCAAGAATCAGGGGAGGGCCCCCGAAAATCTTAAACACCAACCCTTCCTTTGTGGCACCTCAAAAGAAAGGGAATTTTAATACAAATCAAGGACGCAAAGAAAATTTTTATCTGTACTCGTTTCTTTGTGATACATGTTCAAAGATTACAAAAACCAGATTTAAAATGCCACATTTCACATACATTCGAATTTTTCTCGATAATCTTTTGAGGGAAACATTACAACCCTATAACATAATCCTATAGGGTATTTTAAAGAAAAATTTGCTATGACAAATTTTTATGTGATATTTAGCATTTTAAACCTCATTTCTTGTCATCTTTAGGTGGGTATTACAAAAGAACAAGTAGAGATAAAAACTTGTCTTTGGATCGTTTAATTTGTATTTAAATTCCCTTTCTTTGAGGTGCCACAAAGGGTTTTGTGGGGTGGGTGACGCAAAGTACGTCAAAACAAACTTCCCCCTTTAAAAACATTCCTAAAGGGGTTCAAAAAACATTTCCTTTTTTAAAAGTTAAGGTGGGAAGACACATAAAACTCACCCTGTATAATCAGCTGGAGTAAAGCCATTCAATAATGAAATATAATTGAAAAATATTGTAACACACTTTTGGTTTCGTAAAAACGGTAAGACCCTGAAAAGTAAAACTTTAACTGGGGATAATTAATTGCCACGTCATTAACCCTGTTAACGATGTCTTATACACTGCGCAGCTTTTTGAACGGATCAAAAGTTAGTCTTTGAGCGCGAAAGAGATTAATTACCCATTTTACGCTTTGATTCTTATCGTATTGTATCAAAGAGATAATCTTTTCTCCAATAACGAATATAACTGACTGGTTAATATGATTTTAATTAAAGCAATTTCATAAAATATTTACCATGCACAGAGCTCAGTGGTATAGTGCATGCTTCACACCAAATTAGCCCGGGTTCGATTTCTGGGAGCAGTGATGTCTTTTTACGATGGCCACTCCCCGTGGTTCAGAAGTCACGCTAAGCCGTTGTTCCATTCCATTAATAAAGGTAAAAGGTAAAGTTTGTCTTTATTAACGAGGCGAAATTAGGACTACAAAGGCTTTTCTACCACTCAACCTCGACCTTTACCTAGCGTCACCGTATTAGTCACATTACAAATGTAAGTGGTGACTGCGGGGATCGAACCCGCGCCACCGGAGTGATGAGCTCTGGAGTCGCGTGCGATACCAATGCGCCACGGATCCGCTCAATTTAGTCATTAGTCATTGGGCTATTAATAAATGACACAATCTGGGAAACAGTCGGCCATAGTTTGTAACAAGACTACACCTCATCACCCATAGAAAAACACTCAACACACTCACCATTATTCCATATTCACCTCTAAGAGTGGTCAGTGTCTCAAGCAAAGCATCAAAGTATTGAACTATTTTATTCTTGTCATTAATATAGCCTACTTCCGCTGCTATCAACACTCCTACTTCCTGCTGGTACAACATAAAAAAATCGTAGATGGTTCACTTTTTTGAGTCAAGTGGCTGAAGATACTCTGAAGATAAGGTAACATTATTTTACTACAGTATTGGTTACGTCCGGTTTGGACCTTAAGACTTCTCTGGAGCGGTTTGAAAACGACTGGTTTAGGTGGCAAAGTATGAAACCAACATTCCCAACCCCATTCGGGCCTAAGGCCAAAAACGTCGCCCAAGCATGATGCTAGCAGACCCATTCCCTTCCTTGCCTTGTTCCATCCTCCAATTCCAGCACACAAATCAGAAAGGCTGAGTTTGCCCAGCTAAGAGTTCCTTTGACTCATGTGGCAAGCCAATGGTTAAGAGGAGAGACTTGGCAAGTTATACAGGGTAACTTAAGACTATTAACTGTACGGACTGCTTCGATTAGTGATTAGCTTATTATTATCTAACGTATCGACAAAATCTAGAGTATCACTAAATCACTATTTGAGATGCCGACCACTCTCGCATGAGGGTATTTTAAGGCAAATATGTGGTGAAGGATGAGTGTGATGAATGGCAGTAATGAGTTATGAAGTGTAGTCCTGTTACAAACTAAGGCCGACTCTTCCTTAGAATGGGTCATTAATCAATAGCCCGATGACCAATGGAAATACAAGGACCAACGGCTTAACGTGACTTCCGAACCACACAGGTGATGGTCTGATATGTCTAAATGATGTTGGGAGTTGATGCGGGTATCATCAGATGATCACTGAGACTATCTGAGCCGCTTTAGACCTATATCATCCTCAAAACCTGACCTCCATGAAGCTGGATTACAGGACCACGCCACGAGTCCCGGTCACTGCCAGCACGAGGCAAGCAATGCCGAACTGCGATACATTTCCACTGGTCTGGTTGTAAATTTAAACATTTCGAAAACGTGCAACCGAATGTGGTTTTTGTATACTTTTGAACATAAAGTGTTGCCATTTGACTCAGGGTGTGTTGGGAGCTCAAAACTACGAATTGTTTTTTTCTGTCGTTCTGGCGATGTAAACAACAACTCTATTTCCTACGGAAGTTCGCTGAAATTCAAAAACACTTCAACACCTAAATTTAAAGTTATTGAACTCTATTCCAACTTCATGTATAGACACAGTTAAGTTTAAATGTATGATGTTGGGAGTTGATGCGGGTATCATCAAATGATCACTGAGGGAACGTTTTTAAAAACCCAGTAAACGGTTAGGGTATTTTCAATATAGACTCAATTAAAAGATTTTTATTCTTGGAGTTTTTTTGACAGGTTGTAAATTAAATTGATTTAAATAGCATGGCTTGAACTTTGGAGATATATCACCAGTAGTATATTGTGTGTATAATTTTAATTTTACATTGATGTTTTAATGACAAAACTATAAATAACTAGGCCGAAACGCAGTTAAGCCAGTGAATCGAATTTCCATTGCAATTTGTTGCTCTAATTTTCTTCGCACAGAGCCTCGCTTCGGCCTTTGGCCTTTATATTTTTATATTCTATTACGAGACTATTCAATATGCTCCTGACCTCGTTTTGACGGGCTGCTCGGACTTACGGGGCTTTTACTACAGGTAGTACTACATATCAAGAAAGGAAAACACGGTTCAAATGTCAATAAAATCAGACTACTCATTCCACTGATATTATGAAAAATCCCTTTTGACCGACAGTTTGATACAACTCAACGGATCCTCATAAGGTTTAGTATATTGACGTGTAATTCCAAAGTACATATTTAATTCAAATTTTATCAACATCGGACGGGTCGGTGAGTTGTGTTGAGTCGCCACAACCACTGGTCAGCTTTACTACTTTTTTTAACACTTAAATTACTTGTACTTTTAAACAGAAAAGTTAGTAGTTTTATAAAAATGAAAAACCATTTAATGGCACCATTTCATAGCAGATAAATGAGTTAAATAAAATCACTATTTGAGATGCCGACCACTCTCATGAGTGTATTTTAAGGCAAATATGTGGTGAAGGATGAGTGTGATGAGTGGTAGTAATGAGTTTTGAGTTGTAGTCTTGTTACAAACTAAGGCACATTAGCTGATACAATTATAAAATTATAATCAGTTACAAATCGTACATTTACAAGTCAAACAAGTTTACGTTAATTACTTCCATTTTATTTCTACCTTATGTACCTACGCACTGTAAATAAGAATTAAATAAACTAAACGTACAAAGAAAAATACACAACAGTGTTCGAGAGACTGGCGTTTCTCTGTGGGCAGCACCTCCATCACCTTTCCTTTTTAGTTTCTTGTCATCTCTTCCACCGCCACCTCCTCCACCTGTTCTTCCTCCTCCTTCTCCTCCTCCACCTGTTCCTCCTCTATTACTACCTCCTCCTCCACTCTTCTCAGCATCTCCACCCCTATCCACCTCTCCGGCTCTAGCGCCTTTAGTACCGAATCTGTCGTTGTTGAAGCCGAGGCACTCCTCAGGGATGTCTTGGTATCTGATGCCGACATCTACTGCTATCATTCTGATCCACTCCAGCAGTGGACATACGTCTTGATAAGTGATCTTGACAGCAGATAGTAAACATAGTGTTTTTTGAAGTGGCCCGTAATATTCTAGTTTAACAGGTCTGGATTCAATGCAGCTCTCAGTAAATGGGGCAAACTCTGTCGAAATCCCGATGAACTCACCGTCGTAAACGAGTCCTTGTCCCAAATCTGCTCGACAAGGAACGAGAGCTGAGGTTTTCGTGGAACACATTAACCAGAAGCCTTCTACTGATGGACAGCCACACGATAACATGTCCATATCGATTGAGGATCTGACATAGTCCACCTTTTCAGAATCTAGTTTAGAGGTTCGTTCTCCAAAAGATGCTATACCGATCATGCGTCTTATTGTTTTCCTGTTGGTCAGATATTTGGTCGAGAGCTTTGTCCAACTAGTAGACTTTGTAAGCTTGAAGCTGTCTCTGTCAGTCTTTAACAAAGCGACATCAAATGCCGGATGGTCGGGACGGTACCGTGGATGTACGTAGAACTTGACAGCTATACGGGCCTGACTGGGCTCGTCTGGATCTCCTTTCATGAAGTTATCCATGGAGTCGCTTCCCGCGATGACGATGCAGTGTGAGTATTTTTCAGAATTTGGGAAGCGTTTCATGCAGCTTGCTATTGTTAGAATCCAGGAGCTGCTGATCAGATTGCCTGTGCAGACCCCTGCAAACTCGTCTTCTTTGTTCATCACAATCAGCATCACAGCATAAGGGCTGTAAAGAGGCTTGGGATATACGAAATTAACAGCCCTTTTATTTCGTTTACTCCCTTGATTTGTTTCTGTGCCGTACATTTCATCTGGTATTTTAAATAAATAATTTCCAGTTAAACCTTGAAAAGAACTGAATACGTTCATTTCATTATTATAGTAGGGTTCTTTTCCTATAGAATATAGGTTAAAGTCGTAATCTTCAGATGGGTCAAGTAATGATGATGCAATGGTATCGTCTCCAAATGTTGCATTGTTTACATTATTGGCTACATTTGTATTTTCTGCACTCCCACCTTGGGCAAACACTTGTGGAATGAACTTTAACTCAACGTGTTTATGGTTTCCCCTGAATATGGTGTTGTTTGAACTCAGTTCTTGCCGGAGTTTCTCGCGGATGATCCAAAAGCTAAGGACGCATTTCTAAATACTGTCACATTCTCAGAGGTAAAAGGCTCGGTTGTTGCGATGGAATACAATATCATAACAATAAACACTTTCAACAAATCATGAAAAGTCACTGTCAATGATTGAGCTTTGGTAGTCTTCGTGTTTAACATGTTGAAACTGAAATGCTTGTTAACGTACATATTATCGTTTACATTTTGTTTATTATTGTTTGTAATATTTTGAAAAAATAAATCACATGTTTCGATCAAAGTAAACATCTACTTTTCTTGGTTTCAATAATAGTATTTTCTTAACATGTGTTCTTAAAGTTATTATCAGTGTTTGAATAACCGTCCAACAAAACTAATTATAACTTATATAATAATTTTTGATGTTATGATAAAAATTCATACATTTATAAAATAATGTTTTAAAATAAAATATTAACTTGAGGTTGGTTTTACGGTAAAAGTAAATTAACTCTTGGCCATTTTTGCGTATATAGGGTGGCCCCAAAAAATATACTCGTCATTTTATAGAAAGCATTTCTTTACTTAGCCATACAAAACTGACTTTATCCTTAAACAAAATGCTCGGAGCTAAAGCATACGCAGTTTGTTTACGCTTAGCTGCGTGTCGGCCTGGTTTAATCCTCTAAATGGTCTTATGGGTTTTATTTTCGTGTTTAGTTTGTTATTTCTTTTGAAAGCAATATTTTGAATTTTTTACATTTTTAACTGGTTTTGAAACGTGGTTTTAAGTGGCACCTCACCTAGTTGTCGGTTATTCTTTTACTGTTTTAAGGTGTTCTTTCCTTTTTTGGATAGTGTACAGCCCTCAACATATCTTCTTGAGTTATTTCTTGAGCGCTTTTGCCTGGTTCCCAAAATTTTGATGTTGATTCGTTCTTTAGTGATTTCATCAATCTCGAATTTTTGACGAACAGCAAAAACAAATAAAATATAAACTGACACCGACATCGTAATAGGCACAGCTCGACTGCCAAACGAACACTGACGCTTAATTGGATGTCCAGTAGGCCTAGTCACGTGATGTAAGTTAGCGGAGCTTTACGCCGCCTCACGGCCGCCATATTGAACCAGTTCCCGAACTTATTGGACAGACCTCGTAACTATATAAACAAAGTTTTGTTAAAATGCTGCGAACGTGTTTTGGGGGTCAGGATAGGATCGGTGCTCATTTCATGGATACGGGCCTGAATCTTACTATGCTGATGGCTTGAATATCTCATTTTCCAGATTAAATGCAATAATAAATCCTTTCTGAAACAAAGCTAAGCACGGTGACGAGGTCTGTTATAGGTTTGGGAGGGGTAGGGAGGGTATGTAAGGGGTGGATATAGGGGGGTTAAGGGGGAACAGTGGGAGGGGTGGAATCTCACAAGAGGACAATGTAGACGGTGTTAATACACCTCAATGGTTAATTTTCTTCTTACAAATCCCAATCCTCCTCAGGACCATCCTTTTACCGTTATAATGTGAAGCTCTTAACTTTCCTCTTCAGCTTTTGACAGTAACGTGAGTTAATCTTCAACACTAGTTTTCATATGCTCGTTCAAATGCAATTAAATTTAAATATATGTGTGTTCTTGTTCATGGAACGATTTTACTTATATTGAATTTATTACCCTGTAACAGTTTATCTGACGACCACTCACTTGCTAGAAATGTAAATAAGTTCAACTTCCTTTAGACAATGGCCGGGGAAAGCGCTAGTAACCCTGTATACACAAGGCCAATAGTGCGATAATAGCGGTGGCTTGTACTAGCCAAGTGCAGTGGCTTGTCACTACTGACCCCGTGTACAACAACCTTATGGGTCCACCTCAGAGAATGGCTGAATTCTTCAAGGAACATACGACACAGCGTAAAAATGGGCCATCTTTTAACGGATGCGATATAACTGTCGAACCGAGCGATTGCAAAGGGTTTCGACGGCCCAGTTTTGTCTCAGTGATCATCTGATGATGCCCGCATCAACTCCCACCTTCGTTCAGACATATCAGACCATCACCTGCGTGGTTTGGAAGTCACGCTAAGCCGTTGGCCCTTGTATTTCCATTGGTCATTGGGCTATTAATTAATGACCCATTCTAAAGAAGAGTCGGCCTTAGTTTGTAATAAGACTACACCTCATAACTCATTACTACCACTTATCACACTCATCCTTCACCACATATTTGCCTTCAAATACCCTCATGAGAGTGGTCGATATCTCAAATAGTGATTTAGTGATTTAGTTTTCATCAATCAAAATAGTTTTTACGTTAATAAACGTGATGCATTTGGAAACTAAAAATACTTTCAGCAAAAAATACCACAAAATACTCACAGGGTGGTATCCAGGACTCAAAGCGGGCCAAAAAGAATTTAACTAGTAAGACGCCCCCAACTGCTCCATTGGACTTGGACTTTTCATCTGAAGAAGAGATCAGATTGCAGATCCCGAAACGTCGTGTTTTCTTGTTCACTAACGATGAAGCACGTTCCCAACAATAATTAAAACTCAGAAAAATCTCAAACATTTATAAAATAATCTGTGTTGTTAATACTTGTTTTAACTCTATGTTTATATTTTAATAATTTCATATGTTTATGGTATGTCAACAATGTTGGATTACTGTTGTTATGTTAGTTAATTAATGGCCACATTAAACCTTGTTCTTGTAAACTGCTTATCCATTTCTACTTAATATTACATAATCCGTTGTTGTTTGGGAAAAATTATAAACCCAAAAGTACAGCATTCAAAGCATACTCGAGGTCAGGACTCACAGCTTGGCTCTGCCCCAGAGAGATTTCTTCGCCTGGATGAATTCCAAATGTGTTCTTATAAACGCGATAGAAAGTACATTTATCAAACTGATAATGTTTCCTATTTCCATAGCTCGTAGATTTGCAGAATACCTGTTTGTACACGCTTTACCGTGGTTTTGAACTTTGAATTTTTTTTAATTACACGCTGAGATTTAACTGGATGTAATTAATTTAGTTTTCATTGGTATCCTTATTGTGATTATTTAAGGGTCCGGCTTAGCTGCTCGGGAGAGCGTCGTTGGAGAGGCTTGCGGGAAATAAATTGGAGACTTTAGTATTAATGCTATTTTGACAAAACAACATATTATCTAGGTTTTCTGTAGTTCATTTGTCAAAATGTTTTTTTTAGGTTTTATGCTATTAACGATTAAAGTTAGAAAATATAGTGTCTTTTTAAGACCTTATTTAAGAAGCTAAAAATATGATTATAATAAACATAGGAAACAAGCAAAAATACTTTTCTCCGTCCATAAAAATTAACATATTCGAATTTAACCTTCATTTAAGAGTGCTATCTACTTGTTACGAAACCCTTGCAAGCGGAGGGTTTGACAGTTAGGCCGCATCAGTTGAAAGAAAGCCCGTTGTTTAGCCAGCTGTTACGTGCGCGGTGTCATGTGTTCCTAGGGTGGACGAATTCAGTCTTTCTGTGCGGTGACCACTGAGGCGGACCCTTAAAATTACTAATTGCGCCTCGTAATGTCTAGTAAAAACCGTAAGTAGGCCTATAATATTAAACCATCTGAAAACCTAATAACCTGATCTGAATTTGTCCTAAAAGACAACATGAAATTTTACTTATCACATCTGAAGCCATATAGGTTTGATTAAAAGAACAAAAGTTATCATGATTGCAAAGACTGGAACTTAGTTTCTATTTATACATGACAAACACAAGTGTTTACAAGACTCATTGTGTACAAATATGAGGTGTTTGTTGGACAAGATAATGCGCCAGTCTCACGTAAGCTGTACATCGTAAACCGAGACCTGTGAAGTGTGAATTCAGCAGAGCTTTAGACGTGACCGACATATTATGTGCTCACCATATACAGGGTTGGCCAAAACACTGGGTCTTAAAGTGAACCTTTTTAATACGAGCTAAATGTTAATTCATTCAATTCGTGAAATGAGCTAGGATCAAAAATACACGTTAAGGAAAACTGATGAACGGCACTTTTTAACCGACTTCAGAGAAAAAAGGAGGTTATAAAAGTTGACCTCCGGCGATTTCTTTAATGTCTGTTCACGAATAACTTTTGAACGCAGCCATAGTTTCACCCCCGGTTTGCGTTGATTGATAGATCTTAACACCATAGTGGCTCCATTTAAATATCTTTTGATCGGACTAATATTTCTAAAAAAAAAGTAAAAAGCTCAAAAGGTCTTAAAACCTATGTACTTGTTGCGTATTTGCGTGGTAAAAGCACTATTTCGAACCAAAGAGAGGGTGCAAATGGGGTTGATGGTACAGCCAACACAGGTTATTTGAAAGGCATCCATCCAACCCCTGTAAAATCCATGTTTAGTATTTATTACAGTAAAACAAACAGCGATAGTGTAGTGCTTTTTTGATGGCACCATTAGGCCGAAACGCATAAGCACGAAGAATTTCCTGCAAGACTCTCTCAGGCAACCAAACAAAGTACTGTATTTCTTTTTTAACTCTTAGGCTTTCGCGGCCGGTGTTATAACTATAATCTAGTTCTTCCAGATCACACCGCATCCAAACTTCAAAATTAGGTTGAGATATTTCGGCCTCGCTTAGGAGCATCATCTTTAGTCACTGATTGGTTGAAACTGTCTGCTATCCTTTTGGTGGCATGGCTGCCATACGTCCAAATAGAGCAGAGATGCTACTATGTGTTGTCCTGTGTGAGATGTCCATAATCTCATCGGTTGTGACACTATCGAAAAGACTTCTTCAGGACATGTTGTTGGCTTCCGGAAAGTTATATGCTGTCTTCTTTATTCAAGTTATTATAATTTTAATGATTTCAATGGTTTCTCAGACGGTTCTTGTTTCAGCCAATCAGTTTCTGAAGATGGTTCTCCACACCGAGGCCGAAATATCTCAAACTAGTTTTGAAGTTTGGACGTGGTGTATTTCTATTTTAAATAAATCTTGAAACTGGAGTTCATTTTTATGTAAAATACCGTAAAACACCTGATAACATTAAAACCCCGTCACGTAACTTTACTGGAGAAGACACTTCTAAAGGATTCACCGCAATATTACGTGTAAAGTGAAGCACTTTGCTGCAAATTCAACACCTCTAAAGCGCTTACAGTTCTCACTAAGGAGATAAATAAAACATAAGCTTTCAAACTGTCTACCTTCCACCCGTAGCAGTTTCATGTTTCAAATCACAGGTTTTATATACCGTTATAATTTAGGATTTTCCCTGATTTTTGCTCACACTGATAAACTGCTACTGGTGTATTGGTCGCTTGAAAAGTTTATATGAAATCGTGAATATCAACGAATATTATTATATTAATTTCTTACACATTGTTCATTTTTCAGGCGATCATTTTTTATTAGCTACCGTAATCAGAAAGTGAATGTAGCTAAGTTCACTTCTAAATTAATTTGTTGAATATCGGCTGTGGAGTACCATCTTCAGCCGACCAGTGACTGACGATTGTACTCCACAGCGAGACCGAAATATTTCAACCTAATTATGAAGTTTGGACGCGGTGTGAACCGGAAGAATTAGATTATAGTTGTGACACCGGCCGCGAAAGCCTAAGACTTTAAAAAGCACATGATTTAAATATCGCAACAATATCTAGGTTAAGAAACTTACACATAAATAAATTAACGTTTTTGTACACCTCAAGTTATGTCGAAGAGAAAAATGATTGTTAAAAACAAAATGGCGAACAGCGGAGACCAATTTTGTACTTACGTTTATAGGAACTGTTTAATAAGTTAACATAGACTCAAATATAACTACATTTTTTCTCAACTAATTTTCTAGATTGCATAGTTAAAATATAGTCTAGGTAAAAAATTGCCTGAGAAAATCAATAAAGTAAAATCTTTGTATAAACCTAAAGTAATTTCGAAGATTGGTAAATAACGAAAAAGTGAACAAACCTTTCTCATTCTCGTATCCATAGGAACTGTTTGACGTTTTGAATGAGTCATCACTGTTTTACAGCCCATTTCTGACAAAGTTCTGTCCCTTATTTAAGAAACCCCTATAGTTTTTATATAAAGTAATGTCAAATTTCCCTGGCGGTATCGACATGAAAAACACTAAACACCAAGTGAGGCACGTTTCAGTGTTAAACGGAATGGGATAAAATACCGTCCAAAGAGAGGAGGTTTAGTGAATGCTCTTGGGAACATGATTTAGTATCATATCCACAGTTTGGCACTGGTTCTGGCTGACTTTCTTTTTCCTGGATTCTATCCAAACATTGGCTCTAGGTGTCAACATCACCCAGACTACCGTAGGTAAATCACTAAATCACTATTTGAGATATCTTATAAGGATATTTAAGGCAACTATGTGGTGAAGGATGAGTGGTAGTAATGAGTTATGAGGTGTTGTCTTGTTACAAACTAAGGCCGACTCTTCCTTAGAATGGGTCATTAATTAATAGCCCAATGACCAATGGAAATTCGAGGACCAACGGTTTAACGTGACTTCGAACCACGCAGGTAATGGTCTGATATGTCTAAACGATGGTGGGAGTTGATGCGGGTATCATCAGATGATCACTGAGACTATCTGAGCCTCAAAACCTGACCTCTATGAAGCTGGATTACAGGACCACGCCCAGTCAAACGTTATTTGGTAGAGGTGATACCTAACTCAGAGTGATCATTATGTGCTTTGCGTTGACAAAACTATAAAATATTCCTATCAAAGTAAAATTCCGAATATAGTTTTGCTGTTTATTAGCTGAATCGCCGTTGAAAATGGTGTAATTCATAATTTTGCTGTAGCTACTGCTTGTACTGTATTCAAGGTTCAATTGTACGTACTGCTGCCCTCCTTTTAATAATTATTGTGTTTTACTTTTGCTTTACTTTGAGCATTATAAAATTCTAAAATTGGTTTTGTTAGTATATAATGATAGATTATTTTTTTACAGCCATAGTAGTTCAATATTAGTTTCCTAATATAAGCCTGTGTATTCCTGTATTTTATTACTACGAGGTCTTTATGTTTACGGTCCAGGGCTTACTTGTCTAATACTTTTCTAATAAACTGTCCTTTCTATTTTTATATTATAATCTGTCTTTCTAACAAGAAAAACGATTTCTGCTGCATAAACACAAATTCTAGTTTGATTAATGTGTGGTAGTGACTGAGTATTGCGCACGATCGACTTCTTATTGCAAACGTTTTGAGTAAATATAAAACTAATGCCATCTTTTATTGAAAGGTTCTGTTAGAAAATTGTTCAATTTCTGCCTTTTGGATAACTTCCCCCGGATATTCCTAAATGTATGAACACTAAATACTGTAAGAGTACAGCAAGTAAAGTACATCAAATCTTTGAGATTAATCATGAATTTTTTGCTCGAACGAGATCTGTACAATCTAGTTGACTGGGACTTGTGGCGTGGTCCTGTAATCCAGCTTCATGGAGGTCAGGTTTTGAGGATGATATAGGTCCAAAGCGGCTCAGATAGTCTCAGTGATCATCTGATGTGATACCCGCATCAACTCCCACCATCGTTTAGACATATCAGACCATATCACCTGCGTGGTTCGGAAGTCACGTTAAGCCGTTGGTCCTTGTATTTCCATTGCTCATTGGGCTATTAATTAATGACCCATTCTAAGGAAGACTACACCTCATAACTCATTACTACCACTCATCACACTCATCCTTCACCACATATTTGCCTTAAAATACCCTCATGAGAGTGGTCGGCATCTCAAATAGTGAATAGTGATAGTATTTACTTTAGTATCCCAGCTAAGGGATTACCTATCCACCGACAACAGATTCTAAATTGCGAAGGCTCCACAGCTCTTCACTGTAGACGTCAACAAAATCGTAAAACTTGAGCTGTAAACCGGAAACATGACAAATATAAGATGTAGAGGATTCAATACTTTTACATTTTTTAACCAATAGAGTTGTCCGAAACATATTTCACTCTGAAATATTACGAAAGAAGACTCTTAAAACGGATTACTAGTTCATTCTTAATTTAAGTCCTTTTTAAATATAAGTATGTTTTTATCATTTTGCTCCAAAGATTTAGGGTAAATATTTAGTAAGATATATCACCCTTTTACACGTGCTATGGTTGCAATTTTTTAAGAGTAAAAAGTTTGTTTTGACAATGTTTTGATAACATAACATTGTGACGATCTTTCTATTACAGGGACTTGAGCAGTTTAAGTAAGTGATTGGTAAACTAATTTGTAAATAAATAAGTAAACGTATTATTGTAAGTAAATAATTTTCTAAGTAGGTTTTCTCGTCCTAACAGTGATTTTTGGACCCCGCTCGTTTCACTCCCTTGGCTGCACCCTATTAAAATCAAGCTCGTATCAAAAGGTCTAATTATTCTGTTCGGCAACTAAAAAGGTTTTAACTATAAGAACAACAGAAACAACATTAGTTTACTACAACATTTTACTACCGTTTCTCGACTGCTAGCATATTTCTCTAAGGCTTCAAAACAGTCTGCAGGCCTCCTTGTTTAGTAGTTCCGTTGCTACTATTTGTATGGAAGAAGTTTTGGGTACAAAATAACTTTAAGGGTTCACCTGAGCTGTGCGTTGACGCTTCAATGCAAGGGTTTACGGCGGCCCGTTTTTCCTTTCAAAATTATAACAACAAAACTTGAGGGGTTTTCCGACACGCAATAGAGCAGTTTTTCAAAGGTTTGCGTTTTCAGTGTACAAAATGGAGTTGAAAAACACTAAAACTGGGACAATTTCAAAGGTGACCACTAAAGTCACCAACATTGAAAACCAAAATGGTGTTGCGTTATCTTATCACGAATATTTTATGTGGTCTGACTTGGTTTTTCACCGAACATCTCACATTACAAGTAAACCTGAGCTTAGAAGAAGTGGCCAAAGTTTGGGATGGGAAATGGTCCGGCCCGGAGCGAACTTGAGTGGAGACTTGCCAAAATAATATTTGACGTCAGTTTGAGCTTAAAAGCTTTCTTCGACGTTTTCCTGACCGAAGGTAAACTCTTCTCGATCATATTATGTTACATAACTTTGTCTCTCTGCTGGTCCAGAGTTAAGCAATCTATGTTGCATACATCGATTAAGGTGGATGCACAATTTTACGTTGATAATTTGCATACTTTATTTTTAAACGGAAAGTACAATACTTTTTCTATACTTTCTATATCATTTTAAAATACCATTTTACTGCGGTAACTTGCATTAAAGATATGTTATGGTAGATAGATTGCGGATAGATTCCGAATGGCTGAGGAAGGAGAATCAACAAAGTTCGGCTGTTCAAGCACAGATAGCGCTGGTAATTCCTTTTAGAGTCTCACGTAGAGCCACTGACGCACGCGCAAGCTCGTTCGTTCTCAAAAATCACACGATTTGGTCACATTTAAGTAGCCGACATCGGACGGACAAACTCGAGCATGTGGAACCGAAGGGGTAGAAAGATGGCGAAAGATCACAGCAATCGCAGCGCTATCAGTGCTTGGGCTGCCGCAACTATGTTGATTTCACTGCCTCAACCGTGTGGCATATATGCCAAATCTAATTACTATAAATTATCTCTGATTGCATCAAATTGGTAATTCAGAGTCGTAATTGCGTGCTAAATTCAAACTTCACAAAGTTTCAAGTAATTTTAGTGTGATAAATTTATAGAAAATACCTGTGATTTTTTGACTTATGACTCTCGTGTATTACTTTTGTTCACGTATAAGCCCAGTAGGACCAAGCAAACGTTAACGCCGTCTTGAAAAGTTGGCTTATCTTTGTACCCAGACTTGATGCATCCTTTCGAAATCAGTTGTTTTCATTCATCAGTCCAGGCTGATCCTCTCCTTTAATAACTTCCCTTTGACCAACTTTCAAATCAAACTTCCAATGAATTTAACATGAAAACGCGTTGTAAACAACTTTCAGTTATAACGTGGTTTATAACAAGCTTTCTTTCACTCTAAATATGAAAGAGTGAAAATCGAGCCACTCTAATGAGAGTGGCTAGGTTTCAACACCCAACAGAGCGAAATTTCACTCTTTCTGAGTGGTCTTCACTCCTCCATTTTAAAGCATTCAAACTCTTCGCCAGCCATCTAGTTACAATTTTGCAAACAATGGGGTCTTTTATCATTTCTATAGTTGAATTTACATGTAGAAGTCTAACTACCAATTTTCAAGTAGTACAGGGTTGATTTTAGTTAAGCCAATTGCTTACTTTCACAACAGCTGTTAATAATAAATTTTGTTCTCTCCTTATACGGTGACGCTAGGTAAAGGTCAAGGTCGAGTGGTAGAGAGGACTTTGTAGTCCTAACTTCGCCTCGTTAAACAAGACAAACTTTACCCTTTTTACCAGGTCTTTAAAAGCTTCATGTCTTTAAATTTATGCTGACAGAGTGCGGGCTAAACCAGCGAACAAGAGCCCCATTTGAGTTGTTCTTCTATAAGTAAACTCAATACTTCAATACACTATGCCGCATGCACAGCGTAAAATAAAGACATTGAACGAAATGAACGATCCTTGCTGGTTAAAACTGCGCCATGATTACAAAGCTTCTATCTCCGAGGTGATTAGATTGTTCAGTTTTCACAAAAGTGTTTTCTTCAACAGTGAGAAGAGAACTCAAAGGTTTCCATTAACCTGATTCTGTTTAAATCCACTGAGAATAACAATTACATTCAGTGTTTAACGTCGAAACTCTTTTTATCACTACATTTATTTTATATTAACGATTTAGGGTGAGTACTCTTAGGTTATAAGTAGGGAATAGCATAAATTTAAACTTAACTGTGTCTATACATGAAGTTGGAATAGAGTTCAATAACTTTAAATTTAGGTGCTGAAGTGTTTTTGAATTTCAGCAAACTTCCGTAGGAAATAGAGTTGTTTGTTTACATCGCCAGAACGACAGAAAAAAACAATTCGTAGTTTTGAGCTCCCATCACACCCTGAGTCAAATGGCAACACTTTATGTTAAAAAGTATACAAAAACTACATTCAGTTGCACGTTTTCGAAATGTTTAAATTTACAACCAGACCAGTGGAAATGTATCGCAGTTCGGCATTGCTTGCCTCGTGCTGGCAGTGACCGGGACTCGTGGCGTGGTCCTGTAATCCAGCTTCATGGAGGTCAGGTTTTGAGGATGATATAGGTCTAAAGCGGCTCAGATAGTCTCAGTGATCATCTGATGAGATACCCGCATCAACTCCCACCATCGTTTAGACATATCAGACCATCACCCGTGGTTCGGAAGTCACGTTAAGCCGTTGGTCCTTGTATTTCCATTGGTCATTGGGCTATTAATTAATGACCCATTCTAAGGAAGAGTCGGCCTTAGTTTGTAACAAGCCTACACCTCATAACTCATTTCTACCACTCATCACACTCATCCTTCACCACATATTTGCCTTAAAATACCCTCATGAGTGTGGTCGGCATCTCAAATAGTGATTTAGTACTGATTGCTGACAGTGGACTTCCAATACATTGTGCATCAGCGGAGTTAACCCACAACCCTCTGGGAGCGGACACTCTCTGAGTTAGGTTTTTAGGGTTAAGGGGTCAAACATAAATACCATTCACTGCGAGAATGTGTGAAATTAAATTCAATAACTTCGTTTGTTTTAAAGTGTTTTATTTTAACCTTAAATTCAAAACTAATTATCAGATTATTGAGGTTAATTCTTGTGCTATCTTCGAAGTAAGATCCAACCTCCAAGTTGTCAGCGCTACCTGGGGGTAATGCAAGGGTTGACTGATAATGTATGTATGACCTCTCTACAAGTCGTATTAATGTTCGTACACATTTTCACACGTAATTTCGTACAAATCTTTTGTAAATCTCAAGTTTAGGTTAAACTAAATCCAGCTAAATCTGCCAACCGAAAGTAACCTTTGGGGGATGTTATCCCGCGAAAACGGGAGTTTAAATCTGTTCGCCATAATAAAATGGCAAACAGCATCTGTTTTGCGCCAACTTTACCATAACCCTATTTATGAAGGTAAAACGCACCTCCCCCTAAAGGACGCTTCCGATGTTTATTACACCCCATTATTGGAAATTCGCTTGGATTCACGATAGCGCTTGTGGCTTTGCGTCTGAACACAGTTGAAAGCAGATACGTCAAAGTGTGGGTTGAATGAAGACGGATCAAAGCTATAAACAACAAAGGATCCGGTTCAAACCAGATACTGTCTTAGACACTTCGTCTGACATGGTATCACGTCAATGTCTTGATATAACTTTCAAGCACGTTGTGCAAACTGCACATAACTGTAAGTAAATTACACTTTACTAAATCGTTATTTACTTATTCTCAAATATTTAGTAATTAATTAACGACCTATTCTAAGGAAGAGTCGGCCTTAGTTTGTAACAAGACTACACCTCATAACTCATTACTACCACTCATCACACTCATCCTTCACCACATATTTGTCTTAAAATACCCTCATGAGAGTGGTCGGCATCTCAAATAGTGATTTGGTGAATTGAACTGATTGCTCTTATGCTGATAAAGAAATTCGCTTCACTCATGCGAGCTGCGCTTAAGCGCTTAGCTGCGTGTCAGCCTGGTTTTTGGTTGAGACTATTTTCTCACAAATTCTGCTTTTAGGAGAGTTACTCTTGCGAGAATAATCGTATTATAAATAGCCCGCTGGCTCCAACAATATTTCATGTCTTCTGCAAACTGTGTTAAATGTTTCCGTGGTTCTATTCGCAGGGAATAGCTATTTAATCGTAGTTCAGAGGCTTGGATCTATATTTACAGAACAAAAATATCCCTTAAAATGTAAAAACAGTACCTAAATGAATAGGTGTTACTTTTAAGATACAAAGAAGGATATCACTTTAAAACAAAAAACTACAGCAAAATTAACATTAAAAGTCCAACGTTTAATGGGTTCAAATTCAAAATTCAAAAGATGTTTGGTTCCGACAAAATTATACTGTTTAACAACCTTGTAGGGTGTTAATAATAAATTACAAACAAAAGTAAATAACTTTCTTTTGATTTGTTCTATGAAAAGGATATCTAAGTAGCTTTTAATTTTTTGGTTTCTCGCCATTTTCAAGTTAATTTTCAAACCTTCAACATACTACGAAAATAAACAAAAAAAGACAATTATCTTCTAAAGACCAAACCACAAGAGGGAATCATTTCTGAAGATAGTTCTGGCTATAAGCAATGATCGAGTATGAAACATGGATAAGGGTTATAAATAATGCATGTTCCTGTCCACCTCGCCGGCCATCTTCAAGTTTAACTTTACTTCTTGTCCATAGTAGTTTACTTACTCTAACTGTCATATATGCAGACAAATATCCTTATAGTTCAACTTAAACGAAAGAATTTGAAAGTATAAGACTTGTTAATTGTTGAAAATGCATAATGCCGGTGTTATTATATGAAATAGATAGACACATATTTGAAAAGAGTCCGTGCTATTACAAATCCATGTTTTCAAAAAGTACAGTAACAGCCTTTCCTCACAGTACGAGTGTCATGGAAAGACTGAACAGTTGGTTACCCCCACCCTCGAAACCCCAGTTATAACTAGTTTTAGTTGTCAAGGTCAAGCGCCACGAAGAAATGCACGGACTCTATTTGGATCTTATTAGATGATTTAGAAATGTAAGAACATCAAAGTGTTTGATAATTAGATGCTTTTATTCCTGAGGTCTTTCAAATGTATTTGTGGCGTTCATCATCGTTGCTGAGAGCCTCCAATGATCAACGCCACAAATGCATTTGAAAGCCCTCAGGAATAAAAGAATTAAGATATTGACAGTTTGATGTTTTTCATTTCTTTCGAAATAGATAGACTTTTCTACCGGTTATTGTGTTTAAAACTACGCAACGTTTCGAGAGGTATGATAACCCCTCTCGTTGTCAAGTGAAACTTAGCTTAAATCATATTCTAATCCTTAAAACTAGTACAATTTACCTCAGAAACAAATACCCTTATCAACCTATACCTGTTAGTGACATAGAAACAAGAAACTGTTGACATGTTTCTTGTTTCTATATCAAAAACCCATTTAGCCAGACCAAGATGGCGGCCAAAACTAGTTTCCGCCGCTATCTTAGTCTAGCTGACCATGACTGTATGGTTAATTTAATCAGCTTTTGTTTTTTAACCTATTCGTCGTTTTTTATGTGCCTATATCAACGTTTTATAAGGGAAAATTAGCTCTTAGCTTTCTTTTTCCCTTCTCATTAATTTTATACTTAAATTTATTACTTCTCATTTATATTACTACTAGCTGACAGTACCCGTGCTACGCTACGGGATTTAAATATTGAATGTGAGTGATTATATTGATTTAAATGTAAAAAAAATCAGTTTGCCACTGTATCGTTGTAGTACATAGCCAAGCCGACACGCAGCTTAGCGCTAAAGCGCCGCAGTATGAATAACACGAATTTCCTCTGCAATGCGTTACACTAAATCACTAATTTTAACTCTAGTTCACTCCGCACACAACCTCGCTTCAGCCTTTGGCCTCAGCTTTTGTGCTCTATTACCACGGGCGTTCAAAGGCTTTTCGCTACGCTCACAGTCTTGCTTCGGCATCAGACTTACAGGGTTTTATACTGCAAGTTATACTGCATATCACGAAAGGAAAACGAAAGGAAGGAACAAATAAACATTAACACTGAAAAGGATGTAAAAAGATAAAAATAACGTTACGTGTAGGTAAGTATGCTAATGGAATTTACAAAAACATTGTTTAGATTGAACGAAACCAATTTAAACTCAAAAGTTCGTGTATAATAGTTTTGTGTATATTATACACTAAAACAAAACCTAGTGAAACCGCTCAAACCAGTGTACGAGTAATATAGCCCAGCTTTAACAAAGTAATAATTTCACCACACAGTAAAACCCGTTATAGCAACCCGTGAGAAATCTCTAAATATTGAAAAATATCTTGGCATTTATTACATGAATTAGCTTTTGATATAGTTCGTAAAACGTTCTTTTGTAATATAAAAATCCTCGTAAATCCTTTTGGCACAAAACCCCCACATACTGATTTTGTAAGACAAGTAAGGGTACACATTTCCGTATAATATGCCACTATCAGTACTATAGTTTCATGTGCAGTGGCTAGAGTAGTTCTTAATAATAATAAATACACTGCTGAGGAAAGCTTATAATATATGTACTCAACATGACTATTCCAATCCAAGTTTTATCCAAATACACGCCTAGAAACATTGACGTTTAAAATAGTTCGCACAAAACTATTAACTATAGATTGCATTTTAAACCAGGCACACAGATAAGCCCTAAAGGACCGCTGAAACGAGTAAAGCGAATTTCGTTTGCAATAGTGTTTAGCTTTCAAGTACTCAAATTAAAAATACATCATCTTATCACGTCAGTTGTAATATTAAGTTTTACCTGTATATAGAAATCCATTAAGGCTCGTCTTGAAACCTCTATTCAGTACACAGCACTTATATCACACAATATTATCACTCTAAACCTCACAGACACAACATCTTCTACTACCGATGTCACTCCCGATCAATAACTACACGTACACAAACCAAGGAAAACTCGATCAATAACTTTCATGTGACGACTTGATGCAGGCAGTGTTGAGGCGCAGTCAGCTGTTTCACGGATAAACAAACCTAAACCACAGATAACAGCTGACATATCATCTCGTGCAAATAGTTGGCTTGTAAAATTAATAATGTACTATAATGTATTTCAATTTGAACTAGTTCTCTTATACTATGCGGTATTTTATTTATAAGGGCATTTAATTTAAATAATAAATACATTTAAAATTGTGTATATGTGTTAGTTGATATATTATTTAAGGATTCTAACTTAGCTTATTTATTTTATTGTGGTATATTTTATTTATACGTAAATTTAATTTAAATTATGAATGATTTTTACATTTGGCCAGGATGCAGGGACGCCTTCGTCTTCATTTATAGGGGCCAAAACAAAATTCCTGCACTTTCCCGCAGCATTTCAATCGATACTGTGGGTGTAAATTATTTTGATTGCGTCTGATATACTTGTACCCTGGTAAGTATAAAAACTCATGTAACAGATGTATGGACAGTAGGTAGTGAGTGATCGTTTGAATCTAACTTTTAGGATTTAACAAAAGTTAGGCGCGAGGTGCGTTGTGTGTTAAACACTGTACTGGACAAAAAGTGTAGAAAATGTTATTCCACACTTACGATTTTGTCTCAAATTCAACATCGGATTGCTCGTTCAGCCGCTAGAAACGAAGTTCTGAAATGAGAACAGGTATTTTTTATCAATGTTGGTGCTTGACTTCAAAACCCACCTAAATTTTCGAATTTTGAAAATTCTCTTAGTGGGTGCCTACACTATAAAAGGAATGTTCATGCGAAATTTCAAGTTTCTAGGCCTTGTGGTGTTGACTCAGCGATGATGAGTGAGTCAGTCAGTCAGGATATAGCCATTTATAAAAATAGATTTACTATACACATATTACTAATAAAAATTCATTGTTTGCTCCTTGGATATCAATTTGACAAAAACAGGTTTTTAATTACCTCCGTCAATATCAAAATGTTGCGTTGAGGGTTGTTACATCCCCGGGACGTTTCGATGTAAGGACATACATCATCGTCAGACGTGCAGTTTTGTTGAAAATCCGCCTGTTGGCTTCGTTGTTAAAGATGAAACTACACATGAAGTTACACAATACGACGAAACTTCATGTGTATTTTCATCTTTAACAACACGGGGATGTAACAACCCTCAACGCAACATTTTGGATATTGACGGAGTAATTAACCGTTTTTCAAATAGTAAGTAAAGGGCTAGCGACTCGGGAAATGTTGAAAAGCTCAAAACTGCAACGACGTTTCGTAGATGGAAACGAATAGCTCTACTTGCTACGGAAAATTCACTAGAAACAAAAGGTGGGACGAAGACAGAGCAGTATAAAGACACATGCGGCAGAGGTTTGTGCGGTTTATGTGCAATTGAATATTTTACACTCTTGTTACGGCCTGGCCAGATTTCAGATGCTTTACACCGCATTTCACCTTCGCAAAGAATGAAATGAAATGAATAATGTCTTTACTCAGGCGAAAGTCAGGACTGTGAGAACCCTCTCTTCTACTTAATCTGATAAATCATTATATATAGTGAGTTTTACTTAATTCTATGGCTAAAAAATTTAAACGTAGTAGAGAAAACCAAAGGTTAACAATAAGAGAAATCAAGGTTTATTCAACATCGGAACTAGGAACAGTTTTTCCTAATTGCAAACTTTGTGGCTTCGTACCACCTGTCGGTTTTAGTAAAAAGAGTAGAAAAACTACTCCCTAGGTTTCGGGCGGTTGGGAAACTCCACCCGTGTTCAAGACCCTAACCTAGTTAACCTACATCATTCTCACTAAAGCTATGGTTTCCTAGGCAGCGGTGACCGCTACATTACGGCCGCAATAAGACGGTGAGTTTTGTTGTCAATGCAATCAGATGGGAGTGGCTTCCTAGAAATCGATGGACGTAAAGTAGCGGTAAAATCTAGTTAGGTTTTTTCGCCAGATCTAGCTTGTCAATTACATTATATGTAAATGAACTTTGACAACTAAAATAAACAACATGTCAAACTTGTTCAAATTTGTGTTACGTCACCGTTACTGTTACGTTCTACATTACGGCCTTCTAGCGGTCAAAGCTTAGAAACCATAGCAGAACCTAGTTTAAAGAAAACCAAACGCAGTTTAAACTATGCTACATTTTCCTATTCTATGGCATAGAAACAGAAACACAATAAAAAGCCTGCAAAGAGGATGACAAAAAAATCTCACCAGAGGCTGTTCTGCTATGCGTACACTTTGCCACAACAATCAACACAAAACTGATTTTAAGCTACGTTTAATTTTCCTTAGTTTAGGTTCTAGCCTAAGAACATAAACTAAGGAAAATTAAACGTAGCTTAAAATCAGTTTTGTGTTGATTGTTTAGTTAGAATAATGTAGATTAATTAGTTTAGGCACTTAAAAACTGGTGGAATTTCCCAACCACGTAGGAAGTTGTTTTTTCTCCTGAAGTGACTGAAGAGTTCGCATTTCTGTCTTGTAAATCTATTTTGTGTTCGTGTGCTTATTGGTTTTCAGCTAATGGACTCAAACTAAATCCCGACAAGACTCAAATAATGAATTTTCACATTAATCACTGCCTGTGACCTCAAAGTGATTCTTCTTATCGGCCAGATAGTCTTCTTTAAGATTCCTTAATGTAGAGATCGACTCAAGTCTTACTTGGCAACCCCACATAAACAAATTACTTCCAAAGCTCAGTAGGGCTTATTATGCTATGAAGACACTTTCTCATGTAAAGTAATGTTGGTTTTCGAACCTTACGTGAGGTATATTTTGCTTACTTTCAGTCACGTATCTCGTATGGCATAATGTTTTGGGAAACTCATCTGATGCTTTTAAAGTCTTTCGAATGCAAAAGAACATCATAAAACTCATAACAAAATCACCATTCAGGGAACCCTGTAGAGCTCTTTTCAAGCATTTAGAAATACTCCTCCTTCCTTGTCTGTATATTTTCAAATGCCTTCTCTTTGTTTAATCACAACCAGAAAAGTTTTACGGTAAAAACCACGTACATCAACATTTTACTCAAAACTCCGCTCTTCTGCAATATCCTGGTCATCGCACAACTTTTTTCGAAAAATCACCGTGGTACTCTGGCACAAATCTCTTTAATAATCTCTTTACGTTCCGGAGTACCTCGCTTGGTCATCGGGACAGTCCACATAAAAAGAGCTCAGGGTTTGCGAAACTGATTTTTGTTTCTTTCTTGCCTATAAAATGTGCATTTTTACTAATACACACTTGTATGTTTTATCTTTTAATTTTATTTTTACTGCAAAATATTTAATTTAATTATTGTACTTTTACTTGATCACAATCAGTGTAAATTGATGAAAATAAATGACTATGACTATGTGCACTCAAAATTGAACAAATTGAATGAATTTATTTTGAAGAACGTTCACCGGAACTATCAGGAGGTGGATGGATTCCAAGTTGGTTCTAGTATTCAAGCATACATAAAGCACAACCCCGGACAGGAAGCTGTCTAAAGATTGCATAATTCCACGACCTGTCACATCCTGATCCGGACATTTTCCTTGTGCTGGTCCGTTCCAATTCGCCACGTCACCTGGGAAATATTGAAGGTATCCTCATTTTATTATGTATCTGAAAGTTCCTTTTGCTTTTTTTTTTAATTCGTACGTGTAACTCATGAGTTACAGCGAGACTTAGTATTATTGCTGAAATAAGCAAAACAACCGGTAAAAGTGACACATTTTATGTTAAGATTGAAAGGTATCTAAAGGTTCTTTAGCCCTGGAAACCTCGAAATCTGCCTTAATTCGTGGATCTCATTTTACAAAATGAGATATTTATTTATTAAAAGGAAAGAAACGGACTTTTCCTGCCACTTCCAGAGAAAAACTACTCCTAACGTTTCGGGTAGTTAAAAACTCCACCCGTCTTCAGAGGACTACACTAATCTAGGAACTACATTTAATTAATATCTTAACCTAAGACTATTCCAACCAATATTTGAAAATTACGCTACATCATAAAAATTGATGGCTTGTCAAAATTACAATTAAAAATATGACCAAGTAAAATGCGGACACGTTATAGGAATAAAACTACATGTTATCCTTAACATAAAAGAATTAGCTAAAAAAACAAATAGCTGAAAAAATACAGAAATGTTAATATTAATTGAAAGGATCTCACCCAGACTCGGACGACAAACCTCGCACTACGGGGGACACGCACTAACTAACTATTTATATAACTATAACGCACTAACTGAGATATTTATGTTGTCAGCACTCCGAACCGTGACATGAGTACCAATCCTGACCCCAGAACAAGTTTCTAGCATTCTAGCAATATTGTGTATACATACATAATATGTGTCTGCTTTCTAGAGGACACATTTATGTCTAATTAACACAAAATTGTATACAAATATTGGAATGTCATTAGTCTGTGTTATGTCACAAAAAGCCGTTTGAACGATCTGAAAATGGTGAATTTTGTAAGATTAGAAAGAAATTTTAAAATAAATATGTATTTTTCTCGTATTTATAAATACAACAAACACTGTGAAAATCCATTTTTCTTTTTCAGTTTCAAAATTGCGGCCAAAAAAGGTATCTCATTTCTCATACCGTGGAATAAGTGGTTTGAACCAAGTAGTTGCTTGGTTGACTAATCCTCTTAAACCTACGCCTGAGCACAGCAAACAGCCTCGTAACAAAAAGCTAGCACCGAAGACCTAAGCGAAGCTGTAAACGTAGCAAGTTAACTCTGGCATTGCGGAAGAAATCCACTTCACTCACGCCAGCAAGATGTGTGTCTGATTGGTTTTTCGTTTTTCTACAAAATATAACCAAACCCGCACAGTCTCCTGTAATAGTTGTGGCACAGGTGGAACAATGTGGTCACTGTGTTGAAGTGTGGTCAACCGCAGAGTGGACTGTCGTGTGTCATGTATTAATAATACTCACACTGTGTTGTCACTCTTCAAATCTAAATCACTAAATCACTATTTGAGATGCCGACCACTCTCATGAGGGTATTTTAAGGCAAATACGTATGTGGTGAAGGATGAGTGTGATGAGTGGTAGTAATGAGTTATGAGGTGTAGTCTTGTTACAAACTAAGGCCGTCTCTTCCTTAGAATGGGTCAATTATTAATAGCCCAATGACCAATAGAAGTACAAGGCTTAACGTGACTTCCGAACCACGCAGGTGATGGTGTGATATGTCTAAACGATGGTGGGAGTTGATGCGGGTATCATCAGATGATCACTGAGACTCTTGAAATGGCTCTCATCTTCTCATCTAGTACATATTTAGGGTTCTAATCATGTCGGTCAAAACAGCTTCTGTCATTTTGCTCTAACTGCTGCTTTCGACACGTGGGGTTTACGAGTTTAAACTTTTATTCCCAGGTAAAACAGTTTGTTGTGATGATATTTATCTCAGTTTTGCATTGACATTTGCAGTTTTATGGTTTTATTTGATCGGAATGATTGAATAAAATAGTTCAATTGTTATTATTTTAATGAAGTTTAGATTAATTTCTGAGAAGTCATACAGGGTGGAGTTTTATATGCCCCCCACCTTAACTTTTGGAAGAGGAACAATTTTTAAAATCCCTTCAGGGAATGTTTTTATAGGGTCTTGAAGTTTCTTTTGATGTACTTTTTGTTATCCATCCCACCCAAAAACCGGGAGGGAAGGCCCCCTACATTTTTTAAATACAAACCCCCCTCCTCCTTATGACACCATATTTGAAATAGTATAAGAACACAAACTCATTGATACCATTAAAAGGTTTTACGACGTTCTTGTACAAAATGGCGGCTCAAAACGTTTTTATTTTTAAGCAAATAAATAGCGTCACAATATTTTTCAAAATTTTGAAAAAAATTACAGATTGTTTTTGGTACAAAACTTTACAATGATATGTTACAAGATAAATTTTGCTAAATTTTGAAAATTGACGAATTTTGGAAAAGGGGCAGTTTTCAAAAGTTTGCCAAATTTACCTTGTAACAGATCATTTTGAAGCTTTGCGTAGGTACCAAAAACTACCCAAAAAATATAGCGACAGCGTCCATTTATCTGCTTACAAAATGAAAAACGTTTTGAACCACCATTTTGTACAAGAACGTCGTAAAACCTTTTTAATGGCATCAATGAATTTTTGTTTTTATACCCTTTCAAATAAGGGGTCACAATTAAGGGGTAGGTTCATGTGTAAAATTTAGGGGGCCCTCCCGGGTTTTTGTTGGGGGGTGCGTAACGAAAAGTACGTCAAAAAATACTTCAAGACCCTAAAAAAACATTCCCCAAAGGGGTTATCAAAATTCTTCCTCTTTCAAATGTTAAGGTAAGGGGGGGACATATGAAACTCACCCTGCATATTCTAAATCGATACTTAGCTTTAACTGATGATCGATCATCGAACATCTATTCTTTGAACCTATTATTACAACTCAGGCTATTGGGTTTAAATGAGCAGTTAAATTTGTTTATTTTAAATTAAAGTAAAATGCATGTATTATCATACCAATAGTATAAGTCATGTACAAAATTATCGTTTATCAATCGGCCCAAACGTGAATTTTTGGTCTTCGCTCTCTTAACGTCCTCGAAGGGGCCTAGGACGTTGTACACGAGCTTGTAAAAACGTCACTATAAGAGCTAGTGATGAAGTATTTCATTAAATTTTGTCGATAGCTAAAATTGAAGTTTATTAAAATAGTTAGACATTTTCATAAAGGTTTATCATGTAATTCTGGACAAAGTTGTTTTCAAAACACTTCTGGGTTTAATCCTAAAACAAACTAAAATTAAAGTTCCACCACAAATAAAAAATAAATAAAGTCGTGTTAAAATGTTCAAAGCGTGTTCAGGGCGTCAGGATCGGTGCTCGTTTCACTGTTCCGAGTCTCACCATGGTGACTGCATGCATATCTAATTTTTCTAAAGGAAATTCGATAATTAACTTTCAAAAGATTTACTTATCAAGTCTTAAAACAAGTTAATATTTAAGTTTCATCAAACTTAAATTGTAAACATCAAGCTGAGACGTGTATTTATCAAAATACCTTATGTCAATAAATACTAGTGCTTAAAAAAGCAAGGGCAAACTAGTGAATGAATACAATTACTCTGTCGCAGCCTAGATTGTCCTGTTTCAAGCCCAGACAAGGGCGAGTGTGATTGTGAATAATATTCCCCTGCAGCTGCATTTGTTGAATTATTCATTTCCACCGGCCGCCGTGAATACATTCAGTCGTATTCATTTATTCGCGTGAGTTTGCACGTGGTATAGTTCTCACGGCTTGGTGATTGGTTTTCATCAATTAGCGTATTTAGAAATGTATTGCACTGGTGAGTTATATAACTCGTATGAAACTATGTTTTCTAAAATTGTTGACCTCAGACTTCTCCGGTCGTTACAGGAGAAAAAATAGTCCCTACGTTTTGGACAGTTGGAAAACTCCACTCGCTGTCAAAGCTGAAATATACCCTTCTACAATAGTTGATCTCCACCAATAATTATGAAGTCTCAATCAAAACCATGTTTTCTCAAATAAATATGTGTTTTATACTAGATCCTTTAGGTTTAAACGTGAATATTACCCGCTTATGTAAATCAAAACTGACCAAGACATCTGAACGTTTATATTTTTATATTTATATTTTGCCATTTTTCATGGGTTATAATTGATTTAATATAAGCGTAAACTTAAACAAAACCAAAACCTGATCCACCCTCAAACTGCTGTTAAGTACCTGCCAATTATTGTTACGTAACCAAACCTTAAAAGTTACTAGTCGTTTCTAATATTAAGATTTTATAAACTCACAAATCTGAATGAAACCAATATAAAATGGAAGACATTACAAATATTTTAGAAATAACAAAGACAAACTTACGTTACTGTACAAAACGTAGCATAAACAATATGTCAGCATACCTGAAACAAAAAAAACAAAACATAATGAAATAAAGCGATTACATATTTCTGAAAATACAAGAGGTATAGTACAATCCTAGCATACTCTTCTGTGAATCTGGCTCAATTTACGTTCTTAAATTAACTGGTTCTTAAATTAAGCTGGAATAAATTCAAGTTCTGAACAACTAAGTAGTTATCGCGTTTAGTTAATTGTTTTTACTAAATTCAAGATCCATTGGTACAAATGTAGTTTTTAGTAGTATAAAACTGTATTTACAATATGATTTTAATGAAGTGTTCTAAATATTTATGACATCATACTCAGGCAAGTCACGGCTATCAGCAACTACGATTGGTACACCTGACGCAAGAAGAAAGCAGTTAGTTGGCAGCACTGCGACACAAAGTATACTGGGTGAGTTTTATATGCCCCCCCCCCACCATAGCTTTTGAAAAAGGATAAACTTTTTGAAACCCTTTGGGGAACGTTTTCATAGGATTATGAAATTTGTTTTGACGTACAAATTCACCCATCCCCTACCAAAACCGGTGGGGAGGTCACAGTCACCTGAACCAGTCTCAGTAACTTTACTGAGGATGCTCGATTGCAAAATGGGCGAAAGGTTTGGCACTATGAATATTGTAAATAGTTAATTGACACGGTCTCTACCGGAAGCCTAGTCTACCTTAGATGATACTCGAGGTTCCAGGAAGGGGACCAAGAAGATATCGAAAAGTCCATTTTCGTTTAATCTTGGTCAGGTTTAAAAAGCTAAAGTTTGTATTGTATAACGAGACGATGTTAGGACTAAAAATCCTCTCTACCACTCAATCCCGACCTTTACCTAGCGTTACCGTGTAGTCACTTTACAAGATTAATGTAAGTGGTGACTGTGAAATCGAACCCGCACCAACGAATTGACAAGCTCTGGAGTCGTGCACGATTCCAACCAACCACGGGACCTCTAAAAATGGTTTGTAATTAACTTACCACTATATGTTTAAATAAATGATTTGCCTAAAACGGAAAACATTATTTTTTAACGCTTATAAGTCTAAGAAATAAGACCAGAAGGTTAAGTAAGGGGAAGGTTCGTTCTACAACCTGAATACTTAATTTAGCAGAAGCAAGCACAGAAGATTGACAGCGAAGAATGACTCAAGTTCATTAAATTACTCAGGTTCTTGATGTTGTGACACGGTTAAGTTCTACACAGTTTCCTCCCTGTTTTCCTTATACTCGCTAATTGACTTTGAGTTCGTCTCGACTTCATCTCTCTATCTCTTTATGTCTTTACTTCACCCTAAATCTTCCCACGGAAAAAAACAAATCGTTAATTTGAATGCCAGGTGGTTTAGTGGTCGCCAAAGTTGATATGGTTTTGGACATAATAATATAAAGCCGGTTGTACAACGACTGGTGAATGAAAGAGTAAATGTTAGGCACTAGCCAGAATGCTACCCCCCCCCGCAATCACATACTCTTTTCGAAGCTCTTGGTGTGAAACCTTCGGGAATAATCCTTTTTTAAGACTCTGAAAAGTTCGTGAAAAACTTTGTCGATATTTTGCTGCATACGGTTGCGAATGCTCTCGAAATACGAGGTTGTAGGCCGAGCGAGGGTCCAGGGGGCGCAGTTACAAAACTGCAGCTCTCAAGCAATAACTTATTTTATATCAAATTTTAAAATATTTGATACAAAACAAAAATAGTGAATTAGCTAAAACTGAAGAACTCTGATAATGTGTGCCTTTTGAATAGTTAAATAATTGAAACACAAAACAAAATTGTAAAGTGTTGGTTAGACCTTTAGACGAGTTTTAGAAAAATGGTGCTCTTTCCGTTAGGATGAAACATTTTTTTGGTTCTTTAAGAACAAAGGTTGTAAATTAACCCTCGTTCTATTTAATAACACACCGTAGTGTAAAATATATTATTTAGTTTGAATTTTAGAAGTTAGTTTGCAAGTGTACATCAATACATGTAATACATCCTAATACATTCAAAGAAAAGGTTTTCCCTAAGTCTTCTGTAGTTTTACATATAAAATGAAGATTTGTGTCATCCAAAAATCTCGTACTAATTTCCATTTATTTATATTATTTTAAACAGTTAGTAAATGTATCTTAAATTTACAAGCGCAAAGATTTTTAATACTGTTCCGAATCAAGATATTACGAACTTTGATTCATAAAACATTGGCAGAACGGTTAAGTCTCTGAGAATTAACTGTTACTTTCACATTATTAGATAATTTTTAAACTAATGTATTTACATTTTTAACTGTTTGCCGCTTTCAGTAACTATGCGATGAGGACTAAGTAAGACCCAGGGAGATTGAGAGCTTAACAACCCTCCAACAGTAAAAACCAGACCCACTTTCCTTTCTTCACTGAAATTGAATCCCATTCGGTTTTAGTTGTGCTTGTACTAATCCTTAATTTATTTTCTAATTTCCTTTGGCCTCGTACTGCCCATGGCAACAGAACGGCCGAATGCCAAAGGAAGGCTGTGAACGGAGCGAATAATAGTAACAAATTGCAAAGGAAATTCGTGTCACTCATGCAAGCGGCTTAGCAGCGTGTTTGAAAATACATGGAAGTTCCACTGAGGGTTAACTACTATACAGATTGGTACATTGAAGTTTTATCATAATAAAATACAGGACAGATACAACGGGATACAAAATTGAGTATTTTACGAACTTGGGATGATATTTCTCCATATAAGATAATTTCGTCTACATAGATGTATCATCGAGTCAGCTAGGATTTGCAGTGAACAACAAAGTACACGTGCTTCTGTGTTATAAGTTTCCACTGGAATCTACCTCATCAGACACTTATCGAGCTATTGTACAAATGATGGACTAAAAACAGCGTACTATGGTTTAATTCAAAGCCATTTATCATACGGCATTGCACTTTGGGGAGCTTGCTCCGAATTTACATTAATAGGCTCTTCATTTTGCAAAAAAAAGCCATTAGAATAGTAGCTAAAGCAAAATTTCGCCAGTCCTGTCAAGATTTATTCAAAAATTTAAAGATTATGACATTACCCTGTATTTAGATTTACGAAACAATTTTATTTTGTTTAAATAAATGTGATAAGATGTCAGGAGCTTACCATACACGACAAAATTATAAGTTTAGAAATGAATATCATAGACTCCAAATTTCTCAAAATCTTCCTCGGTATATGGGAATAAAGTTGTTTAACAATCTTCCACAAAGTTTAAAACTAAAAAAATACTTCAAATTAATTTTAAAAATGCGTTAAAACTATTTTTAGTTAAACAAGCATATTATACCATAGACGAGCTCTTTAATTCTTCTGGCGCCTTCGACTGATTTCTCGCCTACTAGCCTACAATAGTAAAATTAGGCCCTTATTTGTCAACAGTGGCTTTACCTAAGTATATTAGTTGTTTTTTGTTTATGTTATTAATTTTGTTTTGTTAATTGTTTGTCAACACAAAAAATTGTACTATGACAGTAAATATATTTTATATTTTTAATGTTTATATAAAATCAATCTTATGCGTGCTAAAGAACGTTTCCTGACATTCAAATGTAGGAACTGTTTTGCCTGTGGGAAGATCCAAGCTGATGCAAAGACATAAGGAGGTCGATAGATGAACTTAGTGAATTAGTGAGTATAAGGAAAACAGGGAGGAAACTGTGTAGAATTAAACCGTGTCAAAACATTAAGAACCCGAGAAATTTGACGAAATTGAGTCTCTTCGCTGTCAATCTTCTGTGCTTGATTCTACTAAATTAAGTATTCAGGTTGTAGATGAACTTTGTTCCCCTTACTTAACCTTCTGGTTGTACTTCGTTGGATCTAAATGTTCACAAGTGCTTACAGTTTTTCCAGTTTGTGAACAATTTATCATAACTAAGATCTAACTAAGGCTTCCGGTTTACACCGCGTCACAGTTGAAATATAATTACTGTACTGCTAAACGTTTCGACCTCGCTGTGGAGAGTCATCCTCAGTAGCTTGTTGACTGGCTGAGACTGGATTGGCCGGCCGTGGCGTCTTCTTATAGGGAGAAGACAAGAAGACATAGAAAAGTCGGCAATAGCAGAACACAGCTACAAGACAAAGCATGGAATTGATTTTGACAAAACCAAAGTCTTGGCAAAAATTTCACACTATTATCCAAGGAAAATTAGGGAAACCATAGAAATAATCAAGCATGAAGACAACTTTTACAAAGAAGACAGCATAAAATTATCAAAAACTTGGCAACCAGTTCTTCAGAAGTCCTATTGAAGCCAGCCAATCCAGTTCGACAACGAGCAACAGGCTCCGCCCACTTCGGCCAATCAGGTGACAGGACCCCCACCCATGGGGTATATAAGAAGAAGCCACGGCCGGCCAATCCAGTCTCAGCCAGTCAACAAGCTACTGAGGATGACTCTCCACAGCGAGGTCGAAACGTTTAGCAGTAATTATATTTCAACTGTAACGCGGTGTAAACCGGAAGCCTTAGATCTTAGTGATGACACCGGCCGCGAAAGCCTAAGAGTTAAGAATTTATCATAGGTCTTACAATGGTAAGTGAATTGAAACGTTTTTCGCGGTGGATATGACGTTGATATTTTTTTAGATGGTGAAATGTTGAAAATACGTTGTTTATCTCAATCAACACTAGTAAGGTACTCAATTTTCATCTTCTTTCATGTTTCCCGTCTGTTTAGTATGGTTAAATTTTTTATGTGTTATTTTTCCTGGTAATTTTGACCCTAATTGATACCGACCATGTACATTTAAAAATCCTCATAAAGGTTTCCTTTTTTTCGAACTTTTAATCTAAGAAACTACTATCTGCCCTAATATGATTGCGATTGGCACAACACACGTATCATCTGCATAAAGGAAATATCGTTTTGATTGGGTAAACCACGAGGTATAAAACAATAACTTAGGGCTCAGTACAAGCACAACTAAAACTAAATGAGATTCAATTTCAGTGGGTGAGCTTGAAGAAAGGAAAGTGGATCACTTTTTACTGTTGGAGGGTTAACTACTTCCGGTTGTAAAGCTCTCTCTCTCTCTGGGGACTGAAAGCAGCAACTACAGCAGACAAACTGTAAAATTAAAATAAAGTTACTAAATCAACTTCGCATATTGTGATACAATGATCCATTATAGTTTTTTTCAGGTAAAGCTTTTGAAATCTACAGGATGTTTTTTTAAACGCAACCCAATGTTCAAACTATAGTAAGTCATTTTCTACGAACGCTATATGGTCATAAATTGTATCATTGGTTTGTTCACTACAATATCTATCAGATGGCATGTATTGTTACAGTAATATAGCGGTTTTGGTTTCATAATTTGATGTTATTGTAAAATAAACGCAATCATGGTTTTTAGCAAAGATCAAAGAGTGTTTGTTGTTGAAGAATACTTAACCACAGGATAATTCTTTTTTATGAAGAGGCGTTTGTAGTCAAGCTTCCAGGTTTTAGTCTTTTAAACAAATATAAAATTCACAGATTTGTTAAAAGCTTAACGAAACAGATTGTGTAGGGACACATAGCATAACAGAAAGCGGACTGTACTGAATGAAGAAGTTTGGGTTAGTTAAGAAAATTCTCCTAAAAACCTTTAACAATTTTAAAACAACAACAAAAATAGTCTACACATGCCTGCAAACTTGGTCTCAAACGCCTCTTGACACAAAAGAAATTATCTTGCTCTTAAGTATTCTTTAACAATAAACACTCTTTGATCTTTGCTAAAAATCATGATTGCGTTTATTTTACAATAACATTAAATTAGGAAATCAAAACCACTTTTACTGCAACAATACATACCATCTGATAGATATTGAACTGAACAAACCAATGAAGCAATGTATGACCATATAGCGTTCGTAAAAAATTACTTACTATAGTTTGAACATTGGGTTGCGTTTAAAAAAACACCCTGTATAATAACAAATGACATGCTAGGAACATTATTGATGCACGAACCTCGTAGAAGACGTTGTCATTAGGTTAGAAAGACGACAAAACATAATATGATCAGTACATTTCCTGAACTGTAAAAATAATTTTCATCGTGTGCTTACATTATAGCAATGTTGCATTTGTAGCTGACTTTCCACATTAAGAATAGAAACAAATGTTCGGGACAAGTCAATGAACGCCAAGGAGTCCCACAGGTGTCTATAGTTGGGCCTATCTTATTCCTAATTTACGTAAACAACTTGTGCAGTGCAATCGTAATAGGAACTTAATACGGTTTCAGACGAGACGCTTTTCCATTTTACTAGTAAGGGACTATAGATGATCTAGTGAAAACTCTTCCTTTTATGTGTGCGTATGTGTTTCAATATTTGTCTAACTTAAACCTACAAATTAACTTGTACAAATCAAACTAAATATCTATTTGCTCTACTGTTAAATGCCACTATGCTATTAACCTACCGTTATTAAAATTAAAGAAACTTCTGTTTAACAGGTAAAGTATGTCAAACTCTTAGGAATTTATATTGATTCAGAATGATTTGGAATGATTGAATTAATGATAATTGTGAATAGTTCTTCTTTTTAACAATATTTGTTTCTTGAATTTTAGCCAGGCTCTTTTGTTCGATCTTCCCAAATAGCGAAATTAAATCTCATTTTCACTCACTTATCCCATATAACTTGGGCAGCTTGATCATTAATAAGTACCGAAAACGGTTTTAGACGACACTAAAGGGTGTAAAATATACGATTCGAAAGGCTGATTAGATTGCAAAAGGGATCACTGTAATAATTTCGTGAAGTCGCCTGAATACGTTCAAAAGAAAAAGTATGCTGACACTTTCTTGTGGACGACTATACATTTTGGAAGTAGTTCTATGTTGTCAAAGAAATGAAATGCTTGTGCAGCCTAGAGTTTGATATACTGCCATATACAAATCACAATTTATAATTTACAAATCAACAATTTAGCAAATCACAAAATGTTTAAATCTCAAACGAAACACTATTCTTAGTAAACCATGTTACCTTTTCAGCACTTTTGTCTACTGATACCTTCCTAAATCTACGAGATAAAGACCGACTCAGACACTACAAGAGTAGAGCTAACCACTGCGTAGAAATCAATACAAGACACCTCTGCAACTCTACAGCCAGACTTGGAGATAAGAACTTAACTCTCGGTAGGGAACTGAATAAAACATTTTGCGCCATAAAATGAACTATACTCTCCTTCCCTGGCCACTTCGCCTTTTATACTATTCATTCTAAAAAAGTTATTTTTTGGGACTTTAGAGAACATTTTTAAAAGGATTAGTCAACCAAGCGAGAAACTCATGTTTGCCACTAAAACAGCAAAGTATTGTTTATTTCTTTCTCGCAGTACCCGTTGGACGAGGGGTAGGTGGAAATCCAAGTGTATCTTCTGTTTCAAAAACATCGACTGTAGTAGGGTTGTCTTGTCTGGCTCAATTTGTTGAGGAGTCGCTTGCCAGTGAAAAGAAATGGTTGTAGCGATATTCCAACTTTGCACCGCTCACTAAAAAGTGGCAAAACAAGGTTTCGTAGTCCTCTGTAGTGTCCGACGCCGTTTATGAACCGTAACGTACAAATGTGGGTTTATATGATAGGTTAGGAGTGGTTCTATGTTTATTATACACGAAAAGGCAAACACTGCTTGTAAAAAAAATATAATACACTTTTAAATGGCTCTTAGAGCACCATCGGAATTCTTTTGGTTGTTCTAATACATACAGTTTTGTTATATTCAAACCCTGCAATCTGAATGTAGAGGTTTAGGCGGACAACATGCGTTTATAGGGTTTATAGCCAATAGCAATCATGTTAGGGCTCCCAGTGATTTTCGAAATACAAAAAGTAAGAACGCAAAACACATTTTGAGCACGACAGTACTTTTCCAGCCGACTTTTTATTACAAAATAAGTTTTGTAACAAGGGTGTTTTGTACGTAAACTTCAATGGTATATAGTACATTTTAATAATAATCAAAATAACATAAGAAATAATGCTAAAAGCCAGACTTATTTGTAAATTGGAAAACCCTGAGTAATTTTCCAATGTTAGTTAAAATAGCTTGAGTTTTTCACTCAAAACGTACAAACAAAATGTTTTTACTACAGATCCCAACCTCTCAGACGTCATTGATGATATCAAGCTTGAAGATGATGGTAAAGAGTTTACCTTTGGTCAGGAAAACGTCGAAGAAAGCTTTTAAGCTCAAACTGACGTCAAATATTATTTTGGCAAGTCTCCACTCAAGTTCGCTCCGGGCCGGACCATTTCCCATCCCAAACTTTGGCCACTTCTTCTAAGCTCAGGTTTACTTGTAATGTGAGATTCTTTCGTAATATTACTTCATATCTTGAAAAGAAATCCTGATTAAATTAAACTTTTAATGTTAAGTAAATTATATGTAATATGTTATTGACAAATATATTTGTCTCATATAAATTTATATGTTCTAGATTCAAGTGACAAATGCTCTATTCCTTCATTTAAAAAGATTAAAGTCGTTGTCACGCTGGGTTTTCGCTTGGTAAATTCGCTTGGTTTTCAAATTCCAGTAACTAAAAATTTGAAAATTTTCGTAAATTTTGTTTGACTAAGTAGTTTGCATGATTAAAAAACTAAAAGCTTTTGACTTTCTAATAAAAAGATCATTTTTAAAGGTGTACTTTTCTATAAAAGGTGATTGAACGAATGTGAAATGCATTGCTCTTATTGAAGCTCTTGGTGTGAAATCTTCGGGAAAACATCTTCTTTTTTTAGGCAAGTTGGCGGCCAAATAAGATGGCGTCTGAAAATCTCCGCCTTATAAATTTCCAGATAAATACTGTTATAGTTTTATTTATTTTGAAATAAGAAAGTTACCTATTTTGAACCATAACGGCAAAACAGTTGAGAATGCCCCCAAAATACGAGGCCGCAGGCCGATATGGGGTCTGGAGGCGCAGCCCCCCGCGAGCTTGGAGAGCAAGTCGTTACACAATCCAAACTCACATAAGAAGTCGTCTTTCTCAGTGCTTGACAAGATATTTTCAAGTTGATGGTTGGATGGGAAGGCTATCAGAAGCACACCTAGGACAGATAAACGCACTTTGGCACCAATCCAACGAGTCTTCCAAAATATTTGGAACCATTCCAAACATTTACTCAGAACCCCAAGTAGACAGACCTTTACAATCTAACGGGGCTTTCTTTTTGGAGGACATTTCAATACTGTTAGTCTCCTATCGTGATTGAATAATTTCTATCGTGGTTGATTAAAAAGACTTTTCTTGTATCTAAAATAAGTTACGTTTAAGTATGTTTAAAAATTGAGTGCTCGTTGGTGAATTTTCATTCAGGAAATATAGTCATTCATTTCTATTGGTTCATGGGACGAAACGTCGTAGAATAAAAAGGTTTGCAGTTTGAGCTTCTCAACACCTTTCGAGCCAAAAGACAAAACTGTCTACTCGTATATAGTTGAAGCATTTCCTTTCACGAGACCAATCATCTTGAAGTCAACCTATTTATAAATGGGTGTGTGTATGTGTGTGACCGCTCATTTCGACCAATCTCTATTCAAAATAATGCGGTACAAATGTGTGTTTTGTGTGTGAAATTTTAAGTTAAGTTTTAAATTTTAAGTTCACTCCACAATCGGTCTTGCTGATTGGATTTTATTGATTTTGGAAACATGTTGGGTACACAAAAATAAATGTTACATTAGGTTCTATCGAAGTCTGGTCATTAATACAGTTTTAATACCATCCGATTATATTCAGGAAGAAACGCTCTTTCGTTGAAAACGGAAAATAGTTTTTCGCTGCTATATTGGTTTGACTTATTGAATTTTTTTACCTTTGGTACACATGTTATAATCAGTATCACAAGCCTATACACTACTTTAAGTAGAAATTGGAACAAAACAGTCAGTTTGTACAGCATAAAACCCATTTTCTAGGGAACGCCCTCCCCCAAAGAGCACTCCGTGTAACTTATCCCCTCTCCACCGGTTTCAGAAGATTCGCTAGGATTCACGTTAGCTCTTGGCTATGTTATCATTGTTATCTCTAGCCATACAAATTGTTGATTCACAAATCCCCACTGTGTACCGAGCAAGACAGCTTACATTTGTCATGTTTCCGGTTTACGGCTCAAGTTTTACGATTTTGTTGACGTCTACAGTGAAGAGCTTTGGAGCCTTCGTCTCTCAGAAGCCTTTGTGAACAGGAAGTAATTTGTCGGCTGTAATTCCTGGACTGTAATGCTTTGGATGTAATTCTTCCCTCTAGTAGTCACAGTAGCTTACGTGTTTGTTTAATGGACACTTGATCACTTCGGAAAATAAGGAAAAATGTTGTATAGAAAATGTATAATTCATGGTTAGATTATTTTTCGAAAGAGATTGTTTTGGAGTTAACTGGATTTTCTCTTTAACATATTATTTCCGTTGCAAATATTTTTCTAGTTTGATGATTAAGGTTAATGAGGTTATAATATATTTACGGGCGTTTTTAATAACCTTTTAGTAAACAAAAGTACAAACTATTTTCAAACAGTTCATAGGGTTTACTTTTTGTTCCTCAAACGATATTTATCCATTTGCAAGAATCCTGCAGACAACTATTCAAAGTTATAAATATTTTTACACTACCCTTATAATTTACTTATATAATGGAAACATCACTCATAACAAAATTCTAATCAAACCTAATTATTGGAACAGATATTCATAGTTCCGAATCAAGATTCAACAAACAATTTAGAAGAATTTCAAAGTTAGAGAAAACAAAACAAAAACCAATACTCATAATCATTCAACTTGCGAGGCCTTTCGATAGCAAGGCTATCATCGTCGGGCAACAATTAGAAGAAGACAACAATTTATGAAACATTGGTGACTGAAAGAGAAAGCAAATTATTAAATAAATCACCAAACAATATTTAAATCAAAACATCTATTTTAGATTTAAATCAAAAGTAAAAGCCTAATTAATATATAAGTCTTTCTACACAATGGAAGAGCTTTGTAAGACCTTGAGACGCAGTAAAACGAAAACTGGAAGATGCTCACCTAGATTTAGAATTATATGTAAAATTAGTGTTGTTAATGTTTGCAACACATTTTAAATGTACCGCAATAAATAATAATTATTAATAAATTCGAAAATACACTAACAATTGTCGATGACTCCTCCAGAGAGAGTATTTTGAATTGCTTTAGAAAAAGGAGAGTCAGGCAGATCTTGAGGCAAACTGCGAAATCTAATACTAAATCATGTTTCCCAAGAGCATTCTCTAAACCTTTCCTCATTGGACAGTATTTTATCCCATTCCAGTAACGTCATGGTAGATGTCTCGATGAAGTGCCGAAATTGTATTGATCGTAATTAGGTTCTAAAGTAAAAGTCTTTGATACAAATCAAAATTATTAATTTAGAAATAAATATCACAGACTACAATTTTTTGAACATCTTCCTCGGTACATGGGACTAAAGTTGTTTAACAATCTTTTAGAAAGTTTAAGAAACGAGCTCAATTTTACGTACGAGGAAGTTTTAATATTTATTAGTTAAATGTGTTGTTATTCGATTATTGGATGTTAAATGAATCTACTCGTATTAGCCTTTCCAGTAAATGTTTCTTTATTATCATCAGTTTACTCCTAACTTTTTCACCTTTTGGAAAGACGTGCAATTTCGCTGCAATAAAATACTTCTAATTATTCAACATAGCAATAATAATAAAGAGGTTTTTATTAAAGGTAAAGAAGGTAAATTGTGTCTTGCTTTTATCGAGGTGAAGTCAGGATTACAAAGTTATCTCTGCCACTCAACGTTGACTTATACCTAGTGTTGTGTTATCGTAGAGTAACTTCAAAAGTTTTTAGTTTTAGCAATAGCTCTTGGATTCGAACCCTGCTTAGCTCTGGAAACGTGTGCGATATCAATCCACCACGAATCCGCTTCATACAACTGTATTTTAACTTTTAGTTTCAACCAATGACTGAGTGAGTTAAACAACTTTGAACTTAATATTTACTTAATAATATTAAGAATAACAAATATTAAGTTTTGAACTTTATATTTACGATTGTTATCAAATTGTGCAGTATACATTTTGTTCCGAGTGGAAGAGAGACAGTTTGAGAGCTTATTTTTTACTTACCTATTTAGAGAGAACAGTAAGCGATTTAGAGGTGTCGAATTTACTCCAAATTGCTTCACTGTATGTTTATAACTCAGTAATGAAACCTTATGTAATTGTTGCAAAAACGACGTGATCTTTTGACTTGGGCTTTTTATTCTGAGACAAGTTTCTTGAACATGTCCAATAATCATTTCCCCAATCATAAATCTCTTACCCCTCCTGTAAATTATGGTTTGATGGAAGAGTGTGAATGATGATGTGGTTGCGAACTGATTGTCAGTCTGTGCCATTTATTGTTTAGTGTGTGTGCCTTTTTTATATGTATATATTTATATCTGTATGTAACTTTACTGTCTTTGTTGTTGTCTTATCTTTCTTTTGCTATGCTATTGTATATTTTATTGTTATGCAAATAAAATGGTTAAAACTGATTCATCCTAGGTTAAAGTTCACCCAAAGTGAACGCAATGTCAAACATACGCACGATAATCAGAGCCGTTACGTATGTTTACACATGTTTGCAAAGAAAGAAACGGCGATGAAATATTGTTAGAACCGCTGAACCAGTGAGTCGTGCGGAACGCAATGTCAAACGCTTGGGTGACTCGTTTAAGCACGCGAGTTTGTGAAACATAACGTTTAGTTTCTAAAATTAAAATAGCATTGAACGAATTTGGCAATCTAAAAACGTTTCAGCCAATTAATTACTGAAGATGGTACTCCACAGTGAGGCCGAAATATCTCAATTTAGTTATGAAGTTTGGACGCGGTGTGAACCGGAAAAACTAGATTATAGATCTGAGAGTTGTTGAATAGAGTTGAAAATAATTACAATTCCAAATAATAATGTATTGCATAACATTATTTGTGTTTCCTAGAGCTCGCCTCTCCGGTACGTGGTTATTCATGATCAGTACGGGCTGGCGAAAAGCCGGCTGCCTTTGTCTCATATAAACGCAGCGTCTGTGTTGGCGTCCAGATAAGGAACGCTTGGATACATTGGTCCTTTGAGTGAGCTCGTAAGAACTTAAAATAATTTAAAATAATTGTTTAGGTGTAAATGTAAATATATAAATCTAGTTATATATCACTAGTTATTTATCACTATTTGAGATGCCGACCACTCTCATGAGGGTATATTAAGGTAAATATGTGGTGAAGGATGATTGTGATGAGTGGTAGTAATGATTTATGAGGTGTAGTCTTGTTACAAACTAAGGCCGACTCTTCCTTAGAATGGGTCATTGATTAATAGCCCAATGACCAATGGAAATACAAGGACCAACGGCTTAACGTGACTTCCGAACCACGCAGGTGATGGTCTGATATGTCTAAACGAGTTGATGCGGGTATCATCAGATGATCACTGAGACTATCTGAGCCGCTTTAGACCTATATCATCCTCAAAACCTGACCTCCATGACGCTGGATTACAGGACCACCTAATTTGGTAAACTCTTAAGATTTAGTGGCTAGGTAGAAAAAAACTTGGTTAGGAAAGCCATACATCCCACAGTGCGTCGCATTAAGTGGAACTAAGTTAAATATGTATGGGCTTTTTAATTGAACCAATTAAATTAATTTTTAATTTTATTAATTTTTGTCTGGATATTTTCCGCAACTTATGTATTTTAAGGAAAATAAATATTTCTAACTCTCAGTTATCTTCGACGGGGTCATCAGACAAATCTTTGCTTTGTGTTGTCTAGAGCTCGCCTCTGTTATTGTGATCAGTACGGGCTGGCGAAAAGCCGGCTGCATTGGTCTCATATAAACCTCTCCTATTCGGTGTAGTTCCGGAAACGCCGAGAAAAGCTTTGTTCACTCTCTATATTGTAAAGAGCCGTACAAAGCCTTGGAATTGATTGAAAAAGGCAAGTTCTTGTTGAACGCACGCCTCAACACCATTATTCATTTCTTCTTATATACTTTTAGTGCTTTCTTCTTTGACAATCAACACTTTCCTTTCTTAAAAGAACGCATATTCATAAAATTTAAATACCTTTTTATGCGTAAACGTAGAAACTGCCAATTCTAATTTCAGCTTTGTGTTACAATGTTTTTTTATTTACAAAATAATTAATAATGATCAATTCTTTAATTATTGTTTTAATATATTATTTTAAAATCTGCTTTAATTCACGTTATTTCTTAGTAAATAATCATTAGTAATTACTAGATTTGTGAGAATACGCTAAGCAAACTATAACTTTCAAGAACAAAAGATGTGTTGCTTTGAAATTTATCACTAAGATAAGGTTGGGAGTTGATAATGTTAAAATATCTGTTACTGCAGTAGGCTATTTGGTTCATAGTACAGTAACGGTTAGAAATAAATAAACTTTGACAACACACTCTTTGATATTTTACTTAAATTTCACATTAATGAATTTATTATTTTTTTAAGATAGTACTCCACAGCGAGGCCGAAATATCTCAATCTAATTATGAAGTTTGGAAGTGGTGTGAACCGGAAAAACTAGATTATAGTTCTGACACTGGCCGCGAAAGCTTAAGAGTCAGTATCCGATCTTAAAGGTCAGGTAATTTATTAAATATTTAACTCCAGTAAAACAAAGTTTAAATACAATCTGAACAGTTTTGAAATAGAACTAATTGTTATTCTCAGTGGATTTAAACAGAATCAGGTTAATGGAAACCTTTGAGTTCTCTTCTCACTGTTGAAGAAACCACTTTTGTGAAAACAGAACAATCTAATCACCTCGGAGATAGAAGCTTTGTAATCAAGGACGTGTTTTATTTAACCTGCACCCTGTATAATTAAACTGAATATCATAAAATTAAAAGTATATTAAAGGGTTCACGTTAGCTGCATGGCGACGCTTCAATGTAGAGGTTTACGGCGGCCCGTGTTTAACCTTTGAAAATAGTTTCTACATTAATAAACATGATATATTTAGAAATAAGAGGAGTTTTTTATACGAATATAGAGCGTTTGTTCTAAATAATGTTTTTAAATGTACACAGTGGAGTTAAAGGCACTTAAACTTGAACAATTTTAAAGTTTATGTGCAAAACTATTAAACAACTCATGAGAAATCAGGTTCTATACACGTGTCGGAAGACTCCTCTAGTTCCCAAATACATCATGTATAATGTAAACATTATTTTCAAAGGTGAAAACTGACCGTTGTGAACCATTACAAGCGCTTGGTTTGGAAGAAGGCCGTTGTTACGTGCGCGGTTTGGGACGGACGAATTTAGCCATTCACTAAGGCGACCACTGAGACACACCCTTAAATTTTATTTTAAGGTTATTTAGAATAAAAACGGAATTTCCTTTCATTAAGGCATTGCTGAAACGGAATTATTCAGATGATACATTATACAGGGTCATCGAAAAAGGTGTACGGGATTTGAAAGTGAAATAAAAATTTTAATATAACAGGTAGAATGTTGATTTTTACATCAAAAGACACGGCAAATCCTTAATTGTTTTTATGTAATTTAACATGTTTAACGTTAGCTCCCCCCGTTGCACGACAAACAACTAGCCGATAGTCAACCTCCCGCCAGGTGTTTTGGAGCATTTCAGGAGCTCCATCCCGCTGAAAATAACATTAATGCCCATTTCCCTTTCAATCCCTTCAACTTGAGGGAACACACACATTAAGGAAAAATGCCATTTTCCAGCAGGATGGAGCTCTATGTCACTACAGTCTAATCGTCCTAGGAGCTCTCAACAACAGATTTCCTGATCGTTGGATTGGGAGAAATGGTCCTGTCTTGTGGCCACCTAGGAGTCCTGATTTGACGCCTTAAGATTTCTTCTTTTGGGGTTACATTAAAAACTTAGATTATGCTGAGAAAATACGTGATCTACAGCCCCTGAGAAGAAAAATCAACGTTACCATTTCAACGGTGACTCCTGAAACGCTCCAAAACACCTGGCGGGAGGTTGACCATCGGCTAGATGTCTGTCGTGCAACGGGAGCTCACATTAAACTTTTTAATTTACATGAAAAATATTTAAGATTTGCCGTGTTTTTCGATGTAAAAATCAACATTCTACCTATTACATTAAAGTTTTTATTTCACTTTCAAATCCCGTACACCTTTTTCGAAGACCCTGTATATCTATGAAAGGTCAGTCAGTGCACTAAAGTTTGTATTAGTTCGGAACATGTCACTTCCCGGAGTTGAAAACTACTTAAAGTATCTCTTTCCCAATACTTAAGAAATTGAATTTATTGTCAATTTTCACATACTTTCTGTTGAGTTACTGTGAACCTCATATTTCCTTTTGAATTTACTTTGAGTTCTTTAGACTTTCTAGATTCCGTTTTTTAAGCTTTAACTCTAAAAAGTTAATAACACGTGAGCCAAATAAGTGGGAGGGGGTAGAGGGAGGTGTAGTGTACCACCGGGACACCTTTTCTCGGTAAAATAAGACAAAAATAACTCATGAAACACGTTTTTTAAAGAGTCATTTACCATACTTTAAAGCTATACGATTATCAATTTCCTTTTTTTCAAACTGGCTCAAAAATAAAGTTACGTTATTGAAAGTAATTGTTTTCTTTACGATAAAGGTATGATGAGGCTCTCCTGTATACAATTTTTAAACTATACAAAAAAAATATGCTGTGTTATATCAGCTGATTAATTTCTTCAGCTGCTGTATTGTTGTAATTCAAATTGGTTTACATTGTTACGTGACAGTTGCAATGAATACTCATGGTTTTAGCGATGTAAAAACAATTAACATTCATCCGTCACATCCTGTCACCTGGAATAGACCTATGTTTGTCAAAGGTAACTTGAAACCGCTCACGAAAGGCCAGAAGAATCAATGCTGGACCAGTAGTGAGGCTGCAATTAGGGGTGGAAAGTAGACTGGCTCAGATGACTGATAAGACATGCCTCACTTCCGCCCACGTGCTTCATAAACATTACCCATGAGCGTCTGTTTTCCTTTGTAAATAGTCATGGACCATGCGTGGCGGAATTATACTAGACACGCCAACATTTCACTTAAACAAGTTGCTAAGCTTTACTATGCAATGTAACAAAATAAATTTAGATAGTTTGTTGGTGATTGTTTAAACAGCTTTCAATTTAACTTCCGAGGCAGTTTAAATTTGCCTTTCTTCTACATCTTCTAGCATAGTTTTGACGAGGGAGGGACTGATTTCTTTCTATAGGGCTGAACCGGCTCAAAAACACTAAAACAAATACGCAAAAGCAATTTATATAAATTGTCAAGAGGTGAGAGTGGGAAATCCCACAAAGCCATTGGTCTATTCCATTAATTAATTGAACTATAAATTGGGGTTTTATTTATTTTATAAAACCCAACAACATTGTTACAGAAAATTATACTTTAAGTGTGACTACTTATACATTGGAACTCAGGCGAACATTTTACGTCAAGTATTGTTTTATATAAATAACTGGAGATAAGAGAGGTTTTCTCTATTCAGATCTTTTACGACAGAGTCCAATATCGCTGGGAAATTGAGGCTTTGCACATTCATACGCTTTGCATGCACGAGAACCTCACCACAGAAGATTCCTTTGCAAAGCGGAACGTTTTCGTTATTTAAATTTTAAAAATAGAGGAAAGTTTTGAATGTGGTTAGTCTTGTGTGTTACCTCAAAAATTAACGATTTCGAGTTAGTAAGCTTAGAAAATATAACATGGTCGCCATTTCTAAGCCGAAAGTAAAAATTAGTCAAATTTATTTTGAAATATTGGTATTAACTATACTAACAAATGTGCAAAGTTTGAAATTTATAACTTAATTGACCTCGGAGATAAAAATTATTTAGTGAAAACACAAACAGAAAGACAGAAGGAAAACTAAGTGAGATAGCCCTATGTGTTATGGGACGTTTTTGTTTATTATGACCTGACAAACCACCTGGTGAAGATTGATCCCGTAATTACTGGACACTCTGTATAAACGTATTTACTAGTGGTCAAAACAACGTAGTATCTTTAAATGAGTGTGGAAAAATAACTATAAACGTACAGGGTTATTAGAGACTGACAGTAAACAAATAATATTCTTACTGAATCAATAGTCCTTCACAAAGAGAGTTTTACCGGTCCATAAATCACTTACATTGAAAAAGTATATAATGTTTGGTAATGTTCTAAATCATAGTAATGTTTAGTTATAAATATGACAGATCCATAGGAACGAGTCTCTTAAAGAGCAGACAAATTAACTACGAAAAACAGTAATATATTGAGAGTTTTATTCTTCCCATCGTCAAAAACAAACTTCAAACCAAAGAATAACAGTTTTAAAATAAAATACGAAATATCCTATAAGATTTCATATTGTTTATGATTTAAAAGAGTAAAAAATCGTATTCAGCTATTTTAGATTACGGGAAATTAACCTATAGGTCTTGATTTTAGTAAATAATTATGAGTCAAAAATGTCCTAAACATTATTTTCTGTATTCTTATTTTAAACTCTAGAAAATCAAACCGCTTTAAACTTTAAAGGGTAAGAGTTTTCCGTGAGATTCATGATTGATCTGTAAAGTCATCATAATTCCTAACTTTTCCACTTTTTATGGCAATCCATCACCAGAGCAATCTGGCGTAAGCAGCCGGCAACTTTCATACCTGTCACAAGAAACTTGCGCCCCTGCCTCCTCACAAGATTCAAGCTCAATATTCAGGTTAAATTGATTCTCTCTTTGATAGATTCAAATCGTATTTTATTACAGATAATTATAATAGCTTTACTAAGATCTAAGGCTTCCGGTTTACACCACGTCACAGTTGAAATATAATTACTTCTAAACGTTTTGACCTCGCTGTGGAGAGTCATCCTCAGTAGCTGGTTGAGGATATCCAGCTACTGAGGATGACTCTCCACAGCGAGGTCGAAACGTCATCTTAGTGATGACACTCTTAAGAGTTAAGAATAATAGCTTTGTTTGCATTTGGACTAAATGTTGTGTTGCATCAAAGAGTATGACTGGATCTACAAAGAAGCGTCATAGTACGGGTAGGCACCCTGTCTCAGCTGAAACAGCTGTTGACAACAGACCTTTTGCTACAGGCCTCCAAGAAGCCCTGGTCTCTTATTCCTTGTGTTTTCTGTAAAGAAATTTAAAAAGAACTGTTTACTCGGTAAATTTCAAAGTTTTACGCATTTAAAAATCAAAATCAGGTTCGCTGTGTCCTCGTTACAAGAGAAATGTCGAGCGACTTATGTTTAGCGGGTTGATGTGGATCACAGTTTGAGTGTGTGCAGAGCAAGTAATGGTGGACAAATCGAAACTAATTAGTTATGTAAATAAACAACTTTAAAATAGTGTAATTTCGAAGGTTAGTTCAGACAGAAACTTTTAGGCTACGTCTCTTTATAATGACATTTTAAAATTTAAACCTTCAATATATTTCCATACCGAACATTTCTGGTATCTTCATTAGTCAAGAAATTAGTAATAATAATAGTGTCGTCATTTTAATAAAACTAGTTTTTTGACCTAAAATATTCGGTTATTTTGCTAATGCACGTACAAAATGTACCATTCTTTTACAAAACCCTGCACAGCTCTGCGTTTTTGAGTAAAGTAAAAAAATGTTTATAAGGCAGAATAAAAATAATAAAATAAAGTCTAAATGTCTATATCAACCTACAGTCTAATAATTATTATCATGCACAATCTCTCAAAATAATAAACCACAACCTTATTGCTGGAATACAATCTGTATTTATGAATTGACCACAATTGATGTTGTCTCCGTATTGTAATTTAACGCTAATTAATTAGTTAATTTCCACGAACTCACAACACAATTAGCAGGCCCGTGGCATGTTGGTACCGCAAACAACAGGGATCGATCTCCACTAACGGTTTGCAAATTAACCTTGCTGTAACGCTAGACAAAGATAGAGGTTGAGTAATAGAGAGAGCTTTGTAGTCCTAACTTCGCCCCGTTCAACAAGACAAACTTAACGTTTTACCTTCTGCACTTCTGGTTAGGAAAGACACGACATCTAGGGTTCAATAATGATTTAGGCTATTTAAAAATATCTTCGAGAAACGCCAGATGTCTGCTTCCTCACTTCAGGCGATTCCAATACTTTGAAAACAGAACAAACTTAACTAGGGAAAACAAACTTAATTTAGTTTTGTGAAGCGCTTCTAAAATAGCTTTATTCACTCCTAATTAAAACCCCTTTGATCCGGCAGTCACATTCACCCCTCGTTGAATATTCTGTGCATGTTTTACTACTCGCCTACTTCTTTTCTAAGCAGACCTAAGATCCACTAGTTAGAGGGTTAAGCGTGCCAAGTACCGTCGGCCATGTTGGTTATTGTCCCGTAAGACACCTCTTGCTTTTTCGTTTTATATGACGGTTTTACAAATGGAAACAAATTAATACTCGGCAACATGCTCTTATTATAGGACCCTACTTTTGGTGTAGATATTAGAAAATGTTTTTCCGTGTTCTCAAAAGGTAGAAAACCTTAGCTGATTTTGTATAACCTGGTGTTTAAAAGGTTTTGAGCCAATATTGGCAAAAATGTTAAAGTTAGCCAAAAGTCTATTTTCAAAGTGTATTATATACCACTCCAGACTCCTACCCTATCATATAAACCCGCGCTTTACGAATCGGTTCATAAACGACGTCAGAAAGAGGGGATTACGAAACCATGTTTTGCCACTTTTTGAGTGAGTGGAGCAAAGTTGGAATATCGCTACTACCATTTCTCTTGACTGGCAAGGTCTTCAAAGAACTGAGCCAGACAAGACAACCCTACCAGAGACGATGTTTTTAAAACAGAAGATACACGTGGATTTCCACCTACCCTCGTACACCGGAGAGAAATAACCAATACTCCGATATTTCAGTAGGTTCTTGCTTGGTTGACTAATCCTCTTAAGAGGGGGTAGTTACTTCTAGTTCACGGGGGAACACTAGCGCTGCGGTGAGACCGCGGTCGTTGCGGCAACTGCAGGCAATAACTTGCTCCAATGGCATGGACTCTATCTCAGCCCGGCATTTAATTCAATCTTATTTCAATCATGATAGGAATTTCCATCCATCGATTACAGCCCACACCTCGTGTTCACAGTTCCACATTTCAACCGCCGAATTTAATCAACCTGGGTTATATAACTATCCAACTTTATTTTTCTGGCTGCGTCCATGGTTAATGTTATTTACAGTTGTTTTAATATGAGAATACCTTATCAGCTGTGTTCTATAAGATAAGATGTGTAATTGAACTAGACTCTGTTCCACTGTCAATTAATGGCATGAAACCCCATATACTTGCTTACTACAAAAGAAAATAAGGTTTCATTGATTATTTTACACCCTACTAAGTCCCTACAATGTCCGTATAATTTATCAACTATTTATTTTAGTAATTTAACTTACAGCTAAAAGAACTGCGAGTGTGACCAAGTTCAATGTCCAAATTTAAAATTGCGAGTATTTTCCATTGTCAGGGGACAAGCCGACTAGGAAGTTTTGGGAAATGAAATTTGTTCCCCTATCCAGATAAAAGTAATTTAAAACATACCATAAAACATAAGAAACTAATCTGGACTAAAATTATCAGTGTAAGCTGACCAGTTAAACACAGCCTAACACAGAAAGCTGTTCTGAACGAGAAAACACAGCACCATGCCCAAAAACGATGGACAATGTCCGCAATAATATTTCAAACTCAGAAATTATCCCATCATAAACAGCCAACCTCAAATAAAGAAAGTTGTAAAAGGTCTTTTTGCTATCTTCGAGCATGTTTAATTTATTAATTGCCTTAAATATTTAAGTTATGTTTCCTTTAAAGAACTTCATAAACGCATGCGTATCTTAATTTAAGAAGTTGGCATCCCTGTCACTAATAGGAGAGCACAAACCAAGTATTTCAGTTTCAGTCAATCAGTGACTGAAGTTGGTATTCCACAGCGAGATCGAAATATGTAAAGCAAATTGTAATGGTGTGTTGACGCGGTGCGAACTGGAAGAACTAGATTATTTTTATCTTGTACTAGCTGGGTACTCGTGCTTCGCCACGGATAAAATATTATAGTATCATGGCTTTAAACTCCTTGTTTACAAAGGCAGGCTATTGCTCGGGTACTAACATCAAACTGCCGAACCTTTCACCTGATACTGCATTTTGAAAGTGGGCATTAAGCTGCCCAGCTGACGTACCTGTTCTTCGCACGTTGTGTTTAATGTTATACCTCAGTTTTGGTTTTTCAAAAGTGTAAGAAAACGTAATAACCAAAAACCTATGGATTCATTTCAACGTACAGACAAACGGAAACCAACTAAGTTTTTATCGGTGTTTGGCTACCTTGTGAGAGTCGTAGTACTCCTGCCATTCCGGCGTTTTCAGAGCCCAGTTAGGTTCCTCAACATTTATTTTATGGATGTTGTATGGATACAAAATATAGCTAAAGGCGCGCTGCGTTATGGGTTAAATCCTTAAACAAAGTTTCACTACCATAGCTTCAGCCGATTTACAATTATAAGCGGTCCAATATGCCGTAAAAACGTGTTCAGTGTTCACTTTGGTCCTTCACCATTTATTTTGTAGATGTTGTATGGGTATAAATTATAGTTAAAACACACTACGCAATAGTTTAAACCCTTACACAAAGTTTCACTGCCATAGCTCCAGCCGATTTTGAGTTATAAGCGGTCCAAGATGCCTCAAAAACGTTACAGACGGACCGACAGACAGGAATTTATTTGACGCCAGTTTCGGTCTTTGCAAAGTATATTAACACAAATAACCGAAAGCCGATGGATTTATTGCAATGTACAGACAAAAGTCTTATTTTATTTATATTGATCTGCCGAGATTAGTTAATCTCAAGTTATACCACCACTAAAGTACAGAGAATTAATTCATACTTAATATGACAAACGACAAGGTACGTAGGCCATTATATGTCACGACTATTGGTTTAGTCCAAAAGTTTTCATATTTAATACACTAGTATTTTACACAAGAGAACTTGCTATTTTTATAACACTTAGTGTTTTGGCCTAGTATATTATTATTTAGAGGCAAGCGGGCCATTCAGTTTCGAAAAGCTGATTCCTTCTTCCCTGTTTCACAAGAAACTTTGACAGTTTCAGCTTATGGAGTAAAAGGGTTCCTTGCATCAGAGGTCATCAGAGCGTGCTTAGCCTCTGCTTTACGACTGGGACTCGTGGCGTGGTCCTGTAATCCAGCTTCATGGAGGTCAGGTTTTGAGGATAATATAGGTCAAAAGCAGCTCAGATAGTCTCAGTGATCATCTTATCATACCCGCATCAACTCCCACCATCGTTTAGACATATCAGACCATCACCTGCGTGGTTCGGAAGTCACGTTAAGCCGTTGAGCTATTAATCAATGACCCATGCTAAGGAAGAGTCGGCCTTAGTTTGTAACAAGACTACACCTCATAACTCGTTTCTACCACTCATCACACTCATCCTTAACCACATATTTGCCTTAAAATACCCTCATGAGTGGCCGGCATCTCAAATAGTGATATAGTGGTACAACCACTGGAAATGAGAGTGATCACTAAAGTACGTCCGTTGTTGAATGACTCAACTAACAAGGTGAGAGGAACGGGGCGTATTTTTGTACAGCCTCACAAACACCCCGCCATTACAAGACGAGAAGCCTACAATAACACGGTTACTGGGACGGAATCTTCCCCGCCTTTGTGTTTTGCAACATCTGCGGAAAAGAAAGCTTTTGTTTGTCTTGTTCTCGCTTGTACACTGTTTCTACCGGTATTTTCCTAGCGCACATAACTGTAAATTGCATACACATAACAGCATAACAGCATACAGTTCCATTGAAATAGCCATATTTATTTTGAAAGCAAAAGTGTTGTGACTTTTACTTACATCATGAAACTGTTTATATATACAATTGGTTTGAATCGGTGGTTTTGGATATTGCAAAAGCACGTCGTTCAGCTAAAAGGGTCAGAATATTAAAAAAGTTTATTTAGCTCAAGATTGTTGGAATTCAAAACTAGTTGAACAGTACTTATGTAGTTTCTGTCAAGCCAACCTTCTCTCTATTTCACATTGATTCGGTAATACCTATGATAGTAGATGTTTCAATGCATTCTAATTGTTAATGTTCTTATTGCATCCCCAATTAAATTTGTATTTACATTCCAAATTATAACTATGTTCCTGTACTTACACTTCTTTGTTGGTGGCATTTTGATCTAAAGACTGCACTGCCGATCTAAAAACGATTTTTATTCCCAAGGAAATACAGGTTTGTTTGAATGAGCTTTTCAGATACAAATAAACTGACTGTTGTAAATAGGGTTTAGCTTAAAACTTGGAAAACAATTTATTACAAATCGATACTACGCACTAACCGACAATTGGCCAGCATAAAATAGTGTTAAATCAGCTGTTTCTTCAAGTAATTTTTACAACTCAGATTATTGCGTGTAAATGGGTCAAGTTTGAATAGTCTGAAATTTAAACTCTATGTGATAAATAAATGTATTGATATCATATCTGCATCATTAAAAAGTATCGTTCATCACTCGTTTCTAAAGTGTCTTTTTGTCTTTGTCACAAATTATATATTGAACATAACTAAATAACATAGCCATATTCAATATGTTCAATGTTCCTTTTGAAAATAACTCGATCGAACTATCCTCTAAAAGATAGAATTTAATTATCTAAAGAGTTTGACCAATTTCGATAACATTTGAACTAAAATTCGTTTAAATATTATAACCAATGAAGTTTACCAATATACCGCAAGTTATGAAGATCCATCATCAGTTATTAGTTGTTACAATTTTGAACTAACAATGTAAGATAATATTTTTTCGTCGCAGCTTAAAATCAAGAATTTATACATATTTTTATACATTATTTGTGTCAATAGTTGAATTATTAACAAACTGGTATTTTAAAACAGATAGTGAGAAAAACAAGATATAAAATGAGGTAAGTAATCTATTTACCTATCAAAACATGTGATTTTTGTGGTCAAACATGCGCAGAGCAGCAGCTTGTTTGCGTGCAGGCCGCCGAGGACTGGCTTCCACAGCTTCCCACCCTCTCTCGACGTTCTCTGGCGTCCGGGCTGACCTTGGACAGCCCGTTGATTTCTGTTTTAATGCTGAACCGGTAGCTCTAAAGTTACCCACCCACAGCAAAATGGTGTTTCGAGTTGGAACTTTCCCTCTCGGACCCACATTAAAACGTCTGCGGAATTGCCACTAAACAGCAACAACACTATCGCCATTTTTAAAAAATGCTTCCACAACGAACGTACGGTGCTCAGTCGACCACTCCTCCATGGCTACTAAAATGTCCGCACGTAGACGCCGCTGTCCCCACCACCCCCCACCACACACTCGCTTGTCAGTGCGGTAGCGAAAACCGTCAGATCATTTTGCCACACCCGGTATTTGATTTTTTTGCTATTAAATTTTTAAATTTTCAAAACTAATTGCAAAAATAAATGATAAAAATTGTGCACGTGATGTGTCTCAAGAAAATGCTTGTTTTTACATTGGTGTAAAGAGACGAAAACAAAATGGCCGACAGTCACTGTGCACTCTAACGCCTACACAATACAAAGTTTAACTCTTTGATTGGACTAGTATTAAAAATGGTCTAGAAGTGTTGATTAGATTATTATTAGCACTTGTGTATTACCCCTCCAACGCTGAGGTAAAGGGAGGCACGTGTTTATTGGTAATTACCGCATTCTCCGCTACACGTCGCAGCTAGCGATTGCCAATCAGAACGAGGAAATCGTGTCACGTGACCTAAACTATAGCAAATCAACAGTTGTTTTTTATTCCGTCAGCATGGTAGGAACCAGGTCCGGGACCGTGAAATGAGCACAAATCCTAAACCCCCAGAACACGTTTTCAATCTCTTTTTAAAACTTTACATATGTATCTTTTACATATGTACATAAGTGTATCATCTGACGAGGTCACATGTTTTTAAATTCAAATTTATTTATTCTCTCAACTGTAGTTCTACAAATAATACAAAGTTTGTTTAAAACAAAAAAGCTTCTCAAAAGGTGACTCTCCAGTACATTTTAAATTAATATTTAAAAGTTTTTCTCAAATTATAAATTGAAGATAACAAAATAACATATCCATATTCAATAAAACCACTGCTACAAACTAACAGACGTAAACAGAGGAAATTTAGGGCCTCTAAGCCAAATGCCTGATTAGATGTCCCGTTAAATTCATTTTAAATTTACTCTTCAGCTTTCAGATAATTTAAAACATATATAATTCTTCAATGGTCTTTCAACAAAAGTGATGTATGATTTATTAATATAATATAATATATTAATATAATAGTACACTTTTATTCCCACCACTAAAAACCTAATTTAAGAAAACATGAAAAATCCTGGACGATTTCACATTTCTTCCAAGCTCACCTCCTTGGACCAATGCATTTAAGCGTGCGAATGGATCAGCGTTCAAAGGCATCTATATTTTTGTTTGTCTTTCACCAAATTTAGTACAAATTTTCCTGTTGAAAATATCTCGATCGAATGAAACTTTTCCCTAAATAATAGGTTTTAATTATCCAAAAGATTGCGGCCAATTTTGATGACATTTGAATTGAAAAGCGTTTTAATATTATAACCCATGGAGTTTACCAATATACCACGAGTTATGAAAATCCGTCATCAGTTATTAGCCATTACACATTTTTTTCGTCGCAGCTAAAAATCGATAGTTTATACATATAATTTGTGTTAAAAGTTGAGTTATTAACAAACTGTCATTTAAGAACACATGGTGAAAAAAACAATGTATAAAGTGAGGTAAGTAATCTATTTACCTATCAAAACATGTGATTTTTGGTTAAAATTCAAAAAATAATAAACAATATAAACATAAATATGTTCGTTGACGAGAATTTCATATTCAACATGTTAAACACGAAGACTACCAAGGATCAATCATTTTATGGTTTGTTGAAAGTATTTATTGTTATGATATTGTATTCCATCGCAACAACCGAGTCTTTTACCTCTGAGAATGTGACAGTATTTAGAAATGCGTCCTTAGCTTTTGGATCATCCGCTAGAAACCCCCGGCAAGAACTGAGTTCAAACAACACCATATTCAGGGGAAACCATAAACACGTTGAGTTAAAGTTCATTCCACAAGTGTTTGCCCAAGATGGGAGTGAAAAAAATACAAATGTAGCCAATAATGTAAACAATACTTCAAACGTTGTAACATTTGAAGGCACTTTCAATGCATCGTTTCCTAAACCATCTGAAAATTACGACTTCAACCTGTATTCTATAGGAAAAGAACCCTACTATAATAATGAAATGAACGTATTCAGTTCCTTTCAAGGTTTAACTGGAAATTCCCTATTTAAAATACCAGATGAAATGTACGGCACAGACACTAATAAAGGGAAAAAACGAAATAAAAGGGCTGTTAATTTCGTATATCCCAAGCCTCTTTACAGCCCTTATGCTGTGATGCTGATTGTGATGAACAAAGAAGACGAGTTTGCAGGGGTCTGCACAGGCAATCTGATCAGCAGCTCCTGGATTCTAACAGTAGCAAGCTGCATGAAACGCTTCCCAAATTCTAAAAAATACTCACACTGCATCGTCATCGCGGGAAGCGACTCCATGGATAACTTCATGAAAGGAGATCCAGACGAGCCTAGTCAGACCCGTATAGCTGTCAAGTTCTACGTACATCCGCGGTACCGTCCCGACCATCCGGCATTTGATGTCGCTTTGTTAAAGACTGACAGAGACAGCTTCAAGCTTACAAAGTCTACTAGTTGGACAAAGCTCTCGACCAAATATCTGACCAACAGGAAAACAATAAGACGCATGATCGGTATAGCATCTTTTGGAGAACGAGTCTCTAAACTAGATTCTGAAAAGGTGGACTATGTCAGATCCTCAATCGAAACGGACATGTTATCGTGTGGCTGTCCATCAGTAGAAGGCTTCTGGTTAATGTGTTCCACGAAAAGCGTTTCTATATTTCAGTGTCGAGGGGATTTGGGACTAGGACTGGTTTACGACGGTGAGTTCATTGGGATCCTTACACACTCTACCTTATTCACTGAGAGCTGCAATGAATCCAGACCTGTTGAACTAGAATTTTACGGAACACAAAGGAAAACACTTTGTACAGATTATGCTGTCAAGGCCACGTATCAAGACGTATGTCCACTGCTGGAGTGGATCAGAATGATAGCAGTAGATGTCGGCATCAGATACCAAGACATCCCTGAGGAGTGCCTCGGCTTCAACAACGACAGATTCGGTACTAAAGGCGCTAGACCCGGAGAGGTGGATAGGGGTAGAGATGCTGGGAAGAGTGGAGGAGGAGGCGGTAATAGAGGAGGAACAGGTGGAGAAGGAGGAGGAGGAAGTGGAGGTGGAGGAACAGGAGGAGGAGGTGGCGGCGGAAGAGATGACAAAAAACCAAAAAGGAAAGATGATGGAGGTGCTGCCCACAGAGAAACGCCACTCTCTAAAACACTGTTGTGTATTTTTGTTCTGTTAATTATCAATTAAACCAGATTTTGTTTTCTTTGAATAACATAAGTTAAAATAAACAGTATATTATTGCATTCTTGTTTAATTGAGTAAGTATGAGTCCTGCGCATCAAATTTTCTAGAATTCCGACGGGACCTTAGCAGGATGCTTTAGCAGAAATTTTCCTGTTTAGCTTACGCTAAAACCTTGCGTCGACCTCTTTTTTGTGTCCTGTAAGATTAGAGGCGTTAAGAGGCTGTTCACTCCACTCTCGGCCTTTATCGGCCGTCGATCTCAACTTTTCGTGCTTGCGTTTTGAATCTGCTAGATAATTATATCTAAGAAATTTCGCTAATAACCAGACACAAGCGGTGGTAACTAAGACACTACTATGTTCGTAATTAAATTATACCCAACTCAAATAGAAAACTTCATGTACAGATTGAGTAGATAATTACATTATGGTTAATGAGATATAGTCTCTAGCTGCGCTTGCTAATGTGATTTCATGTTTCTCAGTCTAGCCGGGTACGTCTACGTATGACATACAAGAGGAGATGGTTGATAAGGTTCTGACTCAGTCTCAAACCTGATTATCCTTCTTCTTCATATACTTGTCAGCTTGTGTATTTTGCGAACGATGGATTTGAACTGTTCACGATAGTGGGAAAATCTACTTGGTTTCAGTGACTTCTGAGTATATACTTTTAAATAAATACACACTATGTAACAATCTGTCTCCTGAATTCCAATCCAGACCTTAAGGATACGCAGTACAGGTGTCACCAAACGGCGATATAGTCTGACAGATGACTGTAGTACTCTACGGGCGTAAACAATTTCGAACCAACCGTTTTAATGTTTTAAAAACTGTCAATATCATCTGATTTTTATGAAATTTAAAGTAAGTATGTATTTGAATGCTATCCATCAGTATACCAATGGTTATTAAAATACATTAGAAAAGTGATTTTTTGCTATATAAGCGAAATCAGTAGTCCCATTTCAATGAAATTTGAAATGAGTTTTCGCTTCAAGATGTCTAACACAACTTACAGTACGACCGAATAAGGAGGGTTAAATACCTCGGGGTTACCCTTGATTACAGGCTGGCCTGGAATAACCACTAACCAGAGCAATACAAAAAGCCAAGTGGTCTTTTCATTGCTCTGTTGCTCTACAAGGGAATAGCAAGAACTCAACTGTGCTATGGGTCGCTAGTCTGGAGGATAAAAGTCAACCAGAGCACAGTCTTAACCAAACTCACCAGCATACAGAGGCTGGCTTGTCTACTAGTTACGGGGGCCTTTATAAGCAGTCCTACCTTGACTCTTGAAGTCATGCTTAGTCTCCTACCCTTAGACATTTTCATTAAAGCAGAAGCAAGGACGTCTACGTATCGGCTGATGGCTGCCAACCAATGGAGGGAAGGTAGGTCCAGAATAGGGCACAGCACCATCACTCAAACAATATCCTGTAATCCGGTTCTAAACATGACAACACATGTTATGTGTAGAGAAACCGCTTACAGCAAACCTTTTTCTGTAACTTTTCACTCCAGAGAGGAGTGGAAAGCAGGAACAATCCCTCATGTAGCCAGAGGCAGCCTTATCTGGTACACAGACGGCTCCCTCATGAAAGGCAAATCAGGGTTCGGAGTATACAGCCCTTCACCTAGAACTGCTCTCAGCTCAAGTCTAGGAGAGTTCTGTGCCATATTCCAAGTCGAAGTCTTCGCTATTTTAGTCACAGCCAATCTGAGCCTAGCAAATGGATATCGTGACAGACATGTTGTAATACTGTCAGATAGCCAAGCTGCCCTTAAAGCGCTCGACAACCAAGCGGTCTTTACATCCAAGTTGGTCTAGGAATGCTTTCAAGTCCTCAGCGCTCTCGCATCACGCAACTTTGTCCAACTCAGCTGGTTGACTGGTCACATGGGTATAACTGGAAATGAGAATGCAGACATACTGGCCAAGGAGGGTGCTTGCACACCTTTCATCGGGCCGGAACCTGTGTGTGGCGTGAGCAAAACAACGGCTTTCCACGCCATCCATCTTTGGTCCAGAAAAGAGCACTGTCGACGATAGCAAAGCTACTCTGGTCAGACTTTAGGCAGGAAACTTGTGAGAGACTCAAGTAATCACTTTACCAACTGGTTGGTGACATTGAGTCGGAGTCAGGTAAAGCAAGTAACTGCTCTCATCACTGGACACGGCCATTTCAGGAAACATCTCCAAACTCTTTGCATTCATACCGAGGCTCTGGTCGAGTGCAACGAATCTGAGGAGACGGCCAATCATCACCTCATCATACTAGACTGTGATAGGCTAGGGGTCAGGAGAAGGGCTCTATTTGGCAATTCACAGCCTGGTGATGAGATAGACGTCGAGATTGGAAGGAAACTTTTGAACCTCATTGAAGGTACTGATCTAGGACTTCCATTCTAACGGATCTGGGGTGCACAAAAAGCTTCGTTTGACGTGCTAGGAATGTCACAAGTCCTCAAACCCCGCTCACCTAATCTAATCTAATAGTCTAGTATTAGAAACTTTGATGGTAAAAGTTAGTAATTGAAAAACAGTTATGCATTTCTAAAAACATATGCTAAGGAAACTTGCAGGGTTGTTTCTTTCTTGGTGATGCCGTTACTAACATATTGTGTACCAAAGATCAACAGTGTCCGTTTAGCCAAATCAAAATGGTCGCGGAAAATTTTTTTTCTCAGTTCACACACAGTTGTGTAGCATAAAACCCAATTTGAGTATAACCAACACATGTACGCTACCAATGTGTGGACACAAAAATCAACCAAACCAAGATAATGGCAAAAAATTGTTTTGTTGATTTTTAGTCAAATTTTAGGTACAATAACTACATTTCAATACTAAGTAGGATCAAAATTAGATTATTAACACAATTGTATAGTACAAAGCCCGTTTTTGGCGGGAAACACTTCCCAAAAGAGCACTTACATGAAAGTTAGATCCCTACAACCAGGTGTTTCACTATACAATACCATTCTGTATGTACTGCAGATGGCTAAAGCCATCAGTATATTTCCAGACAAATATTGTATTACTATTATTATTGTATTATCATGAAATTTGTTATTTCGTTATTTTATTATAGGAATTTCGGCTGGATTCTCGGTAGTGCTTGTAACCACGTGGTTTTATTTTCTTCCAAATGTTCTTCCTTATTTTATTCGTAAATTTTATTTCTTTTTTATTTTACAGGTTTAAGGTTTCACATCCAATTACAATGTGAACTTTATTACAAATTACCATGTAAAATAAAAGTATAGTCCCAAGTTCCATGCTGAATCACTTACTGTCTTGTGTTGTTTACTTAGATAAATCTCTTAATTAACTACAACAGTTCTTGAGAACAGATGAATAACTGCCAAAAGGAAAATAGTAAAATACCAAATAGACAAAAGGTAAAGTTTGTCTTGTTTAACGAGCCGAAGTTAGGATTACAAAGTCCTCTCTACCACTTAACCTTGACCTTTACCTAGCGTCACCGTATTAGTCACATTACAAATTGTAAGGGGTAACTGCGGGGATCGAACCCACGCCACCGGAGTGATGAGCTCCGGAGTCGCGCGCGGTACGAATCCTCCATGGATCCGCTAACAGTTCAATTCAACAGGTCAAAGGCAACACAATTTAAACCCTATGTGAAGGGCTAAATATTATAAAATACCCTTGATCGTACAATAATTATTGATACAGATAAATTGCTGCAAAGACAAACTCTTGGTTGTGGACGCTCCACTCAATTGTCAATCCATTATTCAAATAATTTGAATTGATTCTTTTATTGGCATCATCAGCAAAACTCAACTTATTCACCGTGTAATGTTGAAATAAAGGTAAGCTGTTTTAAGTAGTTGTGGTACTTTGGTGAAAGTTTGTTTTTGACGAGGGGAGAATTTCTGAGTTTGGAATTGTACGACCGTACAAGTTTGAAACTACTAACGATACAAATTTGTCTTAATAAAACCTGTGGTTGATCAAGTTATTTATATATTATTTTAATAGTTAATATCACTTAACTATACTAACCTTAAGTTATAAGTAACTATTGACTACAGCATTTATCAAGCACCCACCTGAAATCAAACATTCAAGAATTATTTATTTGTACAACACATATTTGCATAAAGCATAAGTACTGCTTAATATGAAATAACCTTTGAGAACAAATACATCTTTTATTATACACGCTTACAGTACAAAAAGGTTTCCCTTGTAATAATACATATTTACTTTATGGGAAGTAACTCTTTTGAAGTTGTTCAACTATTTTTAAGGCATCTGTTTGTAAATTAAAACTAGATCAAATAAACCTTTAACAAAGTTGGCGTTACTTGAGCATTTCATCAATGTAAAGCTACCAGCACAAGTTTAGTTGTCGAATATCTAAAATTAAGTATAATCGTTCGTTGGCAAACAAAATGGGGTTACCGAAAGTTCCCCATTTGGGGGCCGGGGGGATTGGTTAAGGAAGTGGTTTTAATGATTTAAACTCAGTACATTTAATCCGATTTTTATGAAATTTGAATTAATTATGTATTTGAATAGTACCCGTCAATGTATTGAAAGTAATCAAAACCCACTAAGTCGTTTCAAAATGGCGGCCAAACAAGTGATTTTTTGCTATAACAGCGTTTTGAATAGTCCAATTTCAATAAAATATAAAATACGTTTTTCCTTCACGATATGTAACAATACTTGCAGTAAACTAACACGTAAGTCCGTGCGTGAGTAGCAAACAGCCTCGCAACATCCGTGGTCAAGCTGTGGCCGAAGCGAATAAGAGTAACAAATTGCAAAGGGAATTCGATCCACTCATGCAAGCGGCGGCTTGGTTCTACTACATGGTTGAAACTGGTTCTGAAACTGTTGACAGACGCCTGATACCAGCTGTTGTGAAGATTGGTAAGTATCCGAAGTGAGATTGCTGCAGGAGTTGACAACCGAGATCAAGAAGTTGACTCGTTAGCAAAGTCGGGAGTTTGTATCAGTCTCAGACTCTCGCTTCATGTCGAAATGTAACCAGCAAACTTGTCCAAAGTGATCAACAACGTCATCACTTATGAATAAGTTAGACATTTATCTTAATTCGCTATTGAACCCGTGGTTTATTTTTACACGCCTCGCTTAGTTTACTCTGTTTGGTTTACTTAAACCACATTGTATTAGAAACCAAAATGATTTTGATCAAATTTCCTTTGATAAAAATGATATACTTTCTGCTGTCAATGCCAGCAGCTTCGGACTAGAGACTGTGAAATGGGCACCGATCCTGACCCACAGAACACAATTTGAGCCTTTTTTAAATTTTATGGCATTACGGACTATTAAAATCCCCTTTTGGGTAGTAGGTGTCATACCTCAAAAGTATAGTAAGTGTCAAAAGTCTTAATCGGTAGCGAAATTAGGACTTTAAAGTATTCCCTTCCACTTAATCACAACTTAATTTTATTACTTTAAATAAAATATATGTATTTTGATGTTATTATTATTATAGTAGAACTGATAAAAATCCATCCAGTCGTTTCCTGGAGTCAAAGACCAAGCAAGTCTGTTAGGCCGAAGGCCGAAGCTGCGTGTATTGGCATGTTTTTCTTATGAGCTTTGATACGGTCATGTTTGAATTTGTACAAAGGATTGATCACCCGTTGTACACAGTATACAATTATTGTTGTGAAAGGCTAGCCCACAACTACAGCTGGCATCAAGCATGACTGCTCATTCCTGCGCAACAAGGAAATCCAGTCGCACAAGTTCTGGCCCTGTCAATCATTTCTTGTTGGTCATCCACGGCAAATCAGAGCACATTGAGCAGATTGTCATCAGTGGGTATGAGTGAGATTGACCTTTGAGCTGTACTCCACCCACTCAACGGTACTGAACACCGGACACTGCAGACAGTGGTCACTCTGCGTGCTACACGGATTAAGTGCTGTTCTTATTCATATGTTCAACCTCTATCACTTGTGGTGGATTTGTGGATATTTTCCAATCTAGAGGTAAGGACAACTACAAATAACTTAATTATACATTGTACATTACTACTGAATATATCATTTGACATCAAGAGGAAGATTAACGAAGATTTTATTTAGGGGAATTTAACAAATTAATATAGATAGTTCATTATTCAACAAAACTGCAAACCTTGTGCAAATTTTTAATACAAAAGGACTTTGGGTAAATTTATTATCATTTTGTTGCCATTTAAAACTTAGTTGTAGCACTTTTCCACGTATATTTAATGTTGATGTTTATGGTAAAACCATGTCTTTGTTTGATAAAGTAAAAATTGTTATGTACCTTTATAATGTAATGCTTGTTCTTGTAAGTTATTAATTCTGTCAAACCGATTTTACAAACACAGTTTATGGTGAAAAAATTAATTTTAAAGTAAAAATAAATATCTTGATAGTAAAATAATTTAAATTTTATTAATAAAAAAATTAGATAACAAAAATAATAGTTATTTCATAGGTAGACCCGCAGTCTAGGTTTTGGAGAGACCTCACGGTTGTCACCGGATTGCTATCTGTACTCCATCTCACACCTCACCTGCCACGGAGTTCCTGCAGTGACGCACATCCAACAATAGACTTTGAACGATAAGTGTTAGAATAATAATCCTATCTCAGGCCAGTAGATATTTGTTTGGTACTTTATTTTGTTTTAAACGGCCAAATATTTATTGAAGGTTCAATATTGTGCCTGTTATTAATTATTGTATTTTAAATTTGTAAACTGATATTTTGCCTGTATGTAATTATGTATTCCAGATCTGAAGTTGGCACCTATGTGTCGTAAAGGTTATATTTTATGTCGCATGTAATTTTGTACAAAGATGATTATTGATATTGTTGTCGGGTATAAATGTATCAATAAATAAAATATTGTGTGAGCACAATTTTCGACTTATGTTAATTACCTGAGTAATAACTATCAATCAACGGTAGTGCAAGTACATTTTGGAATATTTTCTCTTTTTTTAATAATTCAGTGTTAATAGACATTTTTCATTAGAAATAAAGTGCAGTTAGCTTTTATTTTTTTTTTTTTGGCTAAGCCAATTAGATTTTATTGGTTAAAGTGAAAGTCATATTATAACTTTATTGGACAGCAGTTAAACTCTTATTAGTAGAGTGATTAGATATTTATTATCTGCCTTGCTTCCGGGTTTCTTCAAGAACTTTTACAGTTGGGTCCAACCACGATCTTCAATCAACAGAGTGGCGCCTACAAGGTGTGATAACCGATATTTAACACTGCTTAAATTTTATGAACCACCCCTTCTCCATTGAGCTTACAAAAACTAGAGTATATGGTCATTTTGTAGCGGTTTTGTTGTAAATATATAAAAAAAGAATAAATTGTTCTGCCACGTCAACACAGAATGAAACATTTACAAAAGGAACACCAAATTTTATGAACATCTGACAAAAATGCGATTTTTTGAGAGTACACACGTATACATTATGTATCTAAATACAATTTTGTTTGAATGCTCAAAGCGTGTTCTGGGGGTCAGGATAAGTGTTCATTTTATGTTCCGGGTTTGGGTCCAACCATGCTGAGTGCATGAATAATTGAATATCTTATGTTTCCAAAGGAAATGTATTCACAAGGTACGGAATGGATTAACTCTGCACATTGGGTACTTGTTTAAAGATTGTTACTGAAACGATCCAACTTTCACAAGATAGGCTAACTAACAAACTTGCTCACTAAACTTCACCTTGTGCCAGTCTAACATATAATAGGCTTTTATGTTTTTGTATTTTAAGCTTTCGCGGCCGGTGTTGTCCGCGTCACATTTCAAGTATATATATATATACGCTAAACGTTTCGACTTCGTTGTTGAAGGTCATTTTCAGTAGAGTATCAGTCATCCTGTTACTTCCATCTGTATCCATAAATATGTGTTGAGGGTTGTTACATCCATGGGACGTTTCAATGTAAAAACATAATCGTCGGACGTTGAATTGGTTGAAAATCCCTAATTAAGAAAGTTTTTGGTACAGGCCCTGCTCTGTCCAGTTTATATTATGATTTATATCAATTGAATTTTTTCCAAATTTCGTTTTCAAAAAGCGAACAATGAATGTTTATACCAGTCTAGATTCACAAGAAGTTTTGTCAAGTCTGCAGCTTGACCTGGGAAAACTGGACCTTCAAACTAATAACGAGACGCTCGACTACACTTACGTAACAGTAGCTACAGATATTGTGCCGTCAACAAGATATTCAACAAATATCCTTCCTTGAACAAGAAAGAAAATATAAAGCTTTAATTTTAATTTTATTTAAAATGTGAGTATAGCTGAAATTGAACTTTTATTTTATCGCTTATAATTAATACAAATTATTTCAGTTATTTAGAGTTAAGACCAGGCCGTAACGCAACTAAGCACTAGAGTTGCTGGCGTGAGTGAAGCGAACTTCCTTTGTAAAACCAGTGATCTGAGTATAGGACAAGACGTGTACATTGGCCGCTTACCAAATATAATATTGTCTTTGGAATAAAGCAGTCAGCTTGTAATTCAAACGTATTTGTAGACAATACGTTTTGGCTGCAAATACAATCAAACGTAATACTGAGAAGAGTAAATTAGCCTAGAGTTACTATTTGCAAAGTCTAAAATGACCTTGTTTAAAGAAGTAAGCCACCTCGACTTGAATAAACAAGAAACTGATTTCAGTTGGCAAACATTTAACCTGAACTCACTGGCGAATGAAAAACTCTTCTTTGTTCCTTATTTTCCAGAACTTAACTTTTAATTTAAAGTTATCGATGTTTTCAGTCCAACTCTTTCTAGGCGACAACTTCTACTAATCTATTTTCAATTGTAATTAACACTCCAAAATGGGGTTGAAGGAAACTCGTTTCCCTTTAATCTTTAGAGCGGAGGAAAAATGTTAAATCTCGCTTTATTACAAGTTGGGCTCGCCCACAGACTTTAACGTTATTTTTACCGCCCGTACTGTCTTGTCACCACAAAAGCAATGGGCCCGGCCGATTTGTACAGTAAATATAAACCTAACCTAAAGCTCTTGGCGCAAGACGTGACTACTGCGCGCGCACAGTCAGTCGTACATAGTTGACCCTAGCTAGGAGCCCCGGGGTTTTTCCTTTTGAAAAGTCCCTCCACTACCAGCAGGGTTGAATTCTAAGGTCCTGACTCTTGACGCAGGACGTGACTACTGCGCGCGCACAGTCAGCCGTACATAGTTGACCCTAGCTAGGGGCCCCGGGGTTTTTCCTTTTGAAAAGTCCCTCCACTACCAGCGCAGTTGAATTCTAACCGTCCTGAAGCTCTTGACGCAAGACGTGATTGCGTCAGCCGTACATAGTTGACCTAGCTAGGAGCCCAGGGTTTTCTTTGAAATGACCTCACTACCAGCGCAGTTGAATTCTAACCGTCCTGAAGCTCTGACGCAAGACGTGACTACTGCTTGCACAGTCAGTCGTACATAGTTGACCCTAGCTAGGAGCCCCGGGGTTTTTCCTTTTGAAAAGTCCCTCCACTACCAGCGCAGTTGAATTCTAACCGTCCTGAAGCTCTTGGCACAAGACGTGACTACTGCGCGTACCAGTCAATACGTGTAGTTATTACAGCGCTAGGAGCTGGGGTTTCCTTTTGAAAAGTCCCTCCACTACCAGCGCAGTTGAATTCTAACCGTCCTGAAGCTCTTGGCACAAGACGTGACTACTGCGCACAGTCAACCATTACATAGTTGACCCAGCTAGGAGCCCCGGGGGTTTCCTTTTGAAAAGTCCTCCACTACAAGCGGTTGAATTCTATCGTCCTAAAGCTCTTGGCACAAGACATTGTTACTGCGCGCACAGTCGTCGTACATAGTTGACCTTTAGGAGCCCGGGGTTTTTCTGAAAGGTCCACCACTACCAGCGCAGTTGATCTAACCGTCCTAAAACTCTTTAGGAACGTGACTACTGCGCAGTCAGTCGTACATAGTTGACCCTAGCTAGAAGACCCGGGGTTTTCCTTTTGAAAAGTCCCTCCACTACCAGCACCAGTTGAATTCTGTCAACTCTTAACAAGACTGACTACCGCGCGCAGTCAGTCATTACATAGCGATTTGAGCTAATAGGAACCCCGGGTTTTTCCTTTTGAAAAGTCCTCCACTACCAGTGCAGTTAATTCTAACAGATCCTAAAATGGCACAGGGTGACTTCTACGCGCGCACAGTCAGCGTACATATAGTTGACTAATAGGAGCCCAGGGTTTTTAGCTTTTGAAAAGTCCCTCCACTACAGCTGCAGTTGAATTCTAACTGTCAGAAGAAGCCAGAAACACTTGGTTTTCCACTCACAAAGTAACCTTATTGGGGTGGTATTTTGTAACGCTTATTTAAATAAACTAAGCAAAGCAAAATGTTTGCTGTGTTGAAAACTCAAGTCTTGCTTTGAATAAAATCAGAGCTGAAATATAAGCGCACATTGACGAATTAATAGTTTTCTACAAATGCACGGTGATTTTTACCAAAATGATGGTTTTAAAATGTAATTAACAATCGTTTTAAGAATACAAAGTGTTTTTATTGCATATTACAGATTGCTATTTATGAACATTTATAAAAATAACCAAAGCAATGTTTATGTGATCCGTTTAAGATTTGAAAATCACGTCTTTCAAATGATGTCCATCTTGGGCCATGCATTCTTCCAATCTTGCACTGAAATTATCAGAAACTTTCCCTAACATTACAGGAGAAATTTCAGGTCATCCAATGTACGGGGTTTGTTAGTGTACACTCTTAATTTAAGCAGTCCCCACAAGAAAAAGTCACAAATGCTGAGATCCGGGGAGCGAGCTGGCCGGGGAGCGAGCAATGTCCCCGAAATGCGAGATGATGAAGTTCATTAAATAAATAAATAATAAATAAATAAATAGTTTATTGCGGAAACATATTAACATGTTATGCAATCGTCATTTTTTTAGTCTAAAATTTTCCACGCATTCTGCCATCGAAGTATCATTCAAACATACATTTTGTTCATTCACTCTCTCCCATTCATTCGAATTATTCCACTCTAGCTCTATTGTAAGTCGGTGATTTCGCGGTCTCCCAGTTATGTGCCGTGAACTCGTCTATACTGTAAAAACGCTTTTGTGACCAAGATTTGTTTTAGACGAGCTTTGAAAGCCTTCGGCATTTGGGCACTTTGATCGAATGGCAACGAGTTGACCAATTGAACTCCTGCCTGAGAAGGCAAACGTTCATGAACTATCGTTCTGTGTCTCCCAGTTCGGTAGTTCTCCTGCCTCTTGTTTCGTAAGTGAATGTCACTTCCTCTTACGTGGTCACATTTGATTTGAAAGAAGACAAGTTTGGAGAATGTAGAGGCAAGGTAAAGTCAACAATTTCAAATTTTGGCTGGCCTGCACGACTCTCTTCTTTGAAGTTTGCGATTGTCCTAACGGCTTTTTTGAAGAATGAAACTCTTGAAAATTGCGTTTTTGTACAACCACCCACAACTCTAATCCGTAAGACAGGTGTGGGTAGATTCTCCGTAATACGCCGTCATCAGTACCTGAATTGGGCAGTACTCGGATAGTTGCCTCAAAACATAAATGCCCGGGCTAATTTTGAACAGACACTGTCTACGTGACAATCCCAAGTCAACCCTCGATCAAGGTGTATCCCAAGAGTCGGTAGACTTCTTCGATCTCTCGTATCATTGTTGGATTATCTGAGCCGTTGGTCACAAGCAAAATTGAATGAATGTTGATTTCGTTGGATTGGTTTTGAGGTTGAGCTCATTGAAATGTTGAATTGAATTGTTGAGCTCAGCAAACGTTACGCGTTCGAGTTCTTGCACTGAAGGTGCTTTGAAACACAAAGTCGTGTCATCTGCGTACTGGACAAGTTGTCCCTTTTGTACCGATGAGCCAACATCGTTAACGTAAATCAAAAAGAGCAGTGGACTAAGAATGGAGCCTTGGGGACCCTTAGCAACCCTCTCCCCGATCGCGCGTCAGAAATTTGAACAAACTGGGTCCTATTACTGAGATACGATTTGATCTACTTGAGTGGCACTCCTCGTATCCCGTAATATTCTAATTTGTGTGTTAAGGCAGCGTGGTCAACACAATCAAAAGCTTTTGATAAGTCGAGAAATACACTGAGTGTAGGTTCCCGACTTTCAATCGCGTCTACTATCATGTCGACTAAACACATCACTGCGTCTATTGTCGACTTGCCGTTTCGGAATCCGTACTGGCTTTTTGATAGTAGTTTGTGCCTATCTAAGAATTTTGCAAGACGAATGAGAAAACCTTCTCGAAAATTTTTACCTCATGGGTAGTGTGGGCAGTTGCCCCATCCTGCTGGAACCAAATTCTGCTGCGGTTTAAGCGTTTTCTGCGTAGTTCGGGGATCAGGAAGCTTTATAAAATAGTCAAATATCGTTGAGATTTGACGGTTACAGTTCGACCGTTTTCTTCAAAAAAATATGGGCCTATAACACAATTATTTGTTACGCCACACCACACCGTGACCTTGGGACTATGAAGAGGTCGTTCATGCAGTTCTTCTGGATTTTTTTCCGACCAATAGCGGAAATTCTGTTTATTCACATATCCATCCAAATGAAAATGCGCTTCGTCGCTCATAAAGACAAGTTTATCATCTGTAAGCAAATCAATCATTTTCTCTGAAAATGCTTTGCGCTTTGCATAATCAGTGAGCTTCAACTGTTGCACGATAGCCATTTTGTACGGATGAAAGTGCAGGTCGTACCGTAATATTCTTCTTACCGAGCGGTCAAACATGCGCAGAGCAGCAGCTTGTTTGCGTGCAGGCCGCGAGGAACTTCAGCTTCCCTCACTCTCTCGACGTTCTCTGGCGTCCGGGCTGACCTTGGACAGCCCGTTGATTTCTGGTTTAATGCTGAACCGACTCTAAAGTTACCCACCCACAGCAAAATGGTGTTTCGAGTTGGAACTTTCCCTCTCGGACCCACATTAAAACGTCTGCGGAATTGCCACTAAAAGCAACAACACTATCGCCATTTTAAAAATGCTTCCACAACGAACGCACGGTGCTCAGTCGACCACTCCTCCATGGCTACTAAAATGTCCGCACGTAGACGCCGCTGTCCCCACCACCCCACCACACACTCGCTTGTCAGCGCGGTAGCAAAACCGTCAGATCATTTTGCCACACCCGGTATTTGATTTTTTTGCTATTAAATTTTTAAATTTTCAAAACTAATTGCAAAAATAAATGATAAAAATTGTGCACGTGATGTGTCTCAAGAAAATGCTTGTTTTTACATTGGTGTGAGACGAAAACAAAATGGCCGACAGTCACTGTACACTCTAACGCCTACACAATACACAGTTTAACTCTTTGATTGGACTAGTATTAAAATTGGTCTAGAAGTGTTGATTAGATTATTATTAGCACTTGTGTATTACCCTTCCTACGCTGAGGTAAAGGGAGGCACGTGTTTATTGGTAATTACCGCATTCTCCGCTAGACGTCGCAGCTAGCGATTGCCAATCAGAACGAGGAAATCGTGTCACGTGACCTAAACTATAGCAAATCAACAGTTTACGGTTAAAGTCTTATCAGTAATTTATTTGTTTTTTATTCCGTCAGCATGGTAGGAACCAGGTCCGGGACCGTGAAATGAGCACAAATCCTAAACCCCATAACACGTTTTCAATCTGTTTTTAAAACTTTACATATGTATCTTTTACATATGTACATAGAATAATCATCTGACGAGGTCACATGTTTTTAAATTCAAATTTATTTATTCTCTCAACTGTAGTTCTACAAATAATACAAAGTTTGTTTAAAACAAAAAGCTTCTCAGAAGGTGACTCTCCAGTACATTTTAAATTAATATTTAAAAGTTTTCTTAAATTATATATTGAAGATAACAAAATAACATATCCATATTCAATAAAACCACTGCTACAAACTAATAGACGTAAACAGAGAAATTTAGGGCCTCTAAGCCAAATGCCTGATTAGATGTCCCGTTAAACTCATTTTAAATTTACCCTTCAGCTTTCAGATAATTTAAAACATATATAATTCTTCAATGGTCTTTCAACAAAAAGTGATGTATGATTTTATTAATTAATAGTACACTTTTATTCCCACAACTAAAAACCTAATTTAAGAAAACATGAAAAATCCTGGACGATTTCACATTGCAAAGCGTGTCCCCCCTTGGACCAATGCATTTAAGCGTGCGAATGGATCAGCGTTCAAAGGCATCTATATTTTTGTTTGTCTTTCACCAAATTTAGTACAAATTTTCCTGTTGAAAATATCTCGATCGAATGAAGCTTTCCCCTAAAAAGTAGGTTTAATTATCCAAAAGATTGCGGCCAATAATTTTGATGACGTTTGAACTGAAATGCGTTTTAATATTATAGCCCATGGAGTTTACCAATATACCACGAGTTATGAAAATCCGTCATCAGTTATTAGCCATTACACATTTTTTTCGCGCAGCTAAAATCGATAGTTTATACATATAATTTGTGTTAAAAGTTGAGTTATTAACAAACTGTCATTTAAGAACACATGGTGAGAAAAACAAGGTATGAGGTAAGTAATCTATTTACCTATCAAAACATGTGATTTTTGGTTAAAATTCAAAAATAATAAACAATATAAACATAAATATGTTCGTTGACGAGAATTTCATATTCAGCATGTTAAACACGAAGACTACCAAGGATCAATCATTTTATGGTTTGTTGAAAGTATTTATTGTTATGATATTGTATTCCATCGCAACAACCGAGTCTTTTACCTCTGAGAATGTGACAGTATTTAGAAATGCGTCCTTAGCTTTAAAATCATCCGCTGGAAACCCCGGCAAGAACTGAGTTCGAACAACACCATATTCAGGGGAAACCATAAACACGTTGAGTTAAAGTTCATTCCACAAGTGTTTGCCCAAGGTGGGAGTGCAGAAAATACAAATGTAGCCAATAATGTTAACAATACTTCAAACGTTGTAACATTTGAAGGCACTTTCAATGCATCGTTTCCTAACCCATCTGAAAATTACGACTTTAACCTGTATTCTTTAGGAAAAGAACCCTACTATAATAATGAAATGAACGTATTCAGTTCCTTTCAAGGTTTAACTGGAAATTCTCTATTTAAAATACCAGATGAAATGTACGGCGCAGAAACTAATAAAGGGAAAAAACGAAATAAAAGGTCTTCTCATTTCCTTCATCGACAACCTCTTTACGGCCCTTATGGTGTAATGCTGATTATGATGAACAAAGAAGACGAGTTTTCAGGGGTCTGCACAGGCAATCTGATCAGCAGCTCCTGGATTCTAACAATAGCAAGCTGCATGAAACGCTTCCCAAATTCTAAAAAATACTCACACTGCATCGTCATCGCGGGAAGCGACTCCATGGATAACTTCATGAAAGGAGATCCAGACGAGCCCAGTCAGGCCCGTATAGCTGCCAAGTACTACGTACATCCACGGTACCGTCCCGACCATCCGGCATTTGATGTCGCTTTGTTAAAGACTGACAGAGACAGCTTCAAGCTTACAAAGTCTACTAACTGGACAAAGCTCTCGACCAAATATCTGACCAACAGGAAAACAATAAGACGCATGATAGGTATAGCATCTTTTGGAGAACGAATCTCTAAACTAGATTCTGAAAAGGTGGACTATGTCAGATCCTCAATCGATATGGACATTTTATCGTGTGGCTGTCCATCAGTAGAAGCCTTTTGGTTAATGTGTTCCCCGAAATGCTGGAATCTTTGGTACTGTCGAGCGGATTTGGGACTAGGACTCGTTTACGACGGTGAGCTCATCGGGATCCTTACACACATTTTCCCATTTACTGAGAGCTGCAATGAATCCAGACCTGTTGAACTAGAATTTTACGGAACACAATGGGCAACACTATGTACAGATTCTAACGCGTATCTCAAGTTCACGTATCAAGACGTATGTCCACTGCTGGAGTGGATCAGAATGATAGCAGTAGATGTCGGCATCAGATACCAAGACATCCCTGAGGAGTGCCTCGGCTTCAACAACGACAGATTCGGTACTAAAGGCGCTAGACCCGGGGAGGTGGATAGGGGTGGTGATGCTGGGAAGAATGGAGGAGGAGGCAGTAATAGAGGAGGAACAGGTGGCGAAGGAGGAGGAAGAAGTGGAGGTGGAGGAACAGGAGGAGGAGGTGGTGGCGGAAGAGATGACAAAAAACCAAAAGGGAAAGATGATGGAGGTGCTGCCCACAGAGAAACGCCAGTCTCTCAAACACTGTTGTGTATTTTTGTTCTGTTTACTTTTAATTTAATCAGATTTTATTTTCCTTAATGAATAACATAAAGTTAAAATAAACACTTAGTCTATTAATGCAGTCTTGTTTGATTGAGTAAATACGAGTCCTGCACATCAAATTTTCAAAAATTCCGTCAGGACCTTACCAGGATGCCTTAGCAGAAATTTGACTCTTTAGGTCTCGCTAAGGACCTTGCTTCGGTCTCTACTTTGTGTCCTGTAAGATCAGAGGCGTTAAGAGGCTGTTCGTTCCACTCTCGGCCTTTATCGGCCGTCGGGCTCAACTTTTCGTGCTCTATCATCACTTGCGTTTAATCTGCCAGATAATTATATCTAAGATATTTCACTAATAGCCACAAGCGGTCATAACTAATGCACTACTATGTTCGTAATTAAATTATACCCATCTCAAATAGATAGCATCTTCTACAGATTGAGTAGATAAAGATAATATGATTAGTGAAAAATAGTCTCTAGCTGCGCTTGATAATGTGATTTCATGTTTCTCAGTCTAGCCGGGTACGTCTACGTATGACATACAAGAGGAGATGGTAGATAAGGTTCTGACTCAGTCTCAAACCTGATTATCCTTCTTCTTCATATACTTGTCAGCTGGTGTATTCTGAGAAAGGGTGGATTTGAACTGTTGACGAGAATGGGACAATCTACAAGTTATGGTTTCATTGACCTCCTTGTGTAATGATTGTGATTCATTTGTTTGTACGGCATGACATTTCTGTTAAACTAGTTTCACATAGTTAATCCAATTAATTTTCAATGTTCATTAGATTTTACAGTCAAAGTTCCAAACTATATAACTATCTGTCTCCTGAATTCCAATCGGATACGCAGTACAGGTGTCACCAAACGGCGATATAGTCTGACCGATGACTGTACTTTACGGGCGTAAACGATTTCGAACTAACCATTTTAGTGTTTTAAAAACAGTAAATGTCATCCAATCTTTATTAAATTTAAAGTAAATATGTATTTAAATGTTTTTATTATTTTAGCCTACCAATTGTGGTTAATATACATTTTTCGTTTCAATATATTAGACAGAAAAGTGATTTTTCGCTATAACATCGGAACGTGCAGGCCCATTTTAATTCAATTCGAACTGAGTTTTCACTTCAAGGTGTGTAACACAACTTACAGTAGAAGAACATGGCCGAAGGAGGAGGCGAGGCTGTGGGCGCAGCGAACATTCTCGTAACGCCCGTCGTGAGACAGGAGGCTCAGCGAGGCTGTGGGTGCAGCGAACATCCTCGTAACGCCCGTGGTGAGACAGGAAGCTCAGCGAGGCTGTAGGCGCGAACATCCCGTAACGCCCGTGGTGAGACAGGAGCTCAGCAGCGAGGCTGTGGGCGTTTATCCTCGTAACGCCCGTGGTGAGACAGGAGGCTCAGCGAGGCTGTGGGCGCAGCGAACATCCTCGTAACGCCCGTGGTGAGACAGGATCAGCGGGCTGTGGGCGGCGAACATCCTCAACGCCCGTGATGAGACAGGGACCAGCGAGGCTGTGGGCGCAGCGTAACGCCCGTGGTGAGACAGGAGGCTCAGCGGGCTGTGGGCGCAGTGAACATCCGTAACGCCCGTGGTGAGACAGGAGGCTCAGCGAGGCTGTGGGTGCTGCGAACATCCTCGTAACGCCCGTGGTGAGACAGGAGGCTCAGCGAGGCTTGGGGGCAGCGGCATCCTCGTAACGCCCGTGGTGAGACAGGAGGCTCAGCGAGGCTTGGGCACAGCAGGCATCCTCGTAACGCCCGTGGTGAGACAGAGGCTCAGCGAGGCTGTGGGCCCAGCAGGTATCGTAACGCCCGTGATGAGACAGGAGGCTCAGCGAGGCTGTGGGCGCAGCGAACATCCTCGTAACGCCCGTGGTGAGACAGGAGGCTCAGCGAGGCTGTGGGCACAGCAGGCATCCTCGTAACGCCCGTGATGAGACAGGAGGCTCAGCAGGCTGTGGGCGCAACTAACATCCTCGCCCGTGGTGAGACAGGAGAGCTCAGCGAGGCTGTGGGCGCAGTGAACATCCCGGCGCCAGACATACTAAGAGTCCTCCAGTCGAGTCGTTCTCAGAGAGAACACGTCCCACAGGCAGCATTCGGGACGGGAAGGAATCACACTAAAAGTGGCAACCTTCACACTCTAGTTATTCCCAACCCCTCCGTTCCAGGGAGAGGGCCGGACGGTACTGCTACCGCACCCATCTATCCTATGGGCTTAGAGGTATCGTATCCTCCAACGCCTGGCGTTCGTCTCTTTGCCACCAGGAGCATCCCCGTAGGGACTAGCCGGACTTTCACCGACCCAAACCACATACCACCACGATGCTGTCTGCAAGCAGACGCCTACAACCAAATTCCGGGGTGGGCAGGGTAATCCCTCAGAGGTTTCCAACCTGCCTGGGCATGTCACCCCGGCCCGTGGTAGTGAGTGAGTTTATTGTCCGTTCAGATCACCAGACCGGCCACAGCCTGCCCAATTCAAACCCCTGGACGTGTCCTGTTGGCGTGGGTATCGCCCCTTCGTATCAGCGGCAGGTTACCCTTGCGGGCCCCCGTCTACATGTCATGTCCGATATGGGATGTCTTGTCAGGTAGGGATCACGAGACATGTCTGGTGTCCCCAAGTCCTTTACTAGTGAGTGCCGTCCCATGCCCAGTGGGCACTCAAGCCATCTCCCTCTCCGGTCATAGGTACTTTCCGGGGCGCTGCAGAGGTACTAATGGTCAGGGGCTGCCCTACTGATGTTGCCTAAGCTCGTCACCCGGAGGTTTGGCCCTTCAGGGACCGAAGTCCCATCGCTACCCATCAGTGTCGCAGTCTGTTCCACTTTCCCACCTGCAGGTCCCCTTCGCGTGCTCAGGAGCGTGACCCTCGGACGCGTAGTGCTTTACCGGGTCACACACCTCCGGGGTTCAGTTTCGACCTGGTTAGCTGAGCTAAGGGAGCACCTGCCCATCCTAGCGTGTTAGGATACTAGTACCACAAGTGGCCCGACACCTACGCTGGCTATTAGAGTCGCAACTGGTGATGTTACAGGTCCCAGAGTCCCTCGCGGGATGCCCTCGCCTTGCCCATCCCTGTTGCGTACTCAGTGTGCAGTGCTACTCCCCAGGAGTCCTGAACAGGTCATGGAGCGTGAGATTTAAGCCTTTACCCCTGAGGGCTTCAGCCAGGTCTGCACGCTCACCTGCATTCAATGAGCACTGGAATAGCGCATGCGCTACAGTGTCCAGTGCTGGACATGGTCCGTGGCAGTGCGGATCGTCAGCGAGAGATAGCTCCAGGAGTTTCGCCCGGAAATTCCCGTAACCGGTCGCATGCTGTGACACATAATGATCGGTCCGGAACCACCACTCGCATCGGACATCCGGCCATATTTGATATGTCCATCGGCCCTTTTCACTGCCTGACCATCTGTCCTGCCATTGCTGCAGTGACCTTTGGACCGAATTTACACAATTTACACAATCGAGTCACAATTTACAACAAAATGCGAATCACTCTTTAGCTGCGTGTCGGCGTGGTCTATTATTACGCTAAATACGTATTACTCACAAACTTTTAAACTCTTCTACAAAAGCTGCGGCGAATTAGACTCGGACTGGTAAACATAAGGTTATTAGCTTTTGTACGTCTTTGATTAACGACAAACAAAGACTTGAAAGCAGGTCACGTGATTCTTTCAGCTAGTCATTGTATGAGAAGGATAAGTACATGACAATAGCGACATGCGTTTTATACAAAAAATAAACCCGAGAGTATCGAAGACTTCAGAGGGAAAATAGTACAGGTGTTCCAAAGTGTTTCACAAGAATGCATACTCCTCACTGCATCATTGTTCTACTCAAGGCTAGGACATTGTCGAGCAGTTCAAGGAGAACAGTTTGGGCACCTTCTGTCATAAAAATCAGGCAGTTGGTCAAGATTCATGAGTACAAAATGAGACTTAACCCTCAAATACGTAATTCTATGCAAGTTTGTTTTTTTGTATTATTTTACCTTAACACATTCTATATGACTTAAATTGACGCCACTTCTTTCTGGGTTAAGATAGTGCCCTCTAGTTTTCAGCATTCATCAAAATTTTCTTAGGCCTTCGAAATGAGGTGTCACTCGATAGGGGTTTCTATATGACAATTATAGGGCTAATCCCCCAATTCCCCATTTTGAAAACTGGGGCAAAGTGTCAGTATGCGTTAAAAGGTACCTTTTCCTCCTCTAATAAAGTGTACCGAGTTCGGTTGCGCTGTAAAACTGGTTAAAAAGTTATAAAGATATAAAAGTTACAAAACTGGGCGTTTCTCTGCGCGCAAAGACACTGGTTTTAAAGATTTAACATTTTAATAACGCCTTACTGAAAATAGAGAATTTTGAAATTTCATCCTTCTATAGTACCTTTTACTACTGGTTAAAAAATAACGTAACCTTAAATAATTGTAGCACTCTTTGACGTATGTTGTGGACGATGGGAGGATCTCAGAAGTTGAAGTATTGCGGGCATTTTCCATAGTTAGTGAATATTCCTTCGAACTCAATTTCATATTCTAATACGACGAGTCTTACGAGGTTTTGCTACGCTCACAGCCTCACTTCGAGTTACGGGTTTTTACTCTCAATTGTACAACATTTCATGGCAGGAAAACACGTTTCCAATATCAATTAAGTCGGAGTACTCATTACGCTGTTTTCCCATCATTACGAAGTGTCTCGATAGACTTTCATATGTTTGCGTATATTGATGTATTATCATAACCGCCCAGCAAGTGGGAGACCCGGGTTCAAGTCAAACACTTTGTCTTCAAATGTCTTTAGTAATTAGTTAGCATTTTAGCGTTTACACAAATTAAGATCTGTATAATAACATAATAATATTTCAGAAGTTGAACTATTATTGCGGACATGTTCCATCGTTAGTGAACAAAAAAGATGTGCAATCTGATCCCGTCTCCAGGTGAAAGTAACCTAAAACATAGCACAGAACATGTTCTGGAATGAGGCTAGTATAATACATCGGGAACCTCACTTCTTTAAAAGAAAAATAATCGAGGCATCATACATAAAATTAGGAGACCGTCCAATCAGTCAAGCTTCAGTTGAAATAAGGCCCCTCTGGCTACCGCTCATTAAAAATGAACTTAAGCGTAGGGACAACCATAATATTCAAGTTAATTTTCAACAAGAAACAGCTCAAAAACTCATAGCATGGTATTAAGGACGCAAAACAGGCCACAAAGAAATTAACTCACGTAAAGCCGTCCCCTTCTCCCATTGGCTGTGCATAAATAGGGATTATTGTGTTTCTTTGTTACAGGTGGCTAGCCTGCTGCTAGTTTGTGTGACTGGTCTGTCACCGGCCAACCAGTCAGTCAGTAAGTCTAGGGTTAGCTCGTTCGGTTAGTGGACGTGTTTTTTTATTCGTCTTGAATTTACTCCGGTGACTTGTTTACTTTCATAGGGTGGCTTGTGTTTGTAATATTGTAGTTTTGTTTTTTCTAGGCTACTCCTAAATTCTAACATTTAATTTTTGTTTGAATTTAACAACTACATATTGTTTGGTAGAGTTTGACTGGTCAGCTACGCTGACTACTTTGGGCTAGCTCATTTTCTAATGTTTCGTGTTATGTTTTAGGTTACTTTTCACCTGAAGACGGGATCAGATTGCAGATCCCGAAACGTCGTGATCTATTTTGTTCACTAACGATGGAAAATGTCCGCAATAATAGTTTAACTTCTGAAATCCTCCCATCGTCAACAACAAACTTCAAACAAAGGGACATTAATATTCATTTTTAGTTTTACCAAAATTAGACAAAATTTACCGTCACTAATTTTTTGTCATAAAAAGTCGCCCCCACACGCTGACAGCACGAATATCTCTTTTTCCACACGAAATTTTATAAAAACAAAATATCAAATCTTCAAAACTCTTAAGAACTCTTTGATATGTCTTACGACAAATTAGAAACAAGAAACTGCACAAACCACATAGGTATTGTTCAAAGACAGAGCGGGTGGATGACAGTAATATTCATCGTTGCAGTGTATTCATTGCACGCAACGCCACCATTAGCAACGGTTGCACGCAACTGAGTCAGTTAACACAATGTGTATTGTTCTGAGCAAACTGTCCTCGCAGCATCACCAGACTCACACAGCCATTGTGTCACACTTGTATACTGTCCACAGTACTTTCAATACTAGCAACAATTTCTTTAGCGGGTTTCCTGTGGAAAAATGAAATACTCGTATGCAAGGCGCCAGCATAGTAAGGCCCGAACCTTGGTCAGAGAAATGAGCAATATAGCTAATTTCAGAAAAGGTGAGCGTGGACTCGTAACGTGGTCCTGTAATCCAGCTTCATGGAGGCCCAGATAGTCTCAGTGATCATCTGATGATACCCGCACCAACTCCCACCATCGTTTAGACATATTAGACCATCACCTGCGTAGTTCAGGAGTCACGTTAAGCCGTTGGTCCTTGAATTTCCATTGGTCATTGGGCTATTAATTAATGACCCATTCTAAGGAAGAGTCGGCGTTAGTGTGTAACAAGACTACACCTCATACTTCATTACTACCACTCATCACACTCATCCTTCACCGCATATTTGCCTCAAAATACCCTCATGAGAGTGGTCGGCAGCTCAAATAGTGATTTAATGATTTAGTGATTTAGGCCTCAATATAACTTTTTTCTCTTTGTTCTCTACAGGTCGCGTTTTTGTCCTATGTTCATAAAGCCTGTTCAAACCTTTGTTTTTAAATAATTCGTAATTTGGACAAACGCTCAATACCAGAAGTTATCTAAAACCGTTAATATCATCCAATTTTGATAAAAGCTGAAAATTAAGGTATATTTGAATGTTATCCATCAATTTATAAAACGTTACGAAAATCCATTGCGCTTTTTCAAAATGGTGGTAAAAAACGTATTTTCACTTCAATTGCGGATTGAATAACAAATTGCAAAAGAATTCGCTCTACTCATTCCAGCGGCGCTTTAGCCGAGTCGGCCTTTTATAAAACATTATGAGCCCGACCAAATCAGCTGACGATGAGACGGCCCGATTAGCTACGGTCATCGACCTCGCTGATGTTCACTTCCGTTTATGGCTTGGTTGGCAAACGAAATAAAATGTAAGAAATTAAAATCCAAAAACCTACCTTCAAACGAAAGTTTAGTGTTTTACGTTTCTCTATTTATTGGTTTGATTGTACAAGGTAGTACGTTATTTGTTCGTCACTCTTTATTACCAGCAACAAGAAGCCTCTATCCGAGTCTAAATTGGTTTGTAGTTTCAACTGATATCATGCTGTCTTGTGTGAATGTTTTGATGGAATAAGTAAGTTATTTAAGGATTCAACGTAATTTCTATACAGGGTCCTATAGGTAAAGTTCCTCACTATAGGAAAAGGTTATATGGGTCAAAATAAAGAGAAAATCAAGAATAAATGTTTTCCCAAAACTGCTTAGTTAAAGAAATTATTTATTATCTCCCACACCATTTATTGGATTCGACTCAAACTTAGCATAAATATGTATCTAAGTAAGACCATTTATGAAAAAATTACCAGCATGATCTAACTTGTTCTTTTAACGGTGGCTATTTTATGATATTTTAGGGAATTTTTGGCGTTACACCTTAAATGGCGAATAAACAGTGAGTTTAACGAGGAAATGTAGAAAATACAGTTTTTTAGCGAGCTGTATTACCTGGCGAGCTATTGACACCAAGGTAAAAAAAATCGATTAAGAATCAACAAAGTTACAGTGGAATCCGTGGCAAACATCAAGATGATAAAATAAAAAGTTGTCTGTTTTCATCCAGAGTTTCCCCTAAAGCTTCGTTGTTTCCCAAACGTTTTTTATGCCCTTAATATCAATATATAGGTAACTAAGTTCACTAAAAACGTTATTTCTTACGTTTTATCGTTTATTCGCTATTTAAGGTGTAACGCCAAAAATGCCCTAAAATTACCATAAAATAGCCACCGTTTTAAAATGATCAGTTAGATCATCCTGGTAATTTTTCCATAAGTGGTCTTACTTAGATACAAACTTATTTTAGGTTTGAGTCAAATCCGATAAATGATGTGGGAGATAATAAATGATTAGTGAACAATATAAAATGGTGAATATATGTTTAACTAAGCGGTTTTGGAAACATTTGTATTCTTGATTTTCTCTTTATTTTGATCCGTATCACCTTTTCCCAGAGCCTGGCACTTTACTTATGGGACACCCTGTATAGTGTAACAGTGGTACGCTCTATCAAGTCGCTTATCATGATGTTTGGCCTCAAACCTAACTTGTTGACTATAGGTTTTGCTTTTGGGTTTTGGATTTAACTGCGCTTGAGTCACGGCTTTTATTTTAATTAGTAACGATTTTGCAAAATATATCCTTGGTTGTTCAAGTTCATACAAATAAAAACTCTTGTTCGTTAACTGATTCGTTCGAAATGAAAACTTAACGTTGGGGTAACTTACTGACCAAATTTCCAACCGTATCCATCAATAACTCCTCTCGTAATTTCCTGGAGTCACTAAAACCTGCTCCACCCCAATGAAGAATTTCTACATCGCTCCATAAGCAAATAGTGGTTTATTCATCATGGGTTCCAAAGTATGAGGGGTTCACTAACCCAATGACATAGACACGAGTTCTACAGCGCGTTGTAAGACTGTGGGTACACCCCTCCCTCCTCCACCCCACAACTACCCCCTTTATATTGAATATCCCCCCTCCACCCATCATCCACCCCCTCCCCAGGAGCACTCATCACTCTCGGCTCCTGTCGTTTCAATCATACGTCTCTCCTCTTAATCCTGCAAAACATTACATCCACACCGTAAACCGTCATCTCTGCTTTACCGCTGGATGCTCGCTTTCCGGAGGCACTTGAATAAAACCAGGCTGACACGCAGCTAAGCGCTAAAGTGCCACTGGCGTGAATTAAGCCTTATTATACCATAGGAGCTACGCTCACAGCCCCGCTTAAGCCTACGGCATCAAGCTTACGTATTCTTTAGCAGCTAGCTTTCAAATGTTATTGAAATTGGACTGCTCATAGCGAAAAATTACCATTTTGGCCGTTATTTTGAAACGACGCATATGAATTTTCATAACTTTTGGTACATTAATGGGTATTATTTACATGGAAATACAAGGACCAACGGCTTACTTCCGAACCACGCAGGGGATGCTCTGATATGTCTAAACGATGATGGTAGTTGATGCGGGTATCATCAGATGATCACTGAGACTATCTGAGCCGCTTTAGACATATATCATCCTCAAAGCCTGACCTCCATGAAGCTGTATTACAGGACCACGCCACCAGTCCCTGACAACATGGATGATAGTAATTTCTTTTCGAAACAATTTCGGTGACATTTTTTGGCTTCTTGGGAAATGACCACACTTTAGAAAGTGTTCATGGCCTATAAACCGAAACATAACAAAAAAGGTCGTTTTTAGAAAAATTACCATACCAAGAGTGGTTTTGGTTTGATATCTATCAGTATAAAGAAAAATATATCAATCGTGGGAAATACATAACGACATTCTGTAAATAAAACAAGTAGAAGCTATTTGTGGTATGGTAAGACCAGGGCGAAGATAGATGGTATATTTCGTATAGAGTTCCAGGTCGATATATACGAATAACACGAGAACACAACATAATAGAATACGATAAATCAAACACGACCGAGATGCTGAAATTTAATCAAAGTTGCCACTCTACAATTGAAAAGCCAAAAAGTAGTCATCAGGAAGAGGAATAATTGACTGGGACTCGTGGCGTGGTCCTGTAATCCAGCTTCATGGAGGTCAGGTTTTGAGGATGATATAGGTCTAAAGCGGCTCAGATAGTCTCAGTGATCATCTGATGATACCCGCATCAACTCCCACCATCGTTTAGACATATCAGACCATCACCTGCGTGGTTCGGAAGTCAAGTTAAGCCGTTGGTCCTTGTATTTTCCATTGGTGATTGGGCTATTAATAATTGGCCTATTCAAAGGAAGAGTCAGCCTTAGTTTGTAACAAGACTAAACCTCATAACTCATTACTACCACTCATCACACTCATTCTTCACCACATATTTGCCTTAAAATACCCTCATGAGAGTGGTCGGTATCTCAAATAGTGATTTAGTCATTATCAAAAGCCAGAAAGAATGAGTTAATAGTGTGCTGAAAACAAGAAATAAGATAATATCTTATTCCAAAACACCTAAATTGGAGAACTGCATATAAATAACCACAACAAAGAACGGTTTTCATTAGTTTCAACCAACTAAACGTAAGTTATATCAAGTTAAATAGTATTAATTTTTTATAAGATTTGAATGTTATAAAGGTAAAAATTTCTCTCGTACAATTTTGTTTTAAACGTTGATTTAATCAAACTTCTCCATTTGTAACTCCATAAAATATATAATTTCCAAAAAGAATCGTACACTTAGTTAAACTGTTTTAGAACAATATTTAAAAAAACACCCACACACTTGTGGCGGGTTGGAATCGTGCGTGACTCCGGAGCTTATCCCGCCGCTGGTGCGGGGTCGACCTATATGGTAACGCTAGGTAAAGGTCGAGGTTGAGTGGTAGAAAGAATTTTGTAGTCCTTACTTCGACTGGTAAAACAAGACAAACTTTACCTTTCAGTTTAATAATACCGATATTTACTAAAGTGTTAATTTCGTACAAAAATTGACATTTTCATGCGATTAATAACATTGAATAGCATTATTATCCGAACGTAAGGTACAAGGACCAATTACTCTCACCTGACTGGCCTGAATCTGTTCAGCTCTCCGTTATTAAACTTTAATGAAAACGTCCCGGAATAGTTAATTGCTAATTGCACAGTAGTCGACAAAGTCGAGCTGGATGAGGAAATGTGTTTGGAAACGAAGCTATGTGTTCCTTTATTATTTGTACAGTTTTTATAGCAGAAAATAGAGGATAAAAGCGGTAAGTTGGTGAACTGCAGCCGTTCGAATACTTCAAGTTCATATAAAGCCAGGCCGACACGCAGCTAAGCGCTTGATAGCCTCGCTTTGGCCTTCGGTCTCAGACTTACGTGGCCCTTTACTGTCCGTTTTAGCACATACGTATCATAAAGGGAAAGGTATTTCCAATTTCATTAAAATTGTACTTCTCGTAACGCTGTTACAGCGAAACCCCATTTGTTGGTCGTCATTTTGAAACGATTTTGAAATGGATGTTCATAATTTTTTTTGTATTTATGAATACTATCTAAATAAATATAAATTTCAAATTTCATCACATAGGATGAAGCAAGTTTTTACATAGTTAAAACTGCTATTATTATAAAAATCCCGCAAAATGGCAGTCCGATTTTACTTACCGATGAACTGGACCGAGATACTTACTAAAGAAACATTTTTATCGGATTTCATAAAAATAGGACAAAAATGCAATACATGTGTATATAAAGTGTTGAAAAGTTCTCAAAACGTGTTCTGGAGGTCAAAATCGGTGCTCATTTCATGGTCCCGGGCCTAGGTCTTACCATGCTGACGGCAAGAATATCTTATTTTTCCAAAGAAAATTCAATAATAAAAAAAGATTAATATAAAACTAGTCTTTGGCTAGCTGGGAGCTCCGCCCCTTCGGCCTTCGGCCTCAGTTCCGTTCGCTTCGCCCATGGTTCTACTTCAGCCTCTCGGTTTGGGTATTCACTGGTATTGATATTATTTGTTTATGTTTACATTTCGCTGGTAATTTTTAATACTTTGCCCATATGTTTTATCTCAAGCAAATTTAAATTCTTAACAGTGCATACAAAATTGTTTGTCCACGCATAACTCCTCTTAGAGCTAACTAAATACGTCGAATGAAAGAGCATGATTCACTGAGTGTTCTTAGACCAAAACGAACAATTTATCTCAATTAGAACCTGAGATACGACAGGATAAAGCTAAGAAAACATGGGGAAAAACTTTTAAGCGATTTTTGACGTTCGATAATAAATCCATGCATAAATACCTTTCATTAAAAATAAGAAAATCGGCCTGATAGAATGGTCGTACTGACTGCCATTTCGTACTGATTTGCACTGATGGTCCTACTGATTTGCATAAATTCTTTTAATATATAGATAGCTTTATAAACCATTTATTTTAAGTTGAAACAAAACACTCAAACACTAAACTGAGGCGCAATTAAACTGTATTGCGCTATTTGTAAATAATACAGATGGGAACGCCTGCGGGTTTCTCAACGCAAAGCCCGCTATACTTCCCTGTAGCAGTTTCACCGCCTAGCGCCGTGCTTACCCAGTATACAAGGTCCGCGACACCCAATGCAACGCTCTGCAATAATGCAAAATACGCCGATACTATTAAAGCTTAGATTCAATATTTACATTTGCTTTGAAGCTAAGAAGCTTACCTACACGCGTATTCAGCGTTCCTTTTCGAAACTATGAGTTTCAAATGTAAACAAATCGGACAATTGCTTTATTTACAATTAAGTACGTGTAAACTACATTTAATTTTACAACATTTACATTGAGAGCTTTGTTGAATTTGTTAAGTTCAAAACGAACGCAGTTTTATTTTATCTTTTCAATCATTATAGCACAGTATTGACATTTTGTGGCCTGTCAGAACAGTTCAGAAATCAACAGTCATTGTTGAAACATTTTTTTGTCATGCAAACCCATAAAAGGTAGTACTAAACTACCGATCAGAGAGACAAAGGACGGTAGTTTATAAACGTTTTGTTTCTCGGACAGGAGTCCAATCTGTCCAAAAGAAATACCAAACTTGATCAGAATGTCACAATGTCTCAAGAACTTTAAAATCCACGTTGGCTTCTATAGTCTTTTACGCCTTAGACGAAGTTAAAGTTCACATTAACTGGGATTGACTGACACCAGGGCGAGATTAAGATGATACAGCATTACTATAAGTTTAGATCGAATGTAACTTTGTATGTTTTAATGAAGGGAATTAATGCTACATTTCACCTTTTCATCTTTTTGACGAATTTCCTAACATGACATATATTCCAACACAATAAATGATTTCAATTTTATTAAAATGAAAGGACTCTTAGTCATTGATTTTGTACTGGGTTAACTACTAAGTTTTAATGATAATTAAATCATCCAAAAATTAAAACTAAGTTTGATTTGACAAAATTTCAACTGACAAAACGTGATTGTTGATTTGGTTTTCCTAGGGGATGACCAGGAAGGCCTTTTTTAGACCTTTTCTGAGGCCGTGAATAAAAGGGACTTGTTGGCAAAACAGAAAGCATTTCTTTGTTTGAAGTTAAAAAGGTAAAGTTTGTCTTGTTGAACAAGGCGAAGTTAGGACTACAAAGATTTCTCTACCACTCAACCTCGACCTTTACCTATCGCCACCGTATAGTCACATTACAAATTATAAGTGGTGACTGCGGGGATCGAACCCGCGCCACCGGAGTGATGAGCTCCGGAGTCGCGCGCGATACCAATCCGCCACGGATCCACTCCAATCCACCACGGATCCGCTAAGTTATGTGTTAACGATGGTACGATTTCTGAGGTTAAACACTATTACGGACGTGTTCCAACGTTCAACTCAGAGCTTGGTGTTAAGGACTCAAGACAAGCAACATAATACTTAACTAGTGACTCTAATATCCTATACATGTACGAGTTGTCCAAATTGAATAATAATGCTGATTTACCTCAGAACGCATTTCTTTCTCAATATTAAATTCGCAACATCGTTACCAAAGATGTATAAACCTTTCGTCCAGCATGACGATGATTTTCTTAAGTAAATACACCTAAAGATAAGAAAAGGAGTATGCGAAGTGAAACACAACTCTGTAACTTGTCAAGTAGCCAGGTTACTTAAGGTGAAAGAGTCACTTTTAATTAAGTGTGCTGAGGTTATAAGCAGCAACTAGACGCTTCCTCATGCTTAACATAATTAATTACAAGAGACTCTGTGAAAAGATGGAAGCGCTTTCGGTCTGTCCAGACAGTTTTGAAATAAGACTTTAGGGTCCGCGGTGACGTTTCAATTCAAAAGCTTAACCGGGCCGTTTTTCAACTTTCAAAATTGTTTTACATTAGTAAACATGATATACAGGGTTTTTTAAACGCAACCCAATGTTCAAATCATAGTAAGTAATTTTTTACGAACGCTACATAGTCATAAATTGTATCATTGGTTTGTTCACTTCAATATCTATCAGGTGGTATGTATTGTTACATTATAGTGGTTTTGGTTTCATAATTTGATGTAATTGTAAAATAAACTCAATCATGGTTTTTAGCAAAGATCAAAGAGTGTTTGTTGTCGAAGGGTTCTTAAGCACAGGATGTTTACTTTTTTGTCAAGAGGCGTTTTGGTCAAGTTTACAGGTGTTCTTTCAAATAAATATAAAATTCACAGATTTGTTAAACACTTTAACGAAACAGGTTGTGTAGGGAACAAGAAACATAGCAGAGGGTGGACTGTACTAAATGAAGAAGTAATGAAGGATGTTAGGGTTAGTTTAGAAAATTCTCTTAAAGATCTTTAAGAATTTCGAAACAACAAAAGAAAATAGCATTTACTCATGCCTGCAAAGCTTCGGTTTTTGCATTTTTTACATTTTAAATTCACAATCAATACACTAAGAATCGACATCACGTGCATGTTGTAGGCATTGTTGATATCTGAAGAGGTAATCAAGCAAGGCAATGTGTCAACATCTATTAAAAGTTGTTACCATTTTTTTTTTACATTACAACTAATTCTATTGCTTTTATTAACTTATATTAATAAAATCATAGTTTGCTAGGTCACCACTGGCGTGGGCAGTTTAAATCGATTCGCTATTGAAATAAACTATAATTTTGTAGAAACCGAAGAAAAAATTCACAACTTTATTGTCTTCCAAAGCTTAAGATTTTAAAAACTACACACTTTTATCAAACTGAAACAGCAACTTCTTCATTGTATGTTTAGTTATTAGTGAACAAATTATGACTGAACTTGAGTTAGACGAGTTGAGAAGAAAACACAACAAAAAGAAACAATAAACAAAACAAGTGTTTAACCCAACTCAGATTTGAAGTAAGCTCCGAGTTGTTTTTGTAGCCAGACGTGCTTACATTTAGCAACAAACTCTTTTTTCCACCTCAAGTTTTAAATGTGTATCTCAAACTATGAAGAACATGATCAGTTTGAAAAAATTGTACACCCAAGTTATTCAAAACTCTTTAATATACAGGGTGGTTATAAATTGTTGGACTCACTTTGGGATTGAGTGAGCGAATGGCCGATTTAACTCAAACTGTCGGAGTAGTTTTTAGTTGGGTGGCAAATTTAAAACAGTTGTAAATTACTAAACAAGGACAAAACATTCTTTTACAAGTTATTTAACAGGAAATCTAAATTATATCCACGTACTATCCGTGGTTTGCACGCAAAAGTTTCCCATAACCTCTCAAACTCTCTTATATTCCGAATGCCTTGAACTTGATTTATAAACACTCTGTCTTTGACATGGACCCCCAAAAAAAAGGTCTAAAAGTGTAATGTCTAGGGAACGTGGAAACTAAGATTGAAAATCCGAACAACTGTTTGGCCGCTATGATGCAAAATATCATCCATGTACAAGGGCATAATTTCACGGACCATCTTTTTTGGCCTCCAATTTGTCAGAGCCTTAAAAAAAGAATGTCCTCAAATTTCTCCCAAAGGTTTCCCACCAAGGGCTTCAAAAATAGTATACAATTGAGTGGGATAGCATGCCGGGAAGTGCTTAAACATGTATTCGTTCAGTTATCAGTCATAACTGGCTTTGTAGTATATTAATTATCTACAAGCCATTAATTTTGTCTTTAGGTTTAAACCAAAGCTAATGCCCGTTAGAAAATTGTAACAGTTTTCAAGTTACTATGTATAGGATTGAGGGAAGGTGAAGTATTGTACGAACGAGGGGTTGAGGGTTGAACCCAAGTGCTGAGGGTCAAGACTTAGATCCAAGCATCGAGTCACTCTCATCTACAAGAAGCTCTCAGAAAATATAATATTTCAGCTTTTTCCCGTAGTCACAGTTGACTACAAACAATCATTATTCGTGCAGTACAAATACAGGGTGGTCCAAAAAGACGTTTTTTACGCTCGCCTAGCATCGTACTTTTGCTGTTGCAGTTTCCTTCTATAAGCAGTTATTCTTTTGGTAAAACTTAAAGATAGTTTGGACCCCACTTCAACGTCGGTCGACAAGGAAACATTCTTAGTTGTAAACTATTGCAAACTGGCTAAGTTTATTCAGGAACACTGCTACTACACAAAAGATACTCGGAGGAAGTGTTGAACAGTCTGTACACCAAACAATGTTAAAAAGGTGCGAGAAGCAGTCCGTTATCAGCTTTTTCAGACGGAAAAATAAGTGTCAGTATCTTAGCTGATTGTTGAAGTATTTATGATGTCGGTGTCATAGCCTTACATCGAAATAAATGGAATTTTCTACCGGTTATTGTGTTTAAAACTACACAACGTTTCGAAAGACTCGTGGCGTGGTCCTGTAATCGAGCTTCATGGAGGTCAGGGTTTGAGGATGATATACTCGTAGGTCTAAAGCGGCTCAGATAGTCTCAGTGATCATCTGATGATACCCGCATCAACTCCCACCATCGTTTAGACATATCAGACCATCACCTGCGTGATTCGGAAGTAAGCCGTTGGTCCTTGTATTTCCATTGGTCATTGGGCTATCAATTAATTACCCATTCTAAGGAAGAGTCGGCCTTAGTTTGTAACCAGACTACACCTCATAACTCATTACTACCACTCATCACACTCATCCTTCACCATATATTTGCCTTAAAATACCCTCATCAGAGTGGTCGGCATCTCAAATAGTGATTTAGTGAGGGTTATATGAGAAGATTGATTAGGAAAAATCCCGTCATCTTTTATTTAAAGCAATACCTATTGATATTTTTCGTTACTCACACAAAACCCAAGTATATCCAGAGATAGAGTCCATCTAAACTATTGTGAGTTGGAGAATCTATTACTGACACTGACATGCATTGCGTCTATTGAAACCCGATATCCAATAACATCCGCTGAGTGATGTAGGGACTATGACCTCAATCTGTTCGAGCTCATTTAGTGCTTCAACATTGTACTACTGGCATAATGAAAACTCAGGACATGTTAATTGTGTATACCAAGTTATATGTACACAAGGCTTTGTCCTGACTCACTCACTCTCTCATCATCGCTGAGCCAAAAGTCAAATGTGGCATTTTAAACCTGATTTCTTGTTATCTTTAAATGAGTAAAAAATGAGTCGAGATGAAAATCTTTCTTCGCGTCGTTGAAATTGTGCTAAAACCCATTTCTTTTGAGATGCGGCAAGTGGGGTGGTTTGTATTTTAGAAAAAGGGGCCCTTCCCCCTAACTTTGGGTGGGGGGTGACTCAAAGTACGTCAAAACATACTTCAGGGTCCTATAAAAACCTTCCGCAAAAGGGTTTTAAAAATATTCAATTCTGGTCAAAAGTTATGATACTTTTGATACTTTGATTTGAGACACCGGCCACTCCTAGAGGGTATTTCAATGTGAATATGGGATGAAGAATGAGTGGTTTTGATGGATGATGAGGTGTAGTCTTGTTTCAAAATAGGGCCGACTTTTCCCCAGATTGGGGCATTAATTCATAGCCCAACGACCAATGGAATAGACCAACGGCTTAACGTGGCTTCCGAACCAAGGGGTGAGGGAGGACATTTAAGACTCATCTTGTATATAATTATTTCAGTTGTAATTTATAAATTTATAATTTATTTTGAGAAAACAAACTGTTCTTACTCGTATCGTACTCCCCACCCCACGTTTCATGCCTCGCAAAGTGCTTGGGTAAAGTTCACATGTGAAGTAGAAGGGTGAAAAGTCCTTCGTTAGCAAGCTTTCGTCCCCCTGAATAGTTAGCACTCTCATTCTTCTTGACTAGTAAATTCAAGCTCTAACTGACAGTTCTTTGAAAGGTATCAGTAGAAATGGTCCTTACAACAGGATAACAATTGCAGTTTTAAGAGCATAAAATCCTTTTTGGCTAAAATACCTCCCCGAAAATAGAAAACTCGCTAGGAATCACTGCAATGCTCTGGGCTAAGCGTCGGAGATTATTTTGATCCATATAGTAACTATTTGATGTTTCTCACTCAGTTTATGAGACGAATTTCCTCCATATGTTCAACACTTATAAACGAAATAACGCGCACAAATAATAAATAGTTCTTAAACTCAATAGAGGGTTCCCCCAAGGATTTATTGGTTGAAGTGGTTTCCCCACGAGAGAGTTGGGGAGATAAAAAGATCAAACATGAACGTTGAGGCAACTTTGCTCTCATGTCTTAAAGTGCAGTTCCCGATAACTCTATGTTCTCTACTCAGCTTCAGTTCATTCACATTTGTTCACTGGCAATGCCGTTCTCAATCCTGAGACCATGAAATGAATACCGATCTTCACCCCTAGAGCACGTGTTGAGCATTTGTATAACACTTACATGTTATATGTTAGGTAAATGTTATTTATCACTTTGACAGGTCGCTTTTTTGCCCAAATACTCCCAAATTTGGTAGAAATGTCTATAAAATGTCTCAGTCAGACTTGTCAGCCAGAATAATTGGACTACCGGAAGGCCTCTTTAGGGGGGAGTTTTCACCAGAAAATAGTATACACACAGTAAACTTCATCCGATTTTGGTTAAATTTAAGGTTAATATATTGTAATATGTATTTTATTACATCAATATTCATCAATATAAAAAGATTTATTTTGCAAGTACTGTAGTTTCAAAATGGAAGTCAAAAACGGTGATTTTTCACTAAAACAGTGGAATGAGTAGTCAGATTTTATCAAATTTGGAATGTGTTTTCCTTTCATGATGTCTAGTATAACCCCATAAGTCTGAGGCCGAAGGCCGAAGAGAGGTTGCGCGTGTAGCGAACAGTTTCGTAACAGACGATATAATAAAGAGGGAACCGCTTAGGCGAGACTATGAGCTTATTGAACTAGAGTCAAAATTAGCAAATAAGAGTAACAAATTGGAAATCCCTATGATCAGCACCCCATGGATAATCACTAATTTGCTATGTCCTTAAGTAAATATATTAAATCATACGTTTTACCTTACTTAAGAAGATTTTCATGCGACACTGCAACACTGGATTATATACCTGAAAAAGGAAAAATTGTGTTCAATAAAAATATGTTACGGAATCGACTTAGATCGTGTAACCTGACTTTTCTTACTGTTATAACAATACTACAAGATGCAATACACCTTTTACCAATAAAGTCCTAATCAGTAAAACAGAATTCAGAATCATCAAAAAGAAATGTCTCGGGTGTATCTCGGGTAGTACCAAGAAAGCATTGAAATAATTTAAAATGATAATAACTTCAACAAAGAAGACTGCATTAAACTTTCCAAAAGCTGGCAACTATGTAGTCCTAAAGAAGTCATTTTGACCACTCTTCATGAAAACTCAAGAAATAATGCGAGTTATAGAGAGAACACACATATATACATCTATGTATATTAAGTTTTGAAAAACATGATCAAAACGTGTTCTGGGGGTCAGGATCGGTGCTCATTTCATGGTCCCAGGTATGGGTCTTACCATGCTGACGGCACGAATATCTCATTTTCCAAAGAAAATTCGCTAAAATGTACACTGAGAAACATTTATAAATAAACACACGTATTATCGCCACTATACAAACAGTATAATTTATCAACCAGGATAGCGCTAAGCTAAGCTAAGTATGAGTGAAGCGAACTTCCAAACTAATGTATTCCTCTTACTACAACAACCTCAGGTTCACTTACTCTTATATAACCACGGACTATAGACTCAATTGAGTTGAATGATAAAGAACCTTAGTTATAAAGTCATTGAAGGCTTTAGTCACCGCAAAGCAAAGGAAGGTAAGCAAACTGTCTGATTGAGATCCAATTCAATTCTGTTGATTATTATTCTATTGACGAAGCAATTGCTGCTCCACAATACATTAATTAATTAACCTTTAATTATTTTCTCAGCCTCAATTACCTTATATTGCATTATGATTATAGTTTATACTGTATGTGCGTACGTCGTATTAATTTAGAGGGTTAAATGGTACTGAAACACCGAATTACCCTTACTAAAGCTTGTTAGGGAACTTCCTTTAGAGTGGATCCGTGGCGGATCGGTATCGCGCGCGACTCCGGAGCTCATCACTTCGCGGGTTTGGGTTCGATCCCCGCAGTCACCACTTACAATTTGTAATGTGACTATACGGCGACGCTAGGTAAAGGTCGAGGTTGAGTGGTAGAGAGGACATTGTAGTCTTAACTTCGACCCGTTATACAAGACAAACTTTACCTTTTTCCTTTAGAAAATTACATTCATGCCGTCCGCATGGTAACACCTAGATCCGGAACCATGAAATTAGCACCGATTCTGACCCCCAGAACACGTTTTGAGCATTTTTCGAATATCTATATGGATTCGTATACCGGGTGTCCAAAAGTTCGACCCCTTAACTTTCGAAAGAACGAAAATGTTTGAGCGTGCATTTGAATATATATATGTATTAAGGGTTAACCTACGTACCTTTTGGTATGATTTTGGGGTTTGTTCCCACTCCAAAATAAGGGTAGTGGAAGGTGAACCTTTGAAATATTTATTTTAACCCATTATATTACCTATAATTTGAAACGGTATAAAACACAAATTCATTAATACCATTAAAGTATTTTACGATGCCAATGTTCAAAATGACTGCCCAAAACGAGTTTCATTGTTTTAGCCAATAAATCGACGTGATCGCTGTTGTTTTCCATTTTTGAACAAAATTACGGATTCAGTAAAAATGCTACAAAATAAATTCTGCAAACTTTTAAAAGTTGGTAAATTTTGAAAAGTTTGAAAATGTGTCTTGTAACATTTTCCCCAAAAGGCACTTGCGTGGTAACTAACACCCCGTTGTAGAAATGTGGGTAGGTTTCAAGTACTTCGCGTCGACTAGATTCTGAAATCACGCTTCCAGGCAATTTAATACAAATTAGCAACGACATATTTCTAACGTTTTACAGGGTCATGCAGTGAACTTTGATGTTTTGGAAAAAGTCATAGCTCGGTAAGTTTCTTAGATAATTAGCTGTTATTGGTCTTAAACTAAAGAAAAAAAGGATTTGTAAGCCATGTTTTGAAAATAACTTCATGCATAGGCCTATATAGGACGTCTGTTTGATCCAATACATTTTCTTCTTTTTCAGTAGAGCTTCGTCTGCATGTTCTACAGGTCATATGACCAACATTTTCTAGGTCATATGATTTATGCTCGTGGTGATTCCCCTTATTGCCTTGTGATTTCTTCTTGTGAGGATATGTAAAAGAAAGGGTACACATTGAAACCCCAAGTAACCTAAGAGAGTTGAAACTGACAATCAATACTGAAATTATTGACCTCATTTCTTGTTGACATCTTGACAACGCAAGACGAAGCTTTACTGAAAAAGTATTAAAATACATTGAATCAAATGTATGTCACATGAATAATGTTATTTTCAAAAAAAGAACTTTAGGTTAAAATCCCAAAAGATTTTCCTCATAAGTAAAAGAATCGATAAAATTTAATTATATAAATATTAACCGAGCTTAAACTTTTTCAAAAACAACAGAATTCACTGGATGAGCATGTATAGGCCTACAATTATACAGGTGAGTTTTAAATGTCCCCTTACCACCTTAACTTTTGGAATAAGAAAGATTTTGAAAAAAACTTTGGGGAATGTTTTTATAGGGTCCTGAAGTTTCTTTGGACGTACTTTTCGTTACCCATCTTCCACCCAAAAACCGGGGGGAGGGCCCCTTAACTTTTTTAAATACGGACCCCTTGTGTGACACCTTATTTGAAAGGGTATAGAAACACAAACTAATTGATACTGTTAAAAACTTACGACGTTTCTGTACAAAATGGCAATTCAAAACTTTTTAACTCTAGCAATGCGCAGGAATAACATAGAGCGAGGTTGAATTAATACTACAAACTTTGCGTCGGAAAGCACGTGGAAATTATTTAGTTTCCTTGTACAACAACTTCTAAAAGAATGTGTACCACTGGTTTTTGTCATTTATTAGGAATAAAACTGTTTAAAATTTTCTACCTGATAAAACAACTCCCACATTTTTGAGTCAATTGACCATTCAGTCACTCAATTCCAATTGGGTCCAACAATTTAAAACCACCCTTAATCAAAAGTGAATTTCTTGTAACGGGGTTTTAAGCTACACCGGAAGTGCCAATTATTTTAGGGAGTGGCCAAAGCTCAGTGGACAGTGGTATAGTGCGTGCTTCGCACCAAATCAGCCCGGGTTCGATTCCCAGGCGCAGTGATATCTTTTCACGATAATTACTCACCGTGATACGGAGGTCACGCTGAGCCGTTGGTCCATTCCATTTTTCGTTGGGCTATTAATTAATGACCCAATCTTGGGAACAGTCGGCCCTAGTTTCTTATCAGCCATCAAAACACTCAACACACACACTCTTCATCCCATATTCACCTAATTCTAATAGTGGTCGGTGTTTTAAATAAAAATATTCTAAGTTCATCCCTAAAATGGGGTTCATGCTACAAACGCATTTTAGATCAGATTAAACATAGTATGAAATATGTGGCAGTAGGCCTAGCATATATACTAAAAAAAAGAAATAGATTTTTCGCAGTCCGGTTTTGGATTTGTTTTAAATTTAAGTACCTATATTAACATACAATTATTATTGCAAATAATTTTTACTAAATATATAAATTAGAAAACATACAGCGTACGAAGCTATAGATTAGAGACATTTTGAACTTTATAGCAAAGCACTATCTTCCAAAGGCAAAGACGAGATAGCTCACGAGAACGGTCATAACAAAGATTTTTCAATTTAAACAATGTTTTAGACGATTTTGATTTACATTAGCAGGTAATATCGATATCAAAGCCGAAGGTCTAATTTAATCCCAAGATCGTTCTATAAGTATTTTTTGGTAAGCAAAATAATTGTAATATACAAATCAATCACGTGATAAATGCCTAAATACGCTAATTGATGAAAACCAATCACCAAGCCGTGAGAACTATACCACGTGCAAACTCACGCGAATAAATGAATACGACTGAATGTATTCACGGCGGCCGGTGGAAATGAATAATTCAACAAATGCAGCTGCAGGGGAATATTATTCACAATCACACTCGCCCTTGTCTGGGCTTGAAACAGGACAATCTAGGCTGCGACAGAGTAATTTTATTCATTCACTAGTTTGATCTTGTTTTTTAATCATTTATTGACATAAGTGTATTATCATAATATAACGAGATTTTTAGTAAATTAACGAGGTAAGTTCGGTGAAACTATAATTTTAACGGGTATTAAGACTTAACTATGACTTCTAGACGTTTTCTGCTAATCTTTCTTACTAAAACTTTGTGTATGGTTAGATTGTTTTTCAATTAACGGCTACTGATTCGGAAAATCTTTTATTTTTTACTTACGGAAAAAATGTCGTGGCCGTTTTATGGTCATTCTAGAGCATTTTGGTCCTAAAATTTAGTTAGCGAATGATGGGCGAGGTCTACATTAAAGGTAATGAACAACATTTTTCAAGTAAATTTTATTATCAATCTAATGACACCAAAGTGACAATCCATTGATGAAAAACAGCGCTTTAGGGGAAATTTTAACTGAAAACAGGCAACTTCTAGCGTTACTACCCAGCTTTTTGCCCACTGTATTTTTTGGAAATTAATAATAGACTTTCATGACATTGTAACCAATAAATAGGTATTCAAACTTAATACAAAATATTATTCTGTACATTTGATTGTAAACTTTACCGTGTATTCGCTAATTAAGGTGTTACACCAAAATTTGGCCCATGGATGGTCTCACTTGGATACAAACCTATATCATGTTTGAGCCAAATCCAATGAGTGGTGTGGGAGATAATAAATAATTAGTGGTAACGCAAAATGGTGGATATCTGGTAAACGAAGCGTTTTTAGAAAAACACCCTTTGATGAACACCCTGTATAATGTTTCCTTAACACTTCCGGTGTAAATTATCCCCGGATACAGGAAATTCACCAAGATTCGCGGTAGCGCTTGGGATAACGCAGCGGCTATGTTAAAATGTAAAAAAAGGTAAAGTTTGTCTTGTTTAACGAGGCGAAGTTAGGACTACAAAGTCCTCTCTACCACTCAACCTCGCCCTTTACCTAGCGTCACCGTATACCTAGCGTCACATTACAAATTGTAAGTGGTGACTGCGGGGATCGAACCCGCGCCACCGGAGTGATGAGCTCCGAGTCGCGCGCGATACCAATCCACCACGGATCCGCAATGTTTTAGAATTGTTTTATTTTTGTGCAACAGTAAGTTAGTTTTGGAATTTGACACGATAAAATTAAGCCCAAAGTTCGGTGCCAAACTGACTTAGCCCCCACGTAACAATACTATCTATCAAAATTACAAAAGTATAATGACCTACAGTACCTTTTATTAAATTAATTTCTAAGGACAATCTGAGCACAGCAGTTAAGATGTCTAGTAATCTCCGATCTTTGCGTTGTTAAACCTTGCACAAAGACCAAAGTGACTCAGAACCACTTAATTAACTAATTAATTAACCTCGGCTTAGGTAAGTGTTGGACTAAGACCTGATCAATTACTTACATTAGGTTTAGCCTTTGGTCTTAGTGAACGCCTTCTTGTAGCAAGGGTTGTAATAATAATATCTTAGTTGAGTTTGCTTCATCTTTGAGTTTCGTGAGAGGAATTTTATTGATTTGGTATTGAATTTCCTAGATATTCAAGCCGTCAGCTTGGTAAGACCCAAGCCTGGGACCGTGAAATTAGCACTGATCCTGGCCCCCAGAGCATATTTTGAGCATTTTCCAATACTTTATGTATGTACATATTCGTATCATTTGTACTGATTGCACTTTTGTCGATTTTCAACAAATTTGGTATAAATAATCCTTTTGAAAATATCTTGGTAAATCAGCAAAGTTGGACTACCAAAATCCCCGTTTTGGAGAACTTTTCACCAAAAAAGGGCTTAATGATCTAAAAACAATAGCTTTGCCCGATTGTGATTAAATTTGAAACAAATATTTTGTAACAAATAAGTATTTTGTTATAAAACATTGATATACTAAAATTTCGTTTCAAAATGGCAACCAAAAGAGTGATTTTCCGCTATAATATAGGAATTAGTAGACCGATTTTGTTGGAATTGAAAATGTGTTTTTATGATAGTACAGCTTCCTGTAAAACAAACCGAAAGTCTGAGACCGAAAGGCAAAGCGAGGTTGTAAGAGGAGCGAATTAAAGAAACAAATTGCAATGGAAATTTGAATTATCATGCCAACACGCTTTAGTGCTTAGCTGCGTGTCGGCCTGGTTTTATTATTGGACTGGTTGCACTGCTTACAACCACTATGAGAATTGATTAATGCCATTGAGAATACGCAATAGAGTCACAGTTGAATGATGACTACAGTTTTCGGTTAGAATTTGTTGTCAAAGGACCTTTAATACAGTTTAAACGTTGACCTCACGTTTTTGTGGTGAAATGTCTTCCCCTTAAGGAATTTCCAGCGAAATTATCCCTCGTTACAGTGAATTCACTAGGATTCACGGGAGCGCTACTAGGCTAGTACAGTTCGTTAGGTATAGCATGGCCGGTAGCCTTCAGATTTCCTGCTGGCCGCTTATGACCCTATAGCCCATCTCACCGGTAATGCTAAACCTGGCAAACTGTTTTTTTTTTTTTTTTTTGTGTCTACGCGTTGGCTTTGTTAACGTTAATTGCTATCTTGTCACTCGACAACACTTAACTTTTCACTAAAATCAAGTAGTTATAATTTGACATCACTGCAGAAATAGTAATTAGAACAAAAGTAAAAACAAAATACAAAATTTTGAGAATCTTAAAAAGCTCCGTAGAAGAAGCGACTTAATGAAGTTATGGTGGGTGGGTTTTCTCAATGGGAGATAAATGATCTTTGTTTTGTTGTGAACCATTTGTATTGTTTGAAATCCCTTTGTTTGCGAGTCCACTGGTTTTGTCTTTGATTGTCGCTAGAATCGTTTTCACTCTAACAATCGTTGGTAAAACTGTAGTTAAAACGTTCACTCTTAATAGACAACTGAAATATTTTATTTTATATTTTAAAACCTAGACCATTTTAATTTAAGTAGAATATTTTTGTGGTCCAAGAACAAGGGTAGTTCATAAAGTAAGGCATGTTTTTCACATCACGCCCAGTGCAGATACTCTATCATTATAATCACATCTTCACCTAAGATTGTGCCCAAACGTGTTGCTGTAGAAATTTAAAACCCACCAACAACATAAACATAGTAGCTCGTCGGTTCTTTTAATATACAGCAGAATTTTTATGGAACTTTATGGGAAACCCATGGTTTAAATTACATTAGAATATCCCCATAGAATAAACTCTTTGATCACTGATATCACTTATTTCATGACCTTAAGCCATTTTTAACAGAAAACCGCTTTGCAAATGATAAAACCCCAAAAAAGGAAAGACATTTTGCCGCAAAACACTCTCGCAAAAATAGCATTCCTTTATTGGTTTTAAATCGTTTGCAAAGTGATTTCCATTTAGAAGTAGTTCTAGTCAATAAAATAAGTGGTTATTGAAATGACATAACACAAATCATTATTTCTACATAAAATTCCATAACAATTTTGCTGTGTACCAAAAGAGTTTTTAAGATCCTTTGGACCGAAAACTTTGCAAAAGTTGTTCCATCACCAAGGGTATTTTAGGAAATAATTAATATAGACTACTAATATTACAAAACTGGAGCAAAACAAATTTGCATATACAGTAGGGTTCTCTGGTCTAGACTACAGCTATACATCAATATTTCAGCAACATCAAGTTTGATTACGGATTTCAACAAAACATTTGAAAACAAATGTTGATCACATACATTTCAGACTCTAAAAGCTTCATTTAGTTCAAACTATCATCAAGCTAGTGGTAATAGAGTAGTTAAACACGTGTGTCGAGTTGATTATTGTTGTTGCAACAACGTACAGTTTCAGTGAGGGTTGTTGAATGTTGTTGGGGTTTGGATGGGGGAGGTAGAATCCGGGTCCGAATGTTTATTGTCACCATTATTCTCGCTATACAACAAATAAAACTCTCTTTCAAACATTGTTGCGCAGATTTCAGCTCTCATTTGCTCCATAATATGTTAATCAAGTTGTTCGTATAACTTTATCCTAATGGGTTAAATTTCGTTGTATGTGATCAAAATTGTTGATTCACTAAGATCTCTACGGCTTCACGCTTACACCGCGTCACAGTTGAAACATAAGTACATCACTATATCACTAAATCACTATTTGAGATGCCGACCACTCTCATGAGGGTATTTTAAAGCAAATATGTGGTGAAGGATGAGTGTGATGAGTGGTAGTAATGAGTTATGAGGTGTAGTCTTGTTACAAACTAAGGCCGACTCTTCCTTAGAATGGGTCATTAATTAATAGCCCAATGACCAATGGAAATGCAAGGACCAACGGCTTAACGTGACTTCCGAATCACGCAGGTGATGGTCCAATATGTCTAAACGACGGTGGGAGTTGATGCGGGTATCATCAGATGATCACTGAGACTATCTGAGCCGCTTTAGACCTATATCATCCTCAAAACCTGACCTCCATGAAGCTGGATTACAGGACCACGCCACGAGTCCCTGTTACAAGATGTTCTAGTAAATTCTATTGCAATTCAATAACGCCACGAATTTAAATAGAGCAACTACGAACTGTAAGCCTTTAAATGAAAATACGAATGTAAATATAATCTTAAGAGCAGATTAGAAGCCAATTTCCCTAATTTTATTTTAAGAAAAATCAACTTTGATAGATGTCAATGTGATCAACTCGTATGATTTTCGAGAACGAACTTGCACGTGCGTCTGCGGCTATACTCGGTACTGCCGAAACTATGTTGACTTTCCTGCCTTAGCCATTCGGCATGTATGCCAATCGACTTGCTATAACATTATTTTGGCTATACTAATAATACTCTAGTTCTTATAACAGTAAAATAATATTATTTTTTGAAATGTAATACGCGAAGAAGAAATGGTAAAGGATATAAAACGCAGGGTTGCCACCCTTAGCGAGCCTCCACCGTTTATTTAATAGTTTATGAGTCACGCTTCTACCACTGCATGCACCTTAACCTTACTTTGTGCCAGTCTCTGTTTTCAATACGAATAATATTTCTTTGCTTTTGTTTAAGTGTAAGGATCCACGTCCGTGAATATCAGACCAAAACAATTGCATTAGCTGTGAAAAAAACACACGGGAATTTTAAACATAGCCACAAGAGCTACTGTGAGTCTTAGCGAATTTCCAATAAAACAGAACATGAACTGACTGGGACTCGTGGCGTGGTCCTGTAATCCAGCGTCATGGAGGTCAGGTTGGCTCAGATAGTCTCAGTGATCATCTGATGATACCCGCATCAACTCCCACCATCGTTTAGACATATCAGACCATCACCTGCGTGGTTCGGAAGTCACGTTAAGCCGTTGGTCCTTGAATTTCCATTGGTCATTGGGCTATTAATTAATGACCCATTCTAAGGAAGAGTCGGCCTTAGTTTGTAACAAGACTACACCTCATAACTCATTACTACCACTCATCACACTCATCCTTCACAACATATTTGCCTTAAAATACCCTCATGAGAGTGGTCGGCATCTCAAATAGTGATTTAGTGATTTAATTATTCTCGTCCTACAAAGATGAATCCACTGATAACAATTCAAAAAGGACGGTTCACAAAGCGATGCTTCAGACGGAATACAAACACTTGCACGAGGGTTGTTTGTTTGTTTGCTGCAAAGTTTGTCCTCTCTATTGCTTTTGTTTGCTCTATTGTTTGTCACTTCAAAGTTACTACACTCTGCACTGGCCAATTACACTACGCAAATTCAGAGGTGATCCTGAAAACCATTGAGTGTTACTTCTGAGCCGAACAACGTGCTGACGTGAATCCTAGCGAATTTCCTGTAGCGGGAGGATAAACTACACGAATGTGCTTTTTTGGGGTGGAGGCGTTTCCTTGTTATCTTGGGTTTTATGCTATATAGCAAGGGAATTTATGATTCAATTCCAATAGAACTTTGTATCAGCAATCCAAACCCAACATTATAATTAAAAGTCTGCAAAACCCAATCAGTTGTAATAGAAGATAGTGACGAAATAATATCTTTCGTCAGAAGGTCCTAAAGCTATGGTTTCCTAGAAAGCGGTGACCACTACATTACGGCCGTAATATGACGGTGAGTTTTGATTTCAATGTTATCGATGAGAGTGGTTTCCTAGAAAACGGTGGACGTAAAGTAGCGGTGAAAACTAGTTAAGGGTTTTCTCGCCAGTTGACACATATTGTTTTGTAAACAATAGTCTAGAATATCCATTACTATATACGTAAATCAGATTTGACAACTAAAATAAACAACATGTCAAAAGTTGTGTTTGTCTACATCTGTTTGAATATTGTGTTGCGTCCACCGTCACGGTTACGTCCACCGCTACATTACGGACGTAATATAGCGGTGAACTTTTTTCTAGGAAACCATAGCTTTAGTGATACTTTTTGACACTAGGTCAAGTTAAATGACCGAGGATTTAATAGTCAGTTTGGAGCCGAGTGTTGACGATAGTTTTTGTAATGATACAAATTCAAACACTAAATTATAAAGAAACTTAAGATTGTTATGAACTCAGCAGTCTAAGTTATATTGTTTTGAAGAAACAGCTGTTACACTGATTTACTATAAGTCAGTGTTCAAATTCATAACAATCCAAACAAACTTGTTGGACCAGCTGATGTCCATGCCATAAAAATATCATTGAAACGATCTTTTCTCCATAGGGAACAGTCATTAGAACAATACTTTATTGAACCTGGGTGTAAAAGTGACACTTAGCACGTCAACTTTAGTTCTTCGTTAACACAGTTCTACATAAATATTTTCGAAATAAAACATACGATTCAGTGCTTAAACATGCTTATAACTTTCCAGCTCTCTACGTTCTTAACAGTTCTAAAGAACTTGTCCTGAAATCTGCTAACCACGACTTTTAGGCAATAACTTTATCCCCAGTGGCACTGTACTCGAAACCGTAAAATCATTTCTTCTTGTATTAAAATGCTAATGCTTTTAGAACAATGCAAATGGCTTTCAGCAAAACAAAAGACCGTTTATCTTTGATTAAAGCTCCATTAGGGACGGACTCTTTTTCTTATCTCTTATTTATAAAATCTCCTTAATGACTTATTAACTAGTTCATGTAGACTATGTTCGAACTTGGACAATGTGGAAGTAAATCTAACTAGATTTTAGAAAAGGTTTCGATTTTTTGAGTAACAAGACTTTAATGACTTGGGTAGTATATCAATGCTTGAATTGAGACACCGAACTCTGTTGGAGGGACTCTAAGGTGAATATGGGATGAATAGTGAGTATGGCTTGATGGACAGTAAGGTGTAGTTTTATTACCAACTAGGGCCGACTGTTCCAAAGATTGGGCGATTGATTAATAGCCTAAATACCACTGAAAATGGACCAACGGCTTCGTGGCGTCACTCAATGCAACGGTCTGTATTAGTACAAAAAACGCTGACACTATAAAAGTAAAGTATTTACACTCGATTTAAAGCTAAGTAGGGCTACCTACACGCTTATACAGCGTTTTCTCAAAGTTATGCGTTTAAATGTACAAACTGGAGTTGAAAAATACAAAACCAGAACACTATTAAAACATGTATGAGTAAACAAGCTCTACGCACGTGTCGAAAAAAATCTTCTAGTTTCCAAATATATTATGATTTTTACTGTAAAAGTTATTTTAAAAGGAGAAAAAGGTATGCCGTAAACCTGTGCAAGACCTACGTTTGACAGTTAGGCTGCATCAGTTGAAAGAAGGCTCGTTGTTTAGCCAGTTGTTACGTGCGCGGTGTCGTGGGTTCCTTGAACGGACGAATTTAAGCACTTGGGCGGGCCCTTTCAAACATTAGGACTGAAAGAAACGCCTGATGGTAATGGATAATCATTAAAAATTTTGGTCGTATTGCCATTCTTTGTTAAACGATTAATTTAAAGCACATCTGTCGGGATTATTTATTGTTGAGCGTAGTTCAGTAGATTTATTGTTGTACAAGAAACAATACAAGGTCGGAGTGACGGGGAAACGTCTGATGTGGAAGGATTGTTCCTTTGGAACTGAAACTATTGTCAATCTGTCATTCTACCAGCTTCTACTTCCTCTTGTAACAAATCACACTGAACCGTACGACACCAGAGATAATTCTATGGTAAGTATATTACGCATAGATGGTTGAGGCAGCAAAATCAACATAGTTCGGCAGCCCAAGCACAGGTAGCGCTTTGAGCGCTTCCATCTCTCGCCGTCTTTCTCCCTCCTCGGCTCCACACGCCTGAGCGTGTCTGATGTCGATGACTTAATTAGACCAAAAGTGTGTTAAAAAACTAACGAACTTGCGCGTGCGTCAGTGATTCTACTTGAGACTCACTGAATCTCCTCGCAGTCCTATCTGTGCTTGGGCTGCCGCAACTATGATGATTTTTCCCCTCAGCCGTTCGGCTACTTATCTAATCTACTACTTACTATAACATTATCTTTGACGACACAGAATATCTCTAATAATTAAGCTCCATAAAAGAAAACAAGTCGACAGGCAGCTAAGCTTAAAGCGTCACTGACGTAACTGAAGCGAATTACCTTTGCAATGATTACTCCATGAGCGTTACGACGAGGCTGTTCACTACGCTTACGGTTTGGTTCCGAACCTTGGGCTCAGATTTACGTGATCTTTTACTGCAAGTTTTAGTACTTAATAAAAAAGGAAAACTCATGTCAAATTTGATTAAATTGGACAAATAATTCCAATTTTACACCTATCTAGTTTTTGGTGTAACGATGAGTTACGTTAAAATGCATATTTATTAAAAACTTCATCAAATACGAATGAAATGAACATTTTTGGACAATCCACCCTCCCCCCTTCATATCTAAATGTGAACTCCAGTATTCCGATTGTGCTTGTAAACCATATTTCCCGAGATATTTACAGAAGAAACATTAGTTTTTGCACTATTACTAATGAAAAATAAACATCAAATGAGAGCTCACACATACATACAAATGTATATCTACAGTTTTAAAAACACATACAATTTGTTATGGGGTCCTCAAATTTCCAAATAAGGTTCCCTAATAACAAACTCATTGGGAATTAATGGAAATTGACTTTTCAGTTAAGGTATATAACCGTGGTCTTGCCTGTCTCTAAGAGAGTAGAATCAACAAAAAGAAAATTAACACGTCGAACCTTATAAATACACTTTCTACAAACGACCACGCAGCTTTAATATATTTTATATGTCATATATGTAGTAGCAAAAATAAATTAGTGTTGCGTTGAAATGGCGTTCTCACAATAAACGAGGATACACAGAAGGAATAGAAGATGCTTAAGAAGGTAAGCGAATAAAGGAAGAGAGAGAGGAACGAGTTACACAAAGGGGGAGCAGTCACGCTTTGCTTTAATGTGTTTACGTCGGGCCGACTGTCGCGACTCTAGAACAGTTGTTCACCGAAAACAGTATTAGTGTAACCACAGATAACAGAACGTCTGCAGAGGTCCAATGGGATAGGGAAAGTATTTCGGATGCAGTCAAGTCCATGACTAAATGCGGAGTGGGACGGGTAGGAGTGTGCACTATATGGCAACTGCGATCAGTGATGGACTCGTATATTTAACCAGCCTTTTCGTCTTTATAACAAAGGAATGAACGTTTGTAAAGGGATTTTACTGTCTGTGGTGTTAACTCTGGTTGTAGAAAGGTTCTAGTAAGACTAACCTTATGTACGCAAGGTCGGGGCTTCGTTGCACAAGGTAACTCTTCTAAACGTAAGTTTTTCTTTCTTAAACAGATTGCAAATCAACAAAGAACAAAAGCTTATGCTCTGAGCGCACATTTCCAACTGTGACCATCAAAATAGAAGCAATAGAAATCAATATTGATAGTAACAAGGATTACATTTTGAAAAGGACGAACCTGCAATTTTGACACCTACCATGATCATCATATTGTTGAAACCCCTCTCCAACGCAAGAGATAAACCCAATGACAAGCATGGTAGAATTTTAAATAATAATAAGAAGAAAATATTCAAGACGATGTCATAAAACTCTCAGTTAATCATATTTAGCATCCAGATTGTTCAAAATTATAGAAGTATGCCTACATTTAATCAACCCGAGTTACATATTTACACAGAACTAAGAAATTACTAGCTGTCGTGTCACTTAGGGTTAGTAAAGTCCGAACACTTGTAGTAAGCCGTGAAAAGTATCGGTCCCAATTCCATACCTTGAGGAACACCCAATAATTCACTGGCAACGCTGCGAAGACATGGAGCTAACTATTTAAGGCCTTAAAATGCTTATCGTTGGTACCCTGTACATTAGAAAGGTTGTACAGTACTTTATGTTGTTAAAATACTGCATTAAACAAGATTGGAAAAACAGATATCACTTTTTGAGATGCCGACCACTCTCATGAGGGTATTTTAAGGCAAATATGTGATGAAGGATGAGTGTGATGAATGGTAGTAATGAGTTATGAGGTGTAGTCTTGTTACAAACTAAGGCCGACTCTTCTTTAGAATGGGTCATTAATTAATAGCCCAATGATCAATGGAAATACAAGGACCAACGGCTTAAAGTGACTTCCGAACCACGCAGGTGATGGTCTGATATGTCTAAACGATGGTGGGAGTTGGTGCGGGTATCAGATGATAACTGAGACTATCTGAGCCGCTTTAGACCTTTATCATCCTCAAAACCTGACCTCCATGAAGCTGGATTACAGGACCACGCCACGAGTTCCAGATATACATGGGCACAACACAAAAAATACTTCAAGATTCCAACTGCCCCAAATTTTTAACCACTTGTTTACGAAAGGAAACTACTTTAACACAACCATCTTCCAGAAGAGTTGAGAGGCCTTAGTGGAGCAAATTTCAAAGCTGCAACTATTTTATTTTTAACTTACAATTATGTATCAGCAACAGTTTTTAAAGTCTTGTAAATAAAAACACATGACTGACTTCTACGCTTCAACAGCGTTTTGTCAATTGACATTTGAACCAGAAAAAACGAATTTCCCAAATCCACTCATACTTGAAAAGGCTAGCTTGTCACAACCAATTGAAAGAGCGACTCCTAGTTGAGTCGTCCCAATAATCACTTCGATACAATGAGCAAATACAGAAAACAAAAGCAATTGAGGGGACGCACTATGTAGCGACAAACAAGCGCCTTTGAAAGTGTTTGTATTCAGTCCAAAACATGTGTTTGTGTGCTTTTCTTTTGAGTTATTACTGTTCTAACCTTTTTATAAAACGTCACTAATAATTATGCTGCAACTGGTACAGCTGTGTTATATAGGTGGCAAAAAGTCTCGTACCAGCTTTATATCTTCTGATGTACGAGTATTTTGTATCAAAAGTTATTTTTTTAAATGCACCACTTTTATAGTTGGTAGAACTGATACCAAATCACCAAACTTGTATTGAATTTTAAAATTTTCAAATGCGATATTTAAAGCATCTAAATAGTGGAACAGAGATGGGAAAACATTGGGGTGCATGCAAGGGCAAAAACGTGTCTCGTAAAGTATTAAATAAACGAGTTTCACGATAAGGGTGCAAACTTAGCGTTTCCTGCTCTTTTCTCGTTTCATTTATTCGCGTTCTACATTTTAGTTGAGGAACTTTTAACCGGAATTAGAAACTCAGATATTGGACATTAGAAGTTATTTATTTACAAGATCTTAAAGATGTGTATTAACGTCACAAAAAATTGAGAATCGAGTCCCTCAGCTGAACATTTTTGCTCCACTGTAGAAGAGCTGTTCTTGTAAGTAATTTTTCAGTTCTTTTGTAAACCTGTGTGGTTCAATTTTCAAACGAAGGCTGAAGTGGTGAGAAATTTATTCAAACCGTTTTATGGTGGTACCACTATAAATGATAACAAGATTTATGTCCTGTGTGGTTCAATTTTCTTCAGTTCCTTCGGAAAGTTGTTCCACATCATGGCTCCCATGTAGGATGGTATTTCATCTGTGCTGCTAAGGCAGTGAACTGGTAGGCAAAAGTTGTTTACTATTTATTTGTGGTCCACTTTTGTAGCATCTGGTGCTATTATGCCAACATAAGTCACCAATTCCAGAATGAAAATCTATGCGTGTAGACTTCTATTCAGTCAGGAAAATCGTTAATAAAAGTATGAACAGCGCAGGCCCTAGGACTGACCCCTGTGGGACTCCCCGATTCGTTTTTTGTGGATTCGACCTCACCTTTTCAATTGTATTGTCTTATTCACTGTATGTTTTCTGTATCATTTATCAAATTTTTTATCAATCCAGTCACTTACTCAATCATATAGTTGTGTTGGTCATCATTGTCTCTATCTAGTCCATTGATTTATCCTAGGTTAATACCAGGAGCCATTATTCCCTTTTCGTTATCCATAAACACCCCGATCATTAAATCGTTTTTCATAAAAAAAGAGTCGGAAAAAGCACCTCAAAATAGAGGCTGGACTTTATCCAGTCACCAATTTATTATTATTTTCAATTATCATTTACTAAAGACGCTTTTAATTTTTTTCGTTCAAAACTTACTGTCTGTTTAAATATATTGTTCAAATGGTGTTAATCGTGTATAAATAACAGTAAATCAATCTATCGGGTTCCCAATATTTTTGTTATTTAATCCAACTATGTTATTACACCTATAAAAGGTATTAACCACACAAAGCAAGTACTTTACATTGTTTCCTGCAAACAATAGCATATTACACAGACTAAAACATATTGCTGGATAAATTACAGAATACGGGCTGAAAGCTGTGAGCAACGAAGTTTGAAACGGATTTTTATTTGTTGTATAACAAGAATAATGGGGACAATAAACATTCGGGCCCGGATATAACCATCGCCCCTCCCCACCACCCCCACACCATCCCCCAAAACATCCCCTATCACTGTACAGTATTGCAGCAACAATAATAATCAACTCCACACACATAGTTGACCCTCCCGTCATAATCCCTGATACAATAATACTTTGGCGAAACTATGTATATTGTCTGGACGAGATTTGATGTTTATGTTAATAGATGGTTAAGTTTGTTTTGAAACATTTATGCTTGTATGTTCTACTAGTTTACTAATTACTACGTTTAAAATCTGGTAAATCATTGTATGAGTGTAGTTAAAGGAAACGTGTTTTTTAGAGTATTTGAGCTTTAGTATTGGATAGTAGGCTATCATTTAAAGGCTAGAATCTTCAATGTGTGTTGCCAGTAGATGTTAGCCTATTTGTGTTTTGTTTTGTTGCTGTAAAGTAGTGCTATATAACAAATTAGTTTACAAAAATGTCTCTCTTTGGTCTCGGTTGAAAACAATTTTGACGATCCTTTTAGGTTAAAGACAAGGTCCTTAATGCACCCCTCTTAAAGTTTGTAACGTAGCAAGGTTTTTTTTAAACGAGTAGTTCCAATCTCACTTTTGTGTTTCTTTAAAACTCGTACTTGCCAGATTTGTATTCCATAACTCTAACAGTAACAAAATACAAGAAAAAGTAACAACGAAATTATTAAAAGACACACAAGGTTATTATTAACAAATTTACAGTTCCTATGTTAATGTCAATTATGAAACACCGAGGAGTATATAAAAGAAGCTGGAATCAAGTTATGGTCAAAGAAAAATTACTGGACCAAAGAACAAAGGAGATGTAAACAATACAAACGGCGGACCACAAAACAAAGATCGTTTGTCTCCCATTGACAGAGTCCACCCACCATAACTTCATTGTGAAGCTTTCTTAGCTTCTTTTTTAATTTGTAGTTACATTTTTGCATTAAACATAATTGTAAATCCAACACCAGCGTTAAAAATCGTTTAAATTATGTCGCCTCTGCATTTTGGAGGCATTTCTTCTCTTTATATCAAAGTGCGAGAGCATAAGAGGATATGATATTCATTCTAATGAAACGAGAGATAGTGAGAACTACCAAACTGTAAGACACAGAACGGTAATTCATGGACGTTTGCCTTTTTCAAGCACTAGTTCAGAATGTCAACCTGTTACCAAATTCAACTAAAAAGGCTCCAACGCCGAAGCGACTACGTTAAAAAAAAGGTTTTGGCTATAGAATCTTTGATTTTTTTACAATAAGACGAGTTTATGGTAAACAATTAGGAGGGACTGGGACTCGTGGCGTGGTCCTGTAATCCAGCTTCATGGAGGTCAGGTTTTGAGGATGATATAGGTCTAAAGCGGCTCAGATAGTCTCAGTGATCATCTGATGATATCCGCATCAACTCCCACCATCGTTTAGACATATCAGACCATAACCTGCGTGGTTCGGAAGTCACGTTAAGCCGTTGGTCCTTGTACTTCCATTGGTCATTGGGCTATTAATTAATGACCAATTCTATGGAGGAGTCGGCCTTAGTTTGTAACAAGACTACGCCTCATAACTCGTTACTACCACTCATCACACTCATCCTTCACCACATATTTGCCTTAAAATACCCTCATGAGAGTGGTTGGCATCTTAAATAGTGATTTAGTGATTTAGGACGTAATACACATTGACTGAAAAAATCCTAAAATAAATTCGAACATTGTGATATTAATTCGAATGCATGGGAGCGAGCGAATAATAGAAAATGTATAACTAATTAGGACTTTGATGTCAGAATTATTTGAAAACTTTATATATTATTAGTTTTGACGATGGCTCAAAGTGCAATTAGGATTCCAGGATAGTTATTTATTCATCCACAAACAAGGAAAGGTCTGCAGTATTCAACCAGAAACGCAATTATGTTCCCCTGTGAAATACCTTTGATATAATAACGGTTAAGACCCGTAGAACAAACCATTGGACCAACCAACAGACCAATGGACCAAACGGACCGGCCCCATTGGACCGGTTATACACCAATGGAAACAATCTAAAGTAGTGACATTTACCCGGTGTAAACACATTAAAGACGCGTGACTGTTCCTTCTTTCTTCAACTCTGTACCTCATCCTATCTTCTCATTTTCTTCACTAACTGAACTTGCAGTCCAGACGTCTACAGTGGCCTTTGTCTTTCCTTTTCAATTAAAAATAAATAAATAAAAATAACACGACGTTTCGAGCTCTGCAAGCTGATCTCGTCATCAGGTGAAAGGTAACGTGGTTGACACCAAACATTCATTTTAAAATGAAACCTAAATTAATCAGCGTAGGCTGAACAGTTAAACGCAACCAAACAACATGTAAATAGTTAAGTCAAAATATAAAATTTTACGAAACTAAATTAAATTTAACAACACAACGTAAAACGTAAATGAACAAAGAGCAACCAAAAATACTCACAAGGTCGTCTACTACCTGTGTTTTTAACAATCGGCTAACTAGCTGGCTGTGATTGGATCTGTGATTGGTCGTCTACTGCTCATAGCCAGCCAGTCAGTCAGTCGGTTGGATGGTTACTGCATGTCACATACCGTGGATGTGTTAAGTTCCTCTGGTTTCTTTTCTAGTTCTCTCGCTGTTTATTTACGTGATTCTTATGTTTTCTACGCTAGCGGTTTAGAATTCTTTTACTTTAACGTGTGATGTGGTTGTGTATTACCGGTCAGCTTACGCTGATTACTTTAGGATAGCTAATTTTCTAAATTCAGTCTTATGTTACAAGTCACCTTTAACCTGAAGACAAGATCCCGAAAAGTCGTAATCTTCGTGTTTATCGTTGAAAAACTTTCGCATTTAAATTGCAAACCAAAAATCCTCCCATAAAAAACAACAAACTTCAAAGAATTGACAAGAAAAACGTTGAAATATACGAGTCATCGATAGCTTGAAAATTTAAAGTCACAGAATTCAGTGCAATTTGTTACATAAGGAAGCTAGAAGATCGGATAAACGTGTCTTAGACAGAATGACAGATTGACAATAGATTCCGTTGCAAAGGAACAATCCTTACATATCAGACCATAACCTGCGTGGTTCGGAAGTCACGTTAAGCCGTTGGTCCTTGTACTTCCATTGGTCATTGGGCTATTAATTAATGACCAATTCTATGGAGGAGTCGGCCTTAGTTTGTAACAAGACTACGCCTCATAACTCGTTACTACCACTCATCACACTCATCCTTCACCACATATTTGCCTTAAAATACCCTCATGAGAGTGGTTGGCATCTTAAATATTAGTGATTTAGGACGTAATACACATTGACTGAAAAAATCCTAAAATAAATTCGAACATTGTGATATTAATTCGAATGCATGGAGCGAGCGAATAATAGAAAATGTATAACTAATTAGGACTTTGATGTCAGAATTATTTGAAAACTTTATATATTATTAGTTTTGACGATGGCTCAAAGTGCAATTAGGATTCCAGGATAGTTATTTATTCATCAGGAGGTCATGTATGGTTCCAAACCCAATGAAATCTTTGATATAATAACGTTAATCCCTGTAGAACAAACCATTGACCAACCCAGACCAATGGACCAACGGACCGGCCCCATTGGACCGGTTATAAACCAATGGAGTAGTGACATTTACCCGGTGTAAATACATAAAGACGCGTGACTGTTCCTTCTTTCTTTCACCTCTGTACCTCATCCTATCTTCTCATTTTCTTCAACTCTGTACCTTATCCTTCACTCTCTTTCTTCAACTCTGTACCTCATCCTATCTTCTCATTTCACTAACTGAACTTTCTGTGTCTTTGCAGTCCAGACGTCTACAGTGGCCTTTGTCTTTCCTTTTCAATTAAAAATAAATAAATAAAAATAACACGACGTTTCGAGCTCTGCAAGCTGATCTCGTCATCAGGTGAAAGGTAACGTGGTTGACACCAAACATTCATTTTAAAATGAAACCTAAATTAATCAGCGTAGGCTGAACAGTTAAACGCAACCAAACAACATGTAAATAGTTAAGTCAAAAATATAAAATTTTACGAAACTAAATTAAATTTAACAACACAACGTAAAACGTAAATGAACAAAGAGCAACCAAAAATACTCACAAGGTCGTCTACTACCTGTGTTTTTTAACAATCGGCTAACTAGCTGGCTGTGATTGGATCTGTGATTGGTCGTCTACTGCTCATAGCCAGCCAGTCAGTCAGTCGGTTGGATGGTTACTGCATGTCACATACCGTGGGTGTGTTAAGTTCCTCTGGTTTTCTAGTTCTCTCGCTGTTTATTTACGTGATTCTTATGTTTTCTACGCTAGCGGTTTAGAATTCTTTTACTTTAACGTGTGATGTGGTTGTGTATTACCGGTCAGCTTACGCTGATTACTTTAGGATAGCTAATTTTCTAAATTCAGTCTTATGTTACAAGTCACCTTTAACCTGAAGACAAGATCCCGAAAAGTCGTAATCTTCGTGTTTATCGTTGAAAACTTTCGCATTTAAATTGCAAACCAAAAATCCTCCCATAAAAACAACATTCACTTACTGTACTTAGCTGACGAAATACAATTTATATTGTCAATTACAAATAAATAACAATTTGAACAAACTTAAAAAGAATTGACAAGAAAACGTTGAAATATACGAGTCATCGATAGCTTGAAAATTTAAAGTCACAGAATTCAGTGCAATTTGTTACATAAGGAAGCTAGAAGATCGGATAAACGTGTCTTAGACAGAATGACAGATTGACAATAGATTCCGTTGCAAAGGAACAATCCTTACACATCAGACGCTTCCCCCGTCACTTCAACCTTGTATTGTTTCTTGTACAACAATAAATCCACTCAACTACGCTCAGCTCAGGCAATAAATATCCTAATATATGTATCTTGAGAAAGGACATAGTCCTGAATTCACTTGAAGCGAAACCATGGAATTATTGTTCGTAGTTTTGTAAATTCAACCTATCGTTTTAATAACTTGGATGTGAAAAGATCTTCTTACCATTCAATCATGTAGATTTCTTTCATCGACCAGAAAACTGGTGGAATGCTAGCAATAAACACATTTCACAACATAAATGAATCGTTCAATGCGCAGATGACACGACTCCCAGTTTCAGGTCAAAACCAATCAAGAATCTGAAACAACGGGTTTCATTGAGCTTATTATTACAATTTAAAGTTTCAAAAGGCCTAATCTTAAAAGAAATCTAAAAAGGCGTCTTTTATTGGGTTTTGCCTTTGACAGACGTCTCAGATGTTGAAAGAGACTACGTTGGAAAAGTGATAAATCAAAGGAGTACAAAGCACGTGAAGCTGGCAACGTCACTATCAGCTTGACATGAACTGAAGAATGAATCTTGGTGAAATATCTGAACTGCAGCCAACTCACTGCGAGGAGTTAATAGACTTCATCAAGGCTGCCAACATAATGTTGAGGTTGTGAATGTGCCATAAATCAAAGGAGTACAAAGCACGTGAAGCTGGCAACGTCACTATCGGCTTGAAATGAACTGAAGAATGAATCTTGGTGAAATATCTGCAACTACTGCCAACTCACTGCGAGGAGTTAATAGACTTCATCAAGGCTGCCAACATAATGTTGAGGTTGTGAATGTGCCATAAATCAAAGGAGTACAAAGCACGTGAAGCTGGCAACGTCACTATCGGCTTGAAATGAACTGAAGAATGAATCTTGGTGAAATATCTGCAACTGCTGCCAACTCACTGCGAGGAGTTAATAGACTTCATCAAGGCTGCCAACATAATGTTGAGGTTGTGAATGTGCCATAAATCAAGGATACAAAGCACGAAGCTGGCAACGTCACTATCAGCTTGAAATGAACTGAAGAATGAATCTTGGTGAAATATCTGCAACTGCTGCCAACTCACTGCGAGGAGTTAATAGACTTCATCAAGGCTGCCAACATAATGTTGAGGTTGTGAATGTGCCATAAATCAAAGGAGTACAAAGCACGTGAAGCTGGCAACGTCACTATCGGCTTGACATGAACTGAAGAATGAAACTTGGTGAAAAATGGCGTGATAGTCCTACGGGAAAAATCAGAAAACATTATTTTTTTAAGGCTCTGAAGGAGGCGTCTGCGAATCTTCCCTTGTACTACCGATATTTTGCATCATAGTGGAAAAACCGTTACGAGTTCTCTCAAAATACGAGGCCACAGACCGGGGGGTCTAGGGGACGCAGCCCCCAGCGAGCCCAAAGCGCGCGTTTCCTTCTAAAAGCGGAAACATTTAGTAGCTTAATCCTTCCACACCAGAATAATAAGACCAAACAAAAAACAACCAGCCAGGAAAACCATCTAAATAAGAAGTAAGAAACTAATCCTCCCTTACTGGAGTCTTAACTATGGATTAACGATCCTTTGTTTTGGGGAAAGCCATTTGCATCAATTTGGAAAGAGTATGCAGAAACCAAGCAACCATTTTAACTTAAAGTACAAATCAACTTTATAAATACTAACCAACCAAATCAATATTACGTTTTGCTAAAAAACCCTGTATATTACGTTCACTTTGAACGTAACTGTTTTACTTGGCGATGAGGAAGGTAATCATTAAAAGTTTGTCAACTTATTTCTCGGAGTTTCAATGGCGAAACTTCGCTAACAAGACTATTTTTATGTGCCGGGCTTCATGTAGCAGTGCTTATACTTTGGCACTGACGAAGTTTTATGGGCCCTTCTACCGTAACAAGGTGCAAGTTCAGACTTTGAGGAGACCTGATGGTGATTTAATATTTGTTGGTGAATTTTTCAGAAGAAGTTCACTAAGGGATACTTTTAGTATAATTATATATAGAGGGAGGTACACTATGTACCCTGTATTATTTTATTTGACTACAATGGACCGGTTTCAACCTGTAAGTCATCTTCCCGCATGAAATTACATTGTGTAATGATTGTAAATAGTATAATTTTCTAAAGCAAAAAATCACATGGACAAAACCAAAACAATTGTTGAAAAAATGAAAAATCTTGAGTAAGTGTACAATATAAAATGTTTCATGAACTTCTTATCTTTTAATTTCGTTGAATATCGGGTTCCTGAAATTTAAATGAGTGTTTAATATTCTGTGTGGATTTTCTATTTACTTAAATACAGTATATGTGGAGGTCTTCTTTGAAGTTCAACATCAAAATAGTGGCCTTAACATCCAAAATACTCGTAGTTAAATTGTCTTCTATATTCTTATAGTTATGGTTTGAGTTGAGGATGTGTTCTGCAAAGCTTGATTTCCTTATCGTTGTGTTGTTTAATTTGATTGCCGATAAAGAAGATACAGGGTACCATGTACTTTTATGTATTCATACTTTCATACTTTCATGTACCTACCTTTATGTGTAAATGTTGTTAAATTTACGTTAATGGAGAGTCGAAATAAAATATTAATGAAATCTATTTGAGTTTAATAGAGACAAACAACACATTTTCCTGGAGAATATTTAGTTGTATAAATCACTAAATCACAATTAAATCACTAAATCACTATTTGATATGCCGACCACTCTCTTGAGGGTATTTTAAGTCAAATATGTGGTGACGGATGAGTTTGATGAGTGGTAGTAATGAGTTATGAGGTGTAGTCTTGTTACAAACTAAGGCCGACTCTTCTTTAGAATGGGTCATTAATTAATAGCCCAATGACCAATGGAAATACAAGGACCAACGGCTTAACGTGACTTCCGAACCACGCAGGTGATGGTCTGATATGTCTAAAAGATGGTGGGAGTTGATGCGGGTATCATCAGATGATCACTGAGACTATCTGAGCCGCTTTAGACCTATATCATCCTCGAAACCTGACCTCCATGAAGCTGGATTACAGGACCACGCCACGCTGGATTTTATAACTCACACTTCCATTAAATCGAACATTCTACTTAAAATAAACTAAAACAAGAATAGTACTTTACTATAACTTAAGTCGAGACAAGACTACTTTACTAAGCTTTACTTGAGTAAAGATATATTGCTGAGACTCCAACATGTCTCCGATCCTTTCTCGGATCTTCAACTCGATCTCTGACAAATTGGTTTCCTCAGAAATAATATTGAATTGTATTTCAGTTCTCTTAAGCGTGTTTTTCTTTTCACTCGGTCTATGTGTTCATTTATTATTTTTCTGAGGTTAAAATATTAATACGGACGCGTTTTCCATCGTTTATGAGTATGAGTTGCTTTTAAATTTCAGAAACCAACGATAAGCATAGACCGGGTTAGGATTTGTCTAAAGTTGTTAATCATTTTAACTATTTATTTATTTATTTTTATTGATTCATTCGTCAAAATTTTAAAGAATTTCCCTTCCATTAGATGTGCATAAATAGGTTTTCTGTTACAGTTGGTCGCTCCGCACTAAATCGGCCCGGGTTCAATTCCCGGGTGCAGTGATAACCTTTCACGAAGACCACTCCCCGTTATTCGAAAATCACGTTAAGCCGTTGGTCCATTCCATTTGTCGGTGGGCTATTAATTACTACCCAATCTAAGCAACAGTCGGCCCTAGTTTGTAACAATACTACACTTCATCATCCATCAAAAACACTCAACACACTCACTTTTCATCCTATATTCACCTTAAAATTCCCTCTAGCATAGGTCGGTTTTCAAATCAAAGTATCAAAAGTAACGTTTTACTGAATGTTTTAATGTGTATTATTAATGATAATGAGTTTTGACTGTTAATAAACATTCCAAAAATTAAATTTTATTTTTTTAATGCACAACCTAGCTTCAAAATCATGGCGAGGCAATACCAATATGAATAGTTTCTCCTCCACATAGTATGGTAGACCTCTCCCGAGGTCACGGCCTACCCTACTGAAGCGTCTTTCAAACAGGCTCGCCCTGGTGGAGAGCGGAGCATGCTCAACAACCGGACACCTACGAATCTACCGACATGAACCTACGAATCTAGACTGGGACTCGTGGCGTGGTCCTTGTATTTCCATTGGTCATTGGGCTATTAATTAATGACCCATTCTAAGGAAGAGTCGGCCTTAGTTTGTAACAAGACTACACCTCACAACTCATTACAACCACTCATCACACTCATCCTTCACCACATATTTGCCTTAAAATACCCTCATGAGAGTGGTTGGCATCTCAAATAGTGAATAGTGAATCAGCTAGAAAACATCAAATTTTCAAAAAGAAAAATTCCCACTTGAAATTAAAGTGTTAAATATATTCTACACTGGTGACAGGGAAAAGAAAGCGCAAGAGTGTCGGACTGACTGATTGGCAATCTGTCCCGGCCTGGACAGTGACACATTCTGTCTTACACTTGCAATAAACAACCCTTCAGCCGGCTCGACTCTCTCACTATCTCCTGGGTACAACACAACTCTTGGACAATATTTGTGGGCTAATATCGACGCAAACATAGTTATACGCCAGTTGACGAGGGGAGAAAATCCAACTTTATCTTCTGTTCATAAACATCGGCTCTAGTAGGGTTGTCTTTGACTATATCTTAAGCTTTAATTTCTGAAAATTGTCAATCTACATAGTAAAATTATGTCAATGACAAATAAACATTATTGATTTTTGTCTAGCACAATCATTGAAGGGTCGCGCGTTCCGCCGACCTTGCCAGTCAAGAGAAATGGTAGTAGCGATATTCCAACTTTACTTCGCTTACTCAAAAAGTGGCTAAACATGGTTTCGTAGTCCTCTGTTTCCGACACCGTTTATGAATCAAACGTACAAATTCGGGTTTGTATGGTAGGTTAGGAGTGGTTCCTGATACACGAAAAAGGCATTGATTGCTTGTGAAAAAAATATAAAAACCGTTTTGGCCAACTTTAACATTTGCTAATTTTGGCGTACGATTTTTAACCAGGTTATACACACCTATAAACAACCTTTAAAACATGGGAAACTACTTTTCTAATCTCTACACCAAAAAATAGCGTCCTAAACAGGGGAATACGGGAGCATGTTTTGAGCAACTTTTCCTAAGGGTGATAATCATCTTAAGGTTGTGCCTTCGAAAATAAAAGTTAATTAAACCAGTATTCGAAAATAACTATAATTTTTAAAAAAGTGTGTTTATGAGTATTTTAGGCTATTTTCTAATCACAGACGATTTCGAATTTATTTTTAACACGTAGCTGACGCGTAGTCACAAGCACTAGCGTGAATCCTAGCGAATTCACTGTAACGAGGTAATAATGTACCTCGAAAGTGCCTTTTCGGTCGGGCGTTTCCCCTAAAACTGGATTTTGTGTTATCGAGGTTGAGTGGTAGAGAGGACTTTGTAGTCCTTACTTCACCTCATTAAACAAGACACACTTTACCTTGTTTGTGTTATAAATACAGTTTTTATAGCGTAAACTTTATTTTCTCTTGAGAGAAATACCCGACATTGCCGGTTAACCAACTTGACCTAAAGATTTACAAAGGGTACATTTGTACTAAATCTTTTCAAACCCTGAGAAAAATGCGACGTGTAGAGAGTGTTGAGAAGCTCAGAAGTACTTTTTGTTGTGTTTCCTTTATGTGGCAATGGGAATTAGTAGTCCTTTCACCATGAAAATTCACAAAAAACGTATTTGGAAACATAATACACCGTACTGTAACATAACTTTAGTCGCGTAGCGTCTCTAAGGTACTTTGGTCCCTGATGACTTGTTCATTTCCTTCCCCGCGTTAACCAAATGTCGGTTCCGCTCAAGTGAGATTTGATGACGTCACCAGGGACATGACGTCACGTGAGCTAAACTGTCAAATCAGCTGGGAACACAGGTATTCAACAGTCGCTGGTGATTTGTATCGCATTTGTATTCTTCTTACTTTGGTACTTTGCTTCGAGACACCTATTAGACTACTGAAGAGACACTAAGTACTAAACATGGTACTATAGATGGTATTTAAGGTGAATGTAGAATGATGGTGAGTGTTTTGATTTGTGATGAGATGTAGTCTAGGCCGACGTTCTCCAGATTGGGACATTAATCGATAGCCCGACGACCAATGGAATGGACCAATAGCTTAACGTGACTTCCGAACCACGGGGAGTGGCCATCGTGAAAACTCCTGTGTTGCAGGGTGTATTGACGATTGAGCACAGTTAATAATAATTTTATACCACTTCAACAAAATTCAAAAGGTTTACGCGATGAATTTCATACTATTCGCGTATTTTTGCATCAATCTTGCTACAAGACAGAGCGAGATAATCAACATAACTGCGGCAGCCCAAGCACAGATAGCGCTACGAGCGCTGCCACCTCTCCTCTCGGCTTCACATGCTCGAGTTTGTCCGGTGTCGATTACTTAAAATATGTGACCTAATCGTACGATGTTCGAGAACGAACAAACTTGTACGTGCGTCAGTGGCTCTACTTGAGACTCTTAAAATGATTCGCTCGCAGCGCTATCTGAGCTTGGGCTGCCGAACTATGTTGATTTTCCTGCCTCAGCGATAGTGCATCTACGTTAAATCTACCTACCAAAACATAATCTTTGCTTTTAACTCAAGGTACTGATCAATTTACTACGTCATTAGTGGCTAAAACATCCAGGTGAGACATCATTAACAAACTCAATTGACAAAAGTGTTTATTTCGTCAGTAATTAATAGTCGTTACAATAACAATCAAACATTTACGATACAAAACCTGAGCAGGTTCCCACAAGTAATTATAACAAATGCATATTCCAACGTAAATTATCGACGTGACACGATTTTATCCGCTTATTTAGTATAAATCACTCTCATCTAAATATTTGCGACGGACGCTTTAATTGTGAACCTCGCTGTAGACAAGTGGATCGCTATTAGGAAATACAGTCATTAGTGTAGAGTATTCGCCGACGTCCAGGGATAAGTGGAGGGTAACTCCCCCCCACACTAACCCCCAAACCCCACCACCACCTTCACAAGAGGGAGAGATGCTGCTTGCTCTCAGCCAGCCTCGTTTTCATTTTAGATTTGTAAGTCTACTCTAGTTCATCACGTGCCCGGGTTTGTGGAGTGAGGGACAATGGTTCTGCCGGTCAGTGGCACTCCCGGGAATCTAATTACTGACACTTTTATTGCTCATGGTCTGGAAACGTACGTACGTCATTTATCTGCCTACCATTGAGTACCTTTTAGAAGCTCCTCGTGGGTTTTATCAGCCTTAGAGTCAGTCAGTGCTGACCAAAGTGTGCAACAAGTCAGGGCCACGTCCTTTTAAACAGTGTGAACATACAGGATCCCTAGTGCGTGAATAGTAAAACTCTGTATTAGTGAACTGCCTATACATTGTGCCTGTAGTGGTCATCTAAATCACTATTTGAGATGCCGACCACTCTCATGAGGGTATTTTAAGGCAAATATGTGGTGAAGGATGAGTGTGATGAGTGGTAGTAATGAGTTATGAGGTGTAGTCTTGTTACAAACTAAGGCCGACTCTTCTTAGAATGGGTCATTAATTAATAGCCCAATGACCAATGGAAATACAAGGACCAACGGCTTAACGTGACTTCCGAACCACGCAGGTGATGGTCTGATATGTCTAAACGGTGGTGGGAGTTGATGCGGGTATCATCAGATGATCACTGAGACTATCTGAGCCGCTTTAGACCTATATCATCCTCAAAACCTAACCTCCATGAAGCTGGATTACAGGACCACGCCACGAGTCCCAGTCTGCGAGACATCTTGGACACACTTTACAGACATCACTTCACTGAGTGGGATTACCGACTGGAGAGAGCTACCAGAAGGACCAGAGAGTGGAAAGGACTTCGCGCCGGATTGTGAATAGACTGTAAAGTGTCAATGGTGAAACAAGGAAATGTACATAAACCAATAGTTTTAGCATTTGGTTGAATAATTTATCGGGTTAAACATTAGTTTGATTATATTTATATTGTAAATAAATAGTGACTTAGCAGAGACTGACAGATTATTATTCATAACACCTGAAAACAGTACAATATTTCTGTTGACATGATACAAAGTCTGAGCTTTCAGTCAAGGTTGTCTAACACTTCTAGTTTTCCGTTACCCTTTCGTGATTTTTGGTTGCGGACTATCTTAAAGAGTAGTTCTTTTTTATTCTTGTACAGGCGCATGAGAACCACCTACGTTAACGTATCCGTGGTGGATTGGTATCGCACGCGACTCCGTAGCTCATCACTCCGGTGGCGCGGGTTCGATCCCCGCAGTCACCACCTACAATGTGACTATACGGTGACGCTAGGTAAAGGTCGAGGTTGAGTGGTAGAGAGGACTTTGTAGTCCTAACTTCACCTCGTTAAACTAGACAAACTTTACCTTTTACCTTTTAACATAGCCGCTGCGTTTTTGGAAAAATCTTGAAAAGTTGGTTTTTGTCTTGACTTGCTTCATCCTTTCAGAATCAGCTCTTTTTCCTGCATCAGTCCAGGCTACTCTTCTTCTTTCAGTAACTTTCCGATCAATCACTCTTTGTCTGAATTTGCCTCTATCATAAAGGTCCACTTGTATGATACCTGCCACTATGAAACTGCCTCAATCTGTTAACTGTTTCTATTTTGTCTTACTTCAAGCTAGTTACATACAGTTTTGAAATTAGCTTTGATAGTCTAGTTTCGCATTCCTGTACTAGGCTGTAGAATTCTTATCTTAGTTTCTTCGCATGTTTGTGGTTCAGTTTCAATAGAGCCTATTTTCCTTTTTTTTATTCGATCTAAATCAGTATGTTTGTTGTGGAACTAATATGTCTGCTACATAAAGTTTCTCTGGTACTTTGTTCATATTAACGATATCACTATTTTCCAATTTAATCATTTACCTTTAAAACTACCAACCTATTCCGAAACATTCGAGGCACATAGTGCCTATGAACAGTTTTGTCCCCCGGTGGATTTGACGGTTAGCTAAAGTGACGTCATATCCCTGGTGACGTCATCAAATCTAACTCCAGCTCTGAGCCGACATTTGGTTAAACACGGAGAGAGGAAATGAACAAACCACCAGGGAAACATTATTCTACCTTACAGGCGCTACGTGGCGGGTCGGTATCGCGCGCAACTCCGGAACTCATCACTCCAGCGCGCCGGTTCGATCCCCGTAGTCACCACTGTTTGTTAAGTGGCTTTTTAGTGACGCTAGGTAAAGGTCGAGATTGAGTTAGAGGACTATGTAGTCCTAACTCCACCTCGTTAAACAATACAGCTATTATACTGGTATAATTTCACTATACCGCGATGTTTTTAGAGTATTTTTGGATTCAAAACCTGGAAGGGGTTAATTTCTATTATTTTAAATTTTGTCAAGCCAGTTTTACTGTATCTTGTTTCTGTAATTTGCAAATTTGTGTGTTTTGGTTTCGGTAGTTTTCTTGATTCGGAAAACCTGTCCCTATTGTAAATCCGCATTTTAACTAATTTTTAACGCATTCCACTTTTAACTGAGGCGTACTTAAAAGTACCACTCGTTGAGAGTTGATCCGTTCTTTTCCGGATTCTTTATGCTTAACCGCCAGCTTCAAATGTAAGAAGGAGGTTCCACAATTGTTATTTCTAGGAAGGAACTTAAGAGGGTTTACCTTCAGCCGCAAAATCGAGGCACTCGAGGCCTTTTGAGGCGAGCCTCGACCACAGCCCGGGTCTTACCGCAAACCACACCTAACCTTCCCTGCCTTTATCCCTCACTTTAACACGTGTCCAAGTACATGATAATTTGCATGATAATTATTGCGACACGAAAACAGGTTCCTCTTAAAGTTTAGTTCAGTTATGTAATACGAAATAATCAGAAGTATCAAAGAAATACCTTAAATCTCAAAAACGCTGCCCCGTTAAAAAACTAAATTTTACATTCTTTATAGTGTATGAGTAAATGAAATATAGGATTTTTTAGACCACCACCCATCTCTAAACCTTTTAGCTGAGGGAAATGATTTGTCGATAAACTTAGCTCTTAGGCTTTCGCGGCCGGTGTCACAGCTAAATTCTAGTTCTTCCGGCTCACACCGCGTCCAAACTTCATAATTAGGTTGAAATATTTCGGACTGGCTGTGGAGTATGATCTTCAGTCACTGATTGGCTGAAATCAATCAGTGACTAGTTTCAATCCGAACAGGTTTCAGCCAATCAGTGACTGAAGATCATACTCCACAGCCAGTCCGAAATATTTTAACCTAATTATGAAGTTTGGACGCAGTGAATTAAATTATACACTTGTCAATAACCATCTTTCAGAACAACCTTTTCAATGGCCTATAACTTAAAGGCCAGGAAGTGAAAATCTCGCATGTAACCTCTAGAAAGTTTTAAATGCTCATTCATTTGAATTCATTATTCATCATTCATTTAATAAATGCATAAGTTTCATTGTAAATAGGGTTTTTGCCGGTTAGGCATCACCATCTTTACAATTCAATTAGTTTACAATCGGTTGCAGAAGATTACTCCATCCTCCGTGTACAAATTTAAAGTGGTCTAAAATTAGTAAATATAATATATCTTTTTCAACTTGAAATAAACACAAATTATCCAATAAAATACTTTTATAGTTGGTGAGGCATTTCGAGAACCATGTTCTTATTTACCAACCACAACAACAACTGAAGGTTAAATTTACATAACAATATTATCTGAACAAAAATAAACACATGTGACAAAAATTAAAAATAATATAATAATAAAATAAAATGACTAGTTATTGTACGTATAAAAATGGAGAGTCATGAATTTCAAGTTGTTTATTTCAAGCTGAAAATTATAAATCCAACAAGGAGTTTTACTAGATGTATAATATATCTATTGAAATGTTTTTCTCCGCGCTTATGACTTTTAAACACTTATATACACACATTAAACAAACTGTGCACGTTTGTTATAAACACGTGTATATTAAGTTTTGCATTTAGACTCAGTAATATTTTAAAAGCTCAACTTTCCTTTCCGTTTTTCTCTTCAACGTTCCATTCTGTAAGGCGAAATGTCTATTTACCACGTAAATTCACTTAAAAGTCCTAGAGTTAGTTTTATTTACCAACAACAACGCGTCAAAGTCGACCGACTGAAATAAAAAGCGCGATAGTAGCGCTGACAGGGGTACAGCACAAACTCTCCATTCATCGTCTTCTTTGTGCCGGGCAAACAAGTTTTTGTTCCTAACTTGTTCGTGATAAGACTCGTATTGAATCCATCTCTTCCCTCTTCTATATTTCAGGAATATTCTCTCCACTATCGTTTCTACGTTTATATAATGATTGTAGATTTGGTACTGTGGGTTTTGTCTAGAAGATTTATGGTTTCTAGCTATTTGTGTGAACTCTTTTCTTGACTTGGGTACCGGTACTTACTACGTTTGTACGTTTATCACTTTAATGTTATTTTAGCAAATTTTAAATTGAGTGGATTAGTGGCGGATTGATATCGCGCGCGACTCCGGAGCTCCCCACTCCGGTGGCGCGGGTTCGATTCTCGCAGTCACCACTTACAATTTGTAAAATGACTATACGGTAACGCTAGGTAAAGGTCGAGGTTGAGTGGTAGAGAGGACTTTGTAGTCCTAGCTTCGCCTCGTTAAACAAGACAAAAATTACCTTTTTCATTTGTTCGCCTCCATCTTGGTCTGGCTGATTGGATTTTGCTGATGGGTACGGCAACATGAATGTTTGTACCGAGCTTCGTCAAAATCAGATCATAAAACATTTTTGTATCATAAACCTTAATTTTGGAGATAAATGTTCCGTAAAAGGGAATTAAATAATCCCTTTAAACACGATGTTTATTCAAGTGTCATTAAAATCAGGTAATAAATACAACTATAGCCTATTAACCTCAATTATATTATATATATATTAGCCTAATTAATTCAGCGGATCCGTGGCGGATTGGTATCGCACGCGACTCCGGAGCTCATCACTCCGGTGGCGCGGGTTCGATCCCCGCCGTCACCACTTATATTTGTAATGTGACTAATACGGTAACGCTAAGTAAAGGTCGAGGTTGAGTGGTAGAGAGGACTTTGTAGTCCTAACTTCGCCTCGTTAAACAAGACAAACTTTACCTTTTTTTACCCAATTTTGGAAGGAAACCCCCAAAAATGTATTCAAATATCCCTCCACCTCGAAAATTCTCTAGGGTTCACAGTAGCGCTTGTTTAAATGTTTAAATTCAATTATACCTAAGTTTTAGTATTGATTAAGTGCAGAACTTTATACCAGATTTCATCAAAGCGTAATTAGACGGTTTTAAACCTGTAACTATAACCACTTCTGGCTTTTAGCTTTGAAAGAAAGCAGTTATAAGTAATAAAATTTCACAGAAGTGTGCATAACTTAACTGTATAATAAAAGGTCAACCATTATGATTTGACTAGCAAAGTTTGCCCATTATAAACTTTACTAACGGTCCATTACAGTTTTACGTTTTACTTTGTCGATTCGGTTTCGCTTACTTTAAATACAGGATATAAGTATTTCCCAGAAATGCAGGTGTGTCTACTAGCTTTTAATGATGAACCTTTTCTCCGCACAAACACTTACTTGATTAAAGTCAGATTAATTTTGTTGGACGAAACGGGAGCAAAATATAATATAAAAAGTACATTAGTACATTATGCATTTGAGATGGGTTGTATAAAAAGCCGGTTTCGAAAAAAAATGAAATTTGGTTAAATTATACAATATACAAGGGGTGGCCTTAGCTCAGTGGTACAGTAAGTGCTCCGCACCTAATCGGCCAGGGTTCGATTCCCCAGGCGCAGTGATGACTTTTCACGATGGCCCCTCCCCGTGATTCAGAAGTAACGTGAAGCCGTTGATCCGTTCTATTGGTCGTTTGGCTATTAATTCATGACCCAATCTGGGAAACAGTCGGCCCTAGTTTTACCAAGACTACAACTCATCCATCAAAACACTCATCACACTCACCTTCATTCCATATTCACCTTAAAATACCCTCTAAGAGTGGTCGGTGTCTCAAAGCAAAGTATCAAAGTAAAGTAAGTATATAGTTTGATTTGTCACTTTCCAATTTGCATTTAAAAAATGAATAGTCTAAGAAATTTAATAAGATTTGTTCTATAATAATGTTCAAACCCAAGAGTGTATAGTGTTTCACGAGGTCAAACATGTTTTAAAAGTGTGTTGTTATAAAATTTAACTATTCATCCTGTAACCAATTGTCTGAAAAATGTATTTTTGGTATATTTTAGTTTCAAGTGAAAGAAATCTCACTACGGAAATTGTGTAAATATCACTTGCGGTGAATTTAAAGCTTAAATGGTATGAGTTCAGACGAGATAGTAAATAAACTGCCATTAAAAGAATAATATAACAATTTTTATTGACTTGTAACACCTTCTTAATATAAGTAACCAGCTCTACCACGAATTCGTCAAGTTTATGCTATAAAATCTGCAGTTAACATATATTATTGTACCTAACAACAAACAAACCTGTTCAGCGAGACCAAGATTGCGTAGACAAATTAATAGTTATAAAGTTAATATATAAAGTCTTGCCGTTCTACGACGTTTCGTTCAGTATTATGATGATAGAAATTAATAACTCTATTTCCTACACAAGTTCGCTATTAAAGCAATAAAATATTTCCACACCATATAACTCTACTTCGACCACATAACCTTGATAGTTTTTTATTTCTGCGTAAAAACCACTCAGACTATACAAAACTGTAACACTGTTGCCCTATTTGAACAAAATTAGCTTGTACAGAAAACAAACTCTCTGACGAAACCCAGACTTGAACCACGTCCGTGTTGATTGATGTTTCACCTGCTTTGAGCCCGCGCAAAGAGTATAAACACAGAGTAGCATTGTTTAGACAAATCAGCTGATACACTCTACTCTGTGTGTCTGAGAGACGTGTCGTCTGCATAATACGAGGCGGTGTAGTAACCGCATACAGCGTGGAAGGAAATAGAGAATAGGAAAACAACGAATTATGCGAGATGAAATACACACGATTTTCGACATCAGCACGGTGGTGATATATGTTTAAGGTAATTTTGGAACGATAGGTCACCTCTAACAAAGATAATGTTATGGTAGGTAGATCGCGCATAGATGCAACGTGGTTGAGGCAGGAAAATCTACACAGTTGCGGCAGCCCAAGCACAGAATGCACTGCTAGGGGAGTAGAGCCACTGAGCCAAGTTTGTTCGTTCTCGAAAATCGTACGATTTGGTCACATTTATGTCATCGACATAAGGAAACTCGAACTGGTGGAATTGAAGGGAGAAGAGACGGCAGCGCTATCTGTGCATGAGCTGCTGCAACTATGTTGATTTTCCTGCCTCAGCCATGAGGCACCTATGCGCATTCTACTTACCATAACATTATCTTTGCCTGTAGGGTACCGTAAGGAATCAGGCGAAACTTATAGGTAGCACATATTATATCAGGCCGTCGCAGTGCTAAAGTGAGTGGATCCGAATTTTCTTTGTAATTTAAAGCTTTAATTTGCAAATTGTAACTCTAATTCGCTACACTCACAGCCTCACTTCCTGTATGGTCATGAGCGTTATGAACCGATATTCTTAAATACATATTTATTTTAGATTTTCTTAAAAATGTAACAAATTTTCCTGTTTTTAAGATGAAATTCGAGCTGGGTTTACTTAAATTTAAGCTGATTTTTATGTAAATTATTCCCAAAAAGGGACTTCCGGTAGTATGGTTTTGCTAGCTCTTGAACTATTAAATTATACGCAAAATTTTGACGTTAAAACTGTTTTGAAATATGCACAAAACGTGTTCTGGGGGCGGGACAGGTGTTCATTTTATAGTTCCAGGTCTGAGTCTTACCATGCTGTCGGAATGAATATCTCATTTTTCAAACGAAATTTGCCAATAAACCATTTTATGTTGAAGAGATCATTTGAAAAAATTACAGGTGACTAGTTTGCTTGTCTATAGGACCAAGGTGTTACGTTTAGCTCTCCATTTCAATATGATTGATAAAAAAGTACGAATTCCCAAAAAGAGTTCGCCCAAAATCCACTTTAAACCGTGTAAACTCCAGCATTCAAACCTATTTTAGCTCTAAACATTTGAATGCATTTAAGGGTACGCAGTGGTAACAAATTATTATGTACATTGTCTGACCAATCAACGTAATCCAAGGGCATGACAAAATTACATGTTTTCAAGCGGCTAGAAACTACAAACTCTCAAGTCAACTTTGTACACGTCAAATGGACGTTTTTTATGCGTTTTTGCAGTTTTAAAACGCAGTAATGTGATGAATTTGATCATTTGTATAGAATGTATAAGAATTATTCTCTCGTCACTTAGAAACCGATTTGTTATCGAATTTCTTTTGGAAAAATGGGATATTCATGCCGTCAGCATGGTAAGACCGAGGCCCGAGACCGTGAAGTGAGCACCGAATCTGAGAGCATTTTTTTTACATTTTGTATTTATATGTGCACTCTGTACAGGTCACATTTTTTGTCCGATTTTCATGATATTAATCACAAATGTTCCTTTTGTAAATATCTTGGTAAAATTCGTTAGCCAGCAAAATTGGGTACCAGAAGTATCCTTAAGGAGAGATTTTCTGTTCATTGTTCTAAAAACAATAAATTACAGCCGATTTTGATGAAATTTATTATGGATATTATGGGTATTTTGATAGTATCCATCAATTTATCATGAATTATGCAAGTCCGCTGAGTCGTTTCAAAATGGCGAGTGATTTTTCGCTAAAATAACGTTGGGAGTAGTCCGATTTGATTAAAAAAAGTTGAAATACGTTTTCGCTTCATCATATTTTATGGAACTTGCAGTAAAAGAACACGTAATTCTGAGGTCGAAGGCTGAAGCGAGGATGTGAAGAAGGCGAATAAAAAAGCGCTTAGCTGCGTGTCGGTCTGGTTTTTAGAGTTTTTGAAACGGAGTTCTAAAAAATACCTTTCCAAAAATTAACCCTTTTCGAACAATGGCTTCTAAATGCGTAAATGGAATGCACTGACCATATTCATTTGAAACTTTTAAACTGAAAATAGGATTAATAAATGAGACATTGATTAAACTTTTCACAATTTTAATTTCAAAGAGCTAGCTTTCGCCGGCTAAGGCATCTTCAGTTTATTAAACTGAAAATGGTTTAGCCGGCGAAAGCTAGCTCTTTGGAAATTATAATTGTGAAAAGTTTAAACAATGTCTCATTCATTAACACCATCTACTTTTCATTAAGTATTTACCGAATAAAAATGAAAATAGGATATTTGACAATGACATGGTTTTGAACAATATGAGCCTCTGCATCCTATTTTTCACCCGTTCTTGGGCAGCCTTTTCGAAATTTAGAAAAGATTTGTTTTAATGTTGATTACTACAAGACTACATAAGAAAAAACAACAACAAATCCTAGCCCATTTTTGCATTTGAATTTTTTTGACGTTTTCCCAGATTTGTCCTTTAAAAATAGACGTACCGCAGCCAAATTTGTTGTTTTTCCCCTACACCAAAAAATATAAAGTCAAATTTCATTTTTGATTTTTTTTAACCCTTAGTATTTTATAACCCGTCCACTAACGACCCTAGAGACTCAACGACTCATCGTTCCCTTCCCCCACCACACTCTCTCCACCTACCTTGTGCGAAACCTCGAGCAGATCGGCAGGCAGTATACTATCACTGACACTGAGGCACTGTTCACACGCGTGGCGCGGTATGCGGTATGCGGTATGCGGTACAAGGTGCGGTGTGCGGTGTGCGGTGCAGGTGCGGCGTGCGGTCCACGGCGGGGTGCGTGTGCAACGGACTTCACGGCGATACTGAGATACACGCCGGGCACACCCTTCGCGCCCGCCACCCCCCTCGGCACGCGTAAACATCCACCCCCCGGCCAATAACAACCGACACGCGGTACTAGGTAGTAAACATGGACACAAGCGCTGCCGTGAGTACAGCGAATTAGATGCCTTAGATGCCGGCACTACAAGAAAACACAAACAACCTAACTATACACCCCAATAAATAGAGAAGGACACTCTTCAAACCAAATAATATTTTTTAACAGCCATCTCTACCTAAATCGCCAAAATACCATTAGGCCTACCAGTACCGTTAATGTGCATACTACGTTTAAACAAATTCTTATCATAAAAGCGCAGTTTTAATGGCATACAACTCATTTTGGGAGTTGTAGACCCCCAAATAAATCGCTTCCGGTATACCGGTTGTTTTTAAGAACTAAATATAGGGATTTACAAAAAGAACATTTATACCAAATGTGAAAAATTGACAAAATTTGCAACCCGTAGTTAACTCAACAGTTCAGTACAACACTTCAAGAAACCTCAAAACAAACCGAAACAAATCTTCGTGCATTCAAAGTTGTCTGCGTCAATCAGAATCAAGTCATACTCCAACATAAACTCTGTAAATAAACGGGCCCAGTGTGGACAATCTTTGGGGGCATAAAATTCAGTCAGAGTAAACGTTTTTTTTCAGGCATTTTAGCTAACACTTATTATTAAACCTTTAGAAAAAGATGTTGATTCAGGTATAAATGAACCAGCCTCGTAGCGCCCAAGATCATGGACCACGTAGGTCTGAGGCCGAAGTGAGGCTTTGAATGGAGCGATTTTAAGTAACAAATTGCAAAGGAAATTCGATTCATTCATGCCAGCGGGGCTTTAGCGCTTAACTGCGTGTCGGCCTGGGGTGGTCCAACTCAAGTACTGATGATGGCATATTACAGATTTATGTATCCACGCCTCTCCTACATGCTGGTTCTTTAGAAATGTTACGCAAAATACAACCTTTCCAAAATTTATATCTCCAAAAATCACACAAATAATAACATATGATAAAATCAATTTTCGTCTGATTTTTTGACAACTTAGCCTAGTACACATTTGCTTTTGTAAAATCTCGGTCAATTTCGTCGAAAAACAAAACTTGGAAACCCAGAAACTGTCACCTTTTTAGAGGAGGGGGATATAAGTTAATATTTTCAGACTACAGGTTGGTAGTTTTGCATAAACCGTCGTGTAGCATACCTTAGGGAATCTTGTACTATTTTTACAAATTATTTCTAAGCACTGTTAGAAGATCCATAAATTGCCGTAATATTTACGTGTATGCGACTGCCACATATTTACACGCCGTAATTAGTTTCACCAAACTATCAGATGAACTAATTATTTACAATTGACCAGGACTTCCATTTGAAGTTCTGAAGTTCCAGCCCGTTACACTACATGCAAGGCACATTCTCTATAAATATGTTTAATTTACTGTTTTAAAAATTGAGTATTATTTAGGGGTAATCAACCGCTCTACATGAACCCGGCCATGACGTAATTGAACTGTTTAGTTCCCTTCGGTACTATATTTTACATAACTATACTTTGATAATTCATCAATAATTAACATAACAATATGGGCGTCCACAATTGAGAGCAAAAAGGAAGGTTTCCAAAATATTTTCAAGTGATCGTCGGGCTATTAATTATTGGCCCAATCTGGGGAACAGTCGGCCCCAGTTTCCATCTCAACATCCATCAAATCACTCATCACACTCACCATAATTATTCCATATTACGTTAAAATGTCCTCTAAGAGTGGTTGGTGTCTTAAAGCAAAGCAAAGTACAGGCCTAATGCCCTGACAAAAAAAATGGTCGGGAAATAAAATTGTCCTCCTACGCCGTAAGGAACTAAAGAGAAATTCCACGAAAAAAAGGAACAAAACAATGTTCCATTTGTATACAAATCCATTCACTGAACTGAAATACAATAAAAGTCATAAGATACAAGCAAAAACTTGGGAATTGAATAATCATCTTGTACCTAACTCCAAAGTAACTTTTGTAACTAATTCCTTTAGCTAACCTACCTAATATAAAGCTCTACGACAATATATTGTCAGTTAAGAAACATTAAAACTCTGTTTAGTAAATACATTACGGATTATCTTTAGAGTTTAAAACAAACTAAACAAACCTTACAATATGTAGTAATAGATACTTTTGGAATGTAAGTTCCTATCGATTTTCAACTCAAGCATAACTGTTGCTAATTATAAGTTTAGTTTTAACCCGAAACATACCTGATATTTACATCACCAATCCATGACTATATATTGATTCACTATCACACGCTAATACACAGTTTCACTTCATCACTCACGGTAAATTAAATCTTGCAGTAATAAATAAAACAACACATCGAAAACCGTTAAACACTAGTCTGAATCTGATTTGGCGATATTGTTTAGGTTAGCTACATATTTGGGAGTATTCTTCGGCGACAATACATCAGCTGTTTTTTTCAGTACTAGAAGTATTATTAGTCTAGCGGCAGTATAGAGGAGCCAGTAGCGGCGATCAGCTGTTCGTATTATATAAAACAAACCGTAATTGAATTATGTTCATATTTTCAGAATAGGGCTATTCCCTGTAAATTTAACGTGTTTAATTTTTAAAGTTTATGACAAAATATGTATTGGACACAATATTATGATATTTTATTGGTATATTTTATGACTCTTTATTTTAAACATTTAATGGATTTTTATCAATTATTTGTAGTCAGTAAATTGTTATGTGTATCACTTTCTTAATAGTTTTTTAGTTGCTTACAATATATTGAATGGAAAAAGTTATATTTTTACATAGCTCTATTCTGGAAAATTTAATTAATTAAACAGCTGATTTCCATCGGAAATGTATTTGTTTATTTCTATCGCCAGGCAGAACGAAACGTCGTAGAACAAAACGGTTTGCAGTTTTGAGCTTTTCAACCCGAATGGCAAAACTCAATGGCTTTGAGTCCAATGGCAAAACTTTGTATACAGGATGAGTTTGAAATCCCCCAACATTGACTTCTGACAGTGGAAAAATTAAATTTAAATTTTGATTTTTCGTTTCACTCAAGTCGGCCAACCCATTCTCGAGATATACATATGATACGGGTGGTCAGAGACACTCTGTATAAGGAATAGAAAATGAAAAACGTTTTTATTCGTGGTGAAGTTAGGACTTTAAAGTCCTCTCTTCCACTTAACCAAAGTACAATATTTAGCAAATTCATATATGCAAACAATTGAATAAATATATACACTAAGATATATACACTGAGAACTCAAATTAAAAACTACAATACATTACGTACAACAGAAAAATTAACACTTGTTCCAAAAAGTGTGGCTTAGCATGAGGAAAATACATATTTTGCAACCGCAATGTAGTAATAATTTGACGCTCGCAACACTTAACCAACAAACTCATTAATAAATACATTTGCCTATAAATAAATATTATGTTTATAAGAGAAATTATTAAAATAATTAAAACGCAAGACAACATTAATATTTGCTACTAAACAGTTATCTATCACTTCGTATTAATACTTAAAACATATTTTCAAAGTTATTTGTCAGTTTCATTCCTCCCAGACTGTCGCTAGCCACTACTCTGCGGCGTAATTGATACCAGCTGATCGACAAGAATCATCATCGCCACTATTTTGTTTACGTTCATACTCACAATGTCCGAAATTTGTGTACGAACGGTTATTCGGGAGTGCTTTTAATTATTATTAATAACTGCGATAAGATGTGATAGCCTATAAACTATGGTTTCATTTGGATATTGGGTAAGTGTTTTAAAGTATTTGTAGCTTGTAATAGAATAATGTTATCTCTAGCCTTGGTCTAAAAGTGACTCTAGGCTGATCGAGATTCATAGATTCGCATTTGACTGAACGTTACCTAAATTTATAATTTGTCGTGAAATATAGCCGGATTTTATTGTTGTGCAGTTAATTTTTACAGTAATTTAATTAAATTGTGAAGCCTTTCGATAAAGAACCACTGTATAACTAAAGTTTGACTTTTATTGGGCTTGTTGACAAAACCAATACGCCTAATGAAAACTAATAAAATAACTGTTCAGCCTATTTCTTCGCTACAACCTTTAGAGTTAAGACGCCCTTTTAGGGTTTGTATCTCTTGTTTATAAAAGCATGAATAATAAACAGAAAACAACTGGATTGTTTGTAGACTTTAAAAAGGCTTTTGATTTAGTTAACCATCCCATACTTCTATTTAAGTTAGAATCAATTGGAATAAGAGGGAATGCGCTTAACTGGTTTAGGAGTTTTTTAACCGACCGCGTTCAAAAAGTTAAAGTAAATAATCATTACAGCGTGCCTCTAACCGTCAAGGCAGGCGTGCCTCAAGGCTCGGTTTTATCAGCTAATTTATTCGTCATTTTTATAAACGACCTTTTAAATAACCAGTTTCACGGAGAAATATTTGCGTTTGCAGACGACATTGCTTTTCTGTACTCAGAACCGTGCAAAGAAACTGTATTTGAAAAACTCACGAGTGATTTACAAAGTTTGAAATCCTGGTGTGATACTAATAAAATGATCCTGAACACAACCAAAACAAATTTTATAAACTTTGATAACAAATCATTTAGTTTTAATTTACCTGTAAAGTATCATGAACACAATTGTAATTTCAATGTTTTATGTCAATGTCCTGTTTTGGATAAAGTAAATAGCTTTAAGTACTTAGGAATTCATTTAGACGAATGTTTGTCGTGGAAAAAGCATGTATCAGTCCTGCACAATCAGTTGAAGCTAAACACGCGAAAATTTTACTACCTCAGAAACTTCTGCGACACTACTCTCCTGAGGACCTTGTACTTTGGCCTCATCCACTCCAGAATTCAATACGGCATTGAGTGCTGGGGTGGTACGTTTAAAACATTTATAGACGAACTAAGAGTAAGTCAAAACTTCTTCATCCGAATCATAACAAGTAAGCGTAGACGTGACTCTTCATTTTCACTTTACCAAGAGCTTAAAGTATTTCCAATTCAACATCTATTTATTTTCAAAACGTTGCGTATATTTTATATCAAAAGCGGTAATAGAGGTAACACAAGAATAAATAATTATTACAATACGCGTAGTAATGAAAGCAGAGTGTTTATCAAGCCTAAAGTAAATCTGTCCAAATTCAAACAATAATGTCTAAAAACACTCTATATTGTCTAACTTTAACCGTTAATAGAATAAAAACTAAAAGACATTTTGAAAAATAAACTACAGCCAAACCTAGATAATATGTTTATCTTTAATTTGAGAGTTGTTTCATCAAAAAAACATTAATACTAAAGTATCTTTTCCCGCAAACCTCTGCAACGATGCTCACCCCAGAAAATGTTGCTCAAAACATGCTCTCGTAGTCCTCCGTTTAGGAAGTTATTTTGTGTTGGGATGAGAAAATTTGTTTTCCGTGATCTCAAAGGTTGTCTCTAGGTTTGTATAACATGGGTTTACGAGTAGCAAAATTGAAAAGGTTATAAATTTAATTGTTTTGATAAGTAGTTTACGGTTTCGCCACACCACTGACAGCAGCACCAATCGGTGCACGTTTCAATTCAAGAAGAGTTAGTACAGAAACACTGCCACCAGACTGCAGCACTAATCAAGGAACATTCCAGGTCAAGAGGAGTTAGTACAGAAACTGCCGCCAGACTGCAGCACAATGCAGACAATCTACGTAGCCGACATTACGTAGTTCACGGTCTTCCCGCTGCGGCAGCACTGAACAGGCAATGTTTAAATTCCTACATACTGTATTTCTGTCTCATACTGTTAAGTGAGGTTTCAAGTAGCTGCTGCACTCTAGCGGGTTGAGCTAGAACCAACAACAGTTTTGGTGAAAACAGATTTAAAATAGATTTTTAAGTAGCTGCTGTACTCTAGCGGGTGAAACTAAAACTAACAACAGTTTTGATGAAAGCATTTTTATACTTTTTGTAAGACTACACATTTTTTCAGTTTTATATGAGAAATTTTTAATAATACAATTTGTATTAACTCTATTTGCAAATATATCAATTGTATTATTTATTTTATTGAACAATTTATGAAATCAATTAAATGTACTTAATACATTTTCTATATAATTTTTAGCGTAGAGCTGCTTTTGAATCATATGAGTAACTTCTATTTTCTAAATAAAAAACGTAAATGTTTTTCTGATTTAAAGAAAGATTTTTAGTTTTATTGGGATATTTTGCTACATGAAAGATAAAGACGAATATAGATTTTATTTTAGGTTTGATTCTTGAATAGATAGGTTGACGATCGTTTGGTCTAATAAGACCATCTTCAGAGCACAACACTAAACTAAAACTAACACTATAACTGTTTATTTTAGTTTATTGATCGTGCTCTGAAGATGGTCTTATTAGACCGAAACAATCGTCAGCACCACATCTAGCATCTAAGTTTCATCAGGATCTCCAGGCTACAAAGAAGGTAATTAACTTCAAATAGGTCCTGAAACCGTATTTCATCTAGTTTAGGTTTTATCATGGGATATGAACTCAGCATTTTTAGACTAGCAGTTAAGTCCTATCATCATTGTCATACCCATCAAATTTAATTTGGAAAATAATTTTTTTCTGTGGTTAGCCAGGTTTTCTTTGGAGGTAAATTAATCGTGGAACCTGTTTTGCTAAATATTTTCAAACTGACTAGAATCTAGCCTATGTTTATTGGCTATTTTTTAGGCTAACGTTATATTACCTATTTATCTGTCGCCTCTTGAATTGTTGTGTAGTCTTTAAACACAGTAACTGGCAGAAAATATATGAGAATACCGGTAAGAAGAGTTGTTATGAAAATCATTTATGAATCTTATACTGGCTTGTCAATAAAGGCATGTTTATTATTAAACCCATAGACTTTTATGTTAATATTTATATTTCTTAAACCTATTTTAATTTTTGGACCATGCGGCACAAATAGTTAGACCAAGCATATATTAACGAAACATACATGTTTGGGGAAAGGTAATAAAACAACTGTTTTCTCAAAAACATAATTGTATATTTTGTGTCTAAGAAATTGGCTTTTAAATCAATGTTTCTCCTCATTGGGGACCACAACAAATCTATTGTGTTTTCAGCTTTGTTCATCAGTTACGGTTTTTATTATTTCAAAATATAGTGCCAATTTGTTATTATACAATCTTGCATTATGTCTGATAAACCCTAAGACTAGTATGTCCGTACTTTAATTTTTAATAAATGGTTTGAAATTTTATTTCTGTACCAATCATTGTTGGATTGTCTTTAGTTTATCTTCTATTTTCTAAGTGAGTAGAAAGAAAGGCAATTTTAAATTAAAATAATTCACAGTAAATAACTTGTCCTGCAATAGTGAAAATGTTTAATAAAAAAGGACAATGACTAGTAGTGTTTAGGAATATTTCAACTTTTACAACTTACTGTTATTGTGAAATAAATTTTAGTTATTAATATAGCAATAATATATCTACATGTTTTGTAAAAACTGGTTAAAATTATGTTTTGAATTTCTCAAATAAAGTTTTTGTGTACTCTGAAGTTAAAATTGCTTTGAAATAAATCAGAAATCAGCACTTTGGTGTAGCAAAAAACGTTTCAAACCTAGTTTTTCTTTAAAACTGGCGACAATGGCTTACAAAATAATTAAATATGTCACAAAACAAATTATGCTTTCTAGTGTGGCTTGCTTTAACACAATAAACCAACTGTAGTCCGTCTTTCAATAGACTTCCATTTATTGTATGAAAATAAATAAAACTTAGTTTTGCTATTGTAGCGTAATGAGTAACAGAAACCAAGATTCCAATTACAGGTAGGCATCGTAAATTTACTTACAAATATCTTGACGGTAAAAACCTAAGATTGAAACATTCAATTAAAGCTGATACATTATCATATTCAATTTTCAAAAAGCTCAATTGAGTTATAAAAAATATTAATTGTCAACAAATTCATCTCTTTGTGAAACCATGTTTCACAGTCAATAATTTACAAAACATACTACAAATATTTATTATGTACATTTTATGTGAGTTTGGTAGTCGAGAATGATTCCAAATGTTTGGAAATGAATCACTTAAAACAAAAACAAAATGATTAATCTCTGTAAGTGAAAAATAGTTTGTAAAATTACAACTTTATATAATTTTTTTTACCATACGTTGTTATTTATACACCTTAAATATGTTGTTGTTTCCTTCTTGAGTATTACTAACTTAATATTATATACCAAAGGAAATTTTACAGCAGAATTTGTAAACGGAACTGGGACTTGAACCCAAATTGCCGGGTGATTGCCGGGTTTATATCATTATACTATCCGACCCTCCTATTTTAAAATCAAATTTAATTTCCATTCAATCGCTGATTGTTTTTTAATGGTAACAGACTCGCCCGGTAAGATAGGGATCCGGGTTCAAGTCCCGGTTTGGTCAACAAATTTTGCTGTGAAATTTCCTTTAGAATACAATTAACCTTCTGGTAATATACATAAATTATGTCAAACTTAATATCGTTAAATTATCGGACAGTAAAATAACAAAACTAGTATTTTTAATTTGATTTAACTGTTTGAAATTATTGTCATTAAATTTTCTACCCAATGCTCCACACTTTAAAAATTATAACAGTTTTCAAAAATATCTTGCAATACATACAACATAACAATATTATCCAACAGATTTGAATTTTTCCCTACCAAATGGTCTTGACTTAAGATAACTACCAATAGAACATGGTCTTCATAGTTAAGGTGACAAAATGAAAAAGTGTCCAAAATAAATATCATTGGTTGTTCATAATTTATTAATATAAAACATTTTGTAAAATATTATTAATAAAGATGAAAATAACTCATTGTTAAAAATTATTTAGTTAAAAATTATAACTAGTGATGTGCGGATAGTAGGTCGGATTTGAATATTTTCGGGTCAGCTGTTTTTAACATTAATCATGTTAAAACTTCAACAATGAGCTAATAAAATAAATAAACAATATAATATATATGATTGAAAATTCTTTGAAAAACTTCAGCAGTTTTTAGTGTTCTTGTTGTATGAACAATTCTTTATAATATTAATTTTAGAAGTGTGATGCCAACAATTCAACAACTTATAATCCACAAAACCAATAATTATTTGTTAAAGATTGTAAATGTAACAAGTTACATGCAAAGTACCAAGGCAAAATAAGTTATTCACTGCTAAATAATTATCATATGTACAATGTTGTTCAGCTGATGTTTTTATTTTTCGGTTGGAATTCTGGGAATTTTTAATTATTTACTGCATTACAGATATCCATTTTCTCCAAGAAATTAATGAAATTTAGACATAACTAAGTTTCAGATAACCGTCATGTTTTGGACATCCAAATCCTCAACTCCTTTATCCGCTCATCACTTATAGTCCTGACACACATCAAACTTGTCGATAAAAACAACTCAGCAAATAAATCAACATGTATTGTAGAAAACATTTGTATTGGAAGCATTTCTTTGCTATGACTCATAAAAAATTATACTATTCTATAAGCTCCGATGTACTAATAATAAAAACTTACGTAAACGGTGCACTTTGGAATCCAAAAATATTTCTTTGACAAGATTTCACGGAAATTGTAACTGTCATTAATTCAGTACAACGTATCATAGCTTAGCTTAAGTTAAAAGACCCAAGAAGCTGAAATGTTCAATCTATGTGAAACATGTTTTGAAGGAACAATTCAGGGTAAAAATACAATAATTAGTACTCTTAGCCAGTAAAACTAATTTTTACAATACCTTTGCGAATTTGGTTGGACAAAATGTTGCACTGAATTATTCAAGTGTATTAATACATAATACAAAACTCATAACAAATACCCTGCACATTTAAAGGAAATCACATAATTTAAACATAATTCTTAACGAGCTAAACAAATTCTAATTATTACGATGGACCTCGGTTAGATTGTGGTAGTTATCACTTTAAACGATTTTTTCAAAAAATACCTACTAGTGAAAAAACAAGGCAAATAGAAAGCTATGCTCAAAGTTTGTCATCAATATTTTGTATGTGATAGGCCAGTTGTTTTTAACAGTTAACAAAACTGAGCTAAAGGTTATTAAACTGAAAATTTAGAATCCAGTGAATCTTTAATCAAGTATGTTTCTAAAAAGAAACCAACCAGAGCAACAAGTAGCTAAACGCTAAAGTGCGGCTGACGTGAGTAAAAGGAATTTCTTTTGGAATTTGTTCTCCTTTGATTTGAGTTTTCTGCGATCTGTTATAACAGGTGTTATTTGGCTGTAAGCTGAGCCTCAGATTTTACTAGTCCTTTAAGCCTATTTACAAAACCATTCTTTACGCTCACAGCCTTGCTTTGGCGTTTTTTTGCTGTATTATAATGGACTTTACGAGGCTTTGTATGTATGTATATACAATTTTAAAATAATGCTCAAACTATGTTCTGAGGAGCAGGATAAGGCTGCATGGCTTAGCTTATTTTCGCCAAGGAAATTTGCTAACAGCACAGAAAATAACCATAATCTAGTTTTTCCCGGTTCTCACCGTGTCAAAACATCATTTTGATTTGCTTGAAAAATTTTCAGTTTTGTTGTAAGGTACCATCTTCAGTCACTGATTGGCTGAAACTGAGATACTTGCTGTCTGCTATCCTATTGGTCACAGGGCTGCCAACCGTTCATTGGAGCAGGGATGCCAATTGTCGATATTCTCATTGGCTGTGACACTATTGAAGAGACTTCTTCAAGACTGGTTTTCAGCTTCTGGAATGCAGTCTTCTTTGTTGAAGTTACAATCAATGACTGAAAATGGTACTCAACAGTAAGATCGAAAAATTTCAATCAAATCGTAAAAGTGTTTTGACTTTGTGTGAACTAAAATAACTAGATTACAGTATTTGAGCCACTGGCCGCAAAAGCCTAAGAGTTGAACACAGGAAATGCATTGCCTTTGTAAAAAATAATCAACACCATCATTCACACAGTTTTAAAATTGCTTTTTAAATTAAATTAAGCACTTAAAACCGACATACTTTTTTAACTCCAAACATACAGTCAAATCCACTTATGTACAAATCAATATTGAGCGTCAGTTGAATACGAACGGATGTATATTTTTGGATTCCAAAGGTGTAGTTGACTAGTCGCCGTTCTGCAGCTTGGCGGGGCTGAGGACGAGTTCGTGGGCGGGGCCGGGGTGAGTGGGCGCGAGCATGGGCGAGGTGGGCGCACTCTCCGCCAGCTCCAAGGCTTCCGAGTCCTCCTCGTCGATGCGGGTCACTCTCCTCGACAGCTCAGGGAGGTCGCCGTCCTCGAACGTGAGGGTGGACTTGAGTCTCGCCAGTCTCTCCACGCTGCCACCCTCCTGGGAGCAAGTGGACAGTAAAAAATGTAAAGTTTGTCTTGTTTAACTCTACGAAGTTAGGACTAAAACCTTCCCTCATCCTCCCAACCTCATCCTTTACCTAGCATTACCGTATAGTCGCTTTACAAATGTAAGTGGTGACTCCGGGGATCAAACTTGCGCCAGCGGAGTGATGAGCTCCGGAGTCACGCACAATTTCAACCAGCCACGGGTCTGCTTGGACAGTGTGTACGATTTAATTATAATTACTCTAAAAAATCAATCCACGCTAACTAGTGTCAAGTAAACCAAACCGCAGATGATTAGAACGCAATGATAATGTATGTGAGCTGATATTAACAAATTTAGTCTTATTTGTTAGAGGAAACACACAGCTACTAAACCATTAGCTGTTTTATTAGATAGCATTATTATTTTTGTGTTCATATAAAAAGTCCTGTTACTTTTCAGAAATACTGTGTACACCTACAAAGCACCTACCTTGTCGAGGAGAAGATGGTCGTTGAAAGAGTCCTCACTGGATATACTGTGCATGTCCTCCAGGCTGTTGCCGGTCCCGAGTCTACTGAGTTCGATGAGATCCCCTCTCTCCCGCTCCGGAGATGTGACGAAGGGCTCAGGCTCCGAGATCTGAGGGATCGGCAGGATGCGCTCCCGCTCACACCCGCTCTGCCCCGCCGGGATGATCGACACTCTCTTTTTGCTCTTTTTTGGCTGTTCGAGCATAAAGTCTTGTGCCGCCCGGCTATACGGTAAGTGTCTGAAAATGAGTTCTGTATTGTATCTACTTCATAACTTATTTCATACTCCTGCTATATATATTTTAACCTGAGAGTTTAAATACAATACTATGCAGCTTTGTAGTTGTCCGGTTGTTGAACACGCTCTGTTGCCCACCAGGGGAGGTTGGATCAGATATCAATGTGAAGGGATACCTCAGCAGGGTAGACCGTGTCTTCAGGAGAGGCGGGTTTCATGATCTTGAGAGGAGAAGGTCTCCCTTAGTAATTGGTTCAGTCTTAGTAATTGCTATACATTTTCAATTTGATTACTAGCCTCAACCATTGCTCATCATTTCCAAAATAGTTTTGATCATCAAGATTTTGAACATTATCAGCTGAGGTTTTTTTCAGATATCAAAGTATGGTAGAGTTTTTAAAGACTTTAGAGTGTGCTGTACAGACGTCAAAAAAGTTGGCAGTTGAATTTGACTTCACATGAATTTGAGTTGAAATGATAGTCTAATTTGACCGATGACTGTGGATTAGGTGCGTAAAAAAATTATATGTTTACAAGCGATACCTCAGGTTTACGAAACCTCACGTCAACTTTAAACAAACTGTTTTTAGTGGCTTAGCAAAGGTTTGGAAACCAACTAACGCTGTTCTTCAATGATACATTTCTGTATCATAATGAAAATTTTTGAGTGTAATTTGGCATATGTATTGTCATCTGAAGTACCTTTTGGTTTGTTCTGGGGCAGTTGCCCCACTCTAAAAAACTGTAGTGAGGGGTGAACCTTTGAAATATTTATTTTACCCCATCATTTAAGCCCTCATTTAAAAGAGTATAAAAACAAATCCATTGATACCATAAAAAAAGTTTTACGATGGCCCTGTTTGAAATGGCCGCCCAAAACATGTTTCATTGTTTGAGCAGATAAACTGACAATGTCGCTATCGCTTTCCAAATCTTGGAAAGAAATTATTGATTCAGTTTTTGGGTAATCAAAGTTTTAAAAAGATATGCTACAAGATAAGTTTTGCAAATTTTAATGATTTAAAATAAAAAAGGGACAGTTATTAAAAATCTGTCCTTTAGCATATCATTTTATGTTTACATAATGCGTCACATGATGGGGTAAGATAAATATTTCAAACTGTCACCCCCCTCTACCTCTTGGCAAACCTTCAAAAAAATGTCAAAAAGTACTTCAGTTGACCCTTACTACATGTCAAAGCACGTTCAAAAACATTCATTCATTCACAAATTAAGAAGGGGAGGTTGGATTGGAGATCTGGTATAAATGTTGTACCTGTAGTAGTCGGTGCACTTGTCCGACTGGAAGTGGTGACGGTTGAGCTGAGCTCCAGGAGCGCTGGGTTGGTTTTTGCGTCTGTGTCGATGTCTGAAGCGACGTTTCATGCACCTCGTGGGGCAGACACACAGGAAGATCCGAACAAGGCAACAGAGGACCTGCAAACAATTCTTTTGTTTATACATAACAATAACAATAATATATTTGCTAAAGACAATACAAAATATTGCGTAGCAAAATACAAAAACAAATTACAATACAATGAAATTAAACATTCACACTCACTCACAATTACATGATTTCACACTCATTCCACATTCACACTTAACATCAGACCTGGCTTTAGGGGAGGAATTGAAATACGTTTTAAAGAAATTAGTTGACCGTAAGATCATCTATGAACTCATCCACCGAGTAATAAGCTTTGCTTAACAACAACCGTTTTATTTGAGATTTGAAAATTTTGGTCTTACTTTCAATTTCTTTTAAATTTTTAGGAAGGTGGTTGAAGAGTTTTATATCTACTTGCAAGGGTAGTTGTTCAAATTTAGATGTTCTATGTTGACAAATTTGCAAGTGGTTTTTTTCTCTTGTGATATAATCATGAATGATTTTAGATTGAACCTTTTACTAGATTGAACATTTTATTAGTTTTACGATACAAAATCACTTCTAAGGTATAGAGACAGGGAAGTGTCAACAAACCTATTCTTTTAAATATGTCTCGACACGATTTCCTGAAACTTGCTTTTTAAATTATTCTAATACCGGTAGCTTCTTTTTGCAGCCTAAAAAGCCTCTCAAATTGAGTTTTTGAACATCCTCCCCACAACCTTATTCCATATGACAGATGAGGGAAGATTAGTCCAAAATAAGCTATTCGAAGAATTTGAACAGACCAGAATTTGGCTAAAAATTATATCCGTTATAGACCGCTTGGGGGCATTTATCAGGGGGTGGCCATAGCTAAGAGGCGTAGTGTGTGCTTTGCACCAAATTAGCTTGGGTTCGATTCCCAGGCGCAGTGATAACACAATAGCCATTCCTTATTGTTAAGCTGTTGGGCTACTAATTGATGGCCCAATCTGGGAACAGTCGGCCTCAGTTTTTAACAAGACCACAACTTATCATCTACCAAAAACACTCATCACACTCACCATAAAATACTCTCTAAGATTGATGGGTGTCTCAAAGCTAAGTATTTAAAGTATCAGTAGCTCATGGTAGAAGGGGTCATGGTACCAACATTTATTTTCGGTACACATATTAGGTGTAGACTAAAATAAATATGTACACCAAGTTTCATTAAAACCGCACAATTTGGTCACAGTTTGCCATCACCATCAGACAAACTCGAGCGTGTTGTGCCAAAGGGAAATAAAACGGCCAGAGACGGCTTACAGCGCTACCTGTGCTCGGGCTGCCACAACTCTTGATTTTCTTGCCTCAGCCATTCGGCATCAATGCGCTACCTACCTATTATAACATAACCTTTGGTAAAGGTACGTGGACTCACCCCACTGCCGATGAGCGTGGGCCCGATGAGTCTGAGCTCCAGGGTCTTGAAGCCCTTCTCGCCGGTGCCGACGAAGGCGATGACGAGGCCGATGGCGACCGTGCCCAGCCCGACGTAGAGCAGTGCATTGGCCGCAGCACTCTGATGTCCGTACAGACCTCCAGGCACGTCCTCGTCCTCCGAGCTGCTGCCGCCGAACGACGAGTCGTGTATCTGCACAGACAAGATGTTATTGGACACAAGACTCCGAGAGGTTCTGGTTGTAGGACGAGTCCAGGAGCAGCGGTGCAGACAACTGATCAGGTAATGGCACACCCTGTATCTCTTTGAGTAGTCTCCCCTCTCCCCTGCGCGTGAGTTAGCCCCTGCCTACCTTTCGGCTCTCTGGCTGCTACTGATCAGTGAACTTGACCGTATAGACAGTCGCCTCCGACGGACAGTGGGTTCAGACTTGTGGATAAAGCTCGCAACGCGCGTCACAGGGGTCCTTTACGATGGATAAAGCTCACGGAACTTATTTCAGTACATTCCTTTTCCGTGTTTCAGCCAACTTTAAAAACATAATATAATGTCATTTTATGTTTGGCTTGAGCCATGTACAAGATAATAAAACTAAAATTACAAAAAACTAAAATTTATTCCTGAAAATAAATAATGAAACTGAATTTGTCTCGTTAAACAAGACAAACTTAACCTTCATTTATTTTAATTTCAAGCATTTTTATGCTATTGCGTGATTGTAAATACTGTGATGTGTGTTTTCAAACTGAAATATTTTTTAACTCATATTGTACACCCCTTTGTGTAGCCGAACTAATTATGCTATTTTAGGAACTTAAACCCACTTCTAGATTAACTAGAAACTTTAAATTTAGTATGTAAGAATTCTTTACAATTTAGCTGTCAAAAAACCTGCTGAAAGAAATGTTGTTTAATTGAGACACCTGAAAAAATGTTTGCGATTTATTGACCAAACTTTTCTCTAACGAAGTTGAATATGTTAGCCAAACTTCCCCATAAAGAACTGGGGTAATAATATTTGAAAAATTAGAATTTCTGACAATAACTTTTAATTGTGGCCGCGAAAACGGTCATTTCCGAATGGGAAGGGTCAAAAATATTTACACTGATAATTTCCGCTTCGAACCAAATCTCTATTTCACATTAGGCACACCCAAATCCAAAAATAAATCAATCATAATTAAAATAAAATAACATGAAATCTCTGATATTAAATTAGTATTACAAACGTTTTCCATCGTTTTTGAGTAAAGAAAAAGTACACGACGTTTAGGGTCTGAAATCTGACCCCGTCTTCAGGTAAAAAGCAAGCTAAAACATAACACAACACTTCAGGTAAAGAGCTAGCCTAAAATTAATCAGCGTAAGCGGACCATTCACCCATTACCAAAAATACTCCGGATCCCGAACCGTCGTGTACGTATTTTTCCCCCCCAAAAACTATGGAACATATTTCAACCTCAAAATTTTACCAATTCAACAACAAACAAAGACAATGAAATCACTATAAACAAGTTACCACTTTTGGGAGGGATATCAACCTCTGCCGAAGTTGCATAACAAACATTGGGTTTAACAAAGGCTTCTCCGCGACAATGTCAATTGCTTGAATATCTCTACGACGAGTGCTATGCCAGATAAGATCTCGTGTCGAGGCCTAAGGCCAGCATTGTTGAGAGGCCTAGGCCAAGCAGGGTTGCCAACGCAACTGATTTATCACTTGATGACCTTTGTTGCCGTTGAATGCCAGCCAGTAGACACTACGTCAATCCCGATCTTGAATCTGGCTCTGGTCAGATACTCTGTGTTTATGCGTTATTTATTCCGCGTTATGTCTTGGGGTGTGTGTGCAAATGGTACAATGTGAGCAAATTCTGTGTTTTCTGGTAAGGTTTGGACACTAATAACTCTTTCTACTTGTCAAAGCATAGAATGTTGGTTATAGGCGACTTTACTTTGGGAAATGAGATACTCATGCCGTCAGCATGGTAAGACCCATACCCGGTCCGTGAAATGAGCACCGATCCTGACCCCCAGAACATGTTTTTAGCATTTTTCAAAACTGTATATGCAAATGTAGACCTATATATTTGTGAGCTCCTTACAGATCACAACTTTGTCCAATTTTCATAAGATTTGGTACATATGTTCCTTTTGTAAATGTATAGATCTAGTTCATTAACCAGCGAAATCGAAATATAGGAAATCCCCTACTGGGAAGGGGGTTTCACAGTTAAAGGTAAAAAAGGGTAAAGAACAAGGTTTAGGATTAGAACAGTAAATTTCATCAAAAAATTCATTTTGATAAATATAAAAATAAATAAGAAATTTAATGTTGCCAATATACTGTATATTTACCAAAAACTTTGAAAATCCGTTTGGTATTTTTGAAATATTTGTTATTCTAGTTAATCTGAATTTATTCTTTGCTATGTACTAATATAATTTCATAACCTTTTGACTGTGAGGCTTCCCCTTTTCACCCCAACAGTTCATCTAACACGACCTAAAATTGTCTACCAAACTACCTAATCCTAGTTGATGTGTTCCATCTCCTCACTAGTACCAGGGCCAAGGGAGTGCTTCAGACAAAGACAACAGAAACTCTACAGAAGTCCATTTCTTCAATCACCAAATCCATCACCGAGCGCCACGCCGCAGAGCGCACGCTCCCCACCGCGGCAACCACGCTGATGGATTTGACGACGTCGACATTTCCCTATCCCATCGGACCTCTGTAGACGTTTCGTTGTCTGTGCTTCGTGGCGAGGTTACTTAAGACACAGACAATAGAAACTCTACAGAAGTCCATTTCTTCAATCACCAAATCCACCACGAAGCGCCTCGCCACAGAGCGCACACTCACCATCGCGCCCTTGGTGATGGATTTGACGACGACAACACTTTCCCTATCCTATCGGACCTCTGTAGACGTTTCGTTGTCTGTGCTACGAGGCGAGGTGCACCACGGGGTAAGTTTGACAGTCGGTACCACATGGACGGTCTTCCTGCGCACCCGCTTCACCGTCACAGCTGCCTTGGGGAACACCAGTCGCACGTTGCGCATGTCCGGGGTAGCTTGCAGCCCTTGTCTCTGTGTACATACACGTGATTTTCTTCTCTTTTTAATTTTATTTATGAACCAGTTAAAAAATTGCTTGTTTCGGTGTAAATCGTTAAGAAGAAAACTACAACCTGTTACAGCCTGCAAATATTCATAGGCGACGTTTTCGAACTTTCTCAGACAGACGAGACGTGGTATAACCTTCCTACAGTTCGCAATCCTCCACATTTCAATAATTTACTCTCTATGATTGGTCAAAGTCACACATCCCACGTGACCGAGGGTACCACGTGACTCTCACACTCACCTGTATTGGTCACGTGTTTCCGTTGTCACGTGTGACGATCTACATCTACGTCACGTGGTCTGGTGACGTACTTGTATACTTTAGCTTGATTTTGAGGGGTTAACTTAAGATTGACACCATTTTCATTATGAAAACTATGTACAGCTTGCTATGTGTGTGACTTTACCTAAATTTTGTTAGTTTTTTTATTGAAAACAATGTATTTCATGGTATTTTCATGTTTTTTAATATGGTGGCCAACTTTGAAATATGTTACTTCACAAATATGTATTATGGTTTGTGAGAAAGGAGAATGGCATAAGGGTTACTGTATATTTCATTACTACGAAAAGAACAGCTGAGCCCCATGGTTTTAACTCCATCAATCCATTTAACATTGTCTACTTTCTCATGATTTCACACAATTATAAAATTTGCTGTATTAGTCTAGAATGTTGTATTTTTATATAGCCGTAGAATTTCAATGATGATTTCTTAAAAACTAAAGGAATGTCGGTATAATTAATATCTAAGGCTTCCAGATTACACCGCGTCACAGTTGAAATACAAATACTCAGCCAGTCAACCAGCTACTGAGGATGACTCTCCACAGCGAGGTCGAAACGTTTAGCAGTATTTGTATTTCAACTGTGACGCGGTGTAAACCGGAAGCCTTAGATATTAATGATGACACCGGCCGCGAAAGCTTACGTATTAAGAATGACAGTATATGACTTTATTTTTTAATTCCTACAAATCTGTGTGTTTGTAATAAACTTCAAAGCAAAATTTATTTCATGAAACTCCGTTGGAAACTGTAGGCGTGAAGTGTCCCAAGAAAATGCACGTTTTTACATTGCTCTTATGGGACGAAATTCAAGGTCACAGCCACTGCTGCACACTCTTTTAAGGGTTTGAGGAGTTATTTTATTTATTATTGTCTCCGCAATAAATACTTGACTGTGGACAACTCACCCGGTTGCGTTTCATCCATCGGCCGTGCGCCTCTCGTTGCTTGGTGCGGTGATGCGTCGCGTCTGACGCAGAAGTGCGTCTCTCTCGCTCCGACCATGCTGTGGCTGCTTTTCCCTGTAACAACACAACCAATAAGATGCAACTGTGGCAGACAGGTGGCGGAGGAGGTAGCGTACCTCTTGGAGTGAGAGGTTGAAGCTCGAGACCCGGATGGGGCAGCAGTGGCGTTGCGTATGGGACGCTGTAATATAGTGGTAAACAAAATGAATGGTTCTTTTATTTTATTCGATATTTTTTATTTTTTCATTTTCATATACATTCTTTAAACCATTTGAGAGCTGTTCTTGGTCTTAGCTCTCCTGTGTGTCTACGAAATCTTTAGTTCTAAAAGCAATGAAATCGGTTGAAGTAAACTTAACTCTTAGGCTTTCGCGGCCGGTGTCACAGCTACCGGTTCACCACCGCGTCCAAACTTCATAATTAGGTTGAGATATTTCCGCCTCGTTGTGGAGTACCGCATCTTCAGTCACTGACTGGCTGAAACTCGATGACTGAAGATGGTACTTCACAGCGAGGCCGAAATATCTCAACCTAATTACGAAGTTTGGACGCGGTGTGAACCGGAAGAACTAGATAATAGTGGTTGAAGTCAGCCTACGGATGGCCCAGCCTAGCTGAACGCGCGGCCATCAGTGTATTAGCCGTTCTGCTTACATTACTCTCATAACAACATCATGTTACCATGGAGATACATAAATAAAACAGAACAGTTGTTTATAACATAATATTATACTGACACCAAAGTTTCAAGAAAAGAGCCCCCCTCACCCCGCGTCAGTGAGCTAGCTCTGGCTGCCGCGCAAAGGGATAAACTGGTGATGCTTTTGGGAAATATAATATTAAAAATGTAAAACTAAACAGGCGAGTAGCAAGAAGTCATGAAGGTTATATAACGTAACCGATAATTCAATATAATAGTCAAAAGGTGTATTGATTGATGTACGATTTCAAACCATAACAGTAGCGAAGACGGGATTTTGGTGCATGGTTCCATGATAATGGGGGTTTTCAGAGAGGGTCTGTGGGAGGGGAATAACTTCCAGGATAAAGGGGGTCCAGGGTCCCTGCCCCGGAAAGTTTTCCCATTTTGAGGAGGGTCATAGACCGGGAAACTTCTCCCCTCTTTGGCTACGCCCTTGAACCAAAACCAAAACTATGTCTTTCAAGAGAAGATCTCCATGAACTTGCCTTGGAGGGTCGAAAGTTAAAATATATTGAAAATCACAAACCCAAAAGCACCGGAAAATAGCGACGACAAAAAAATAAGAACACGTTCAATCCAACAATTCTACCAAATTAACTACCCAACAATTGAGTCTACCGGGTTATTTTACTTTAAAACAATCTACTTCCTTGTTTAAAGCAAGTTGAAACTTTGCAGCAAGAATCTACAGAGTGTGGACAAGGGATATTAATTGTTTGTTAAAGTTAAGTTGGCTAACTTGTGCGAAGTGACACCACCTAACTTGACAGTTGACAATTTTCTTGGTGTTCCCTTACATGTGGTGATAGGGGGAAGTGGGGGTGTCTTGTAGACAGTGAAATCCAAACTTATTTCGTAAAAAATCTAGCTTATTGAAATAATATTTAAAAAAATAATGTTTAATCGCATATTGTTAAAAATGAAATAATAATCTTGAGTATACTTAACTATGGTTAAAACATTTTGGTTTGTAAATAATACAAGTACACTGAAGTTGAAAACAAATAGTTTGAAATTAAAAATCACTGAAACTTTATTACATTTGTAGTGTGTAGTGACTTATTCGTAAATAATGAGAAATTATTTATTTTCTAGTACAGAATAGCGCAAAAAAGGTAACCGAATAATTGTTAGGCTAACCCTAAAAATTTGGGTTACCTTTTTTGCACAACCCTGTATACTATTGACGAAAACCAACAATCAGTGAGAGTATTTGGCTTAGACGGTGTACAAAATACATCGATAAATATTAAGTATTTCCGTCTTATAAATATCTGTATTAGCAGATACATTAAAAATGTGTTGCAAAAAACAAAATACAAAAACTAATTATAATGTAATACTATAATTACATTGAAGCTCCATGTCGTATGTTGCGATATGTTTGATGATTATGGTAAACAAATTTAAATTTGGAATTTTCAAATCAAGAATTTTATGTACAAGACAAATGATATGGTACATTCTCAACTCCTTTAATTTAAATACTGGTAGATTAGATAGAATACTCTCTACCTGAAGAATTTTGGATCTTGACCAACAAAGTCTTTAAGGCAAGATTAAAGGAGATACTGGTAAACAGACCGCTTTACTCCCTCAGCGAGCTGAACGACGAGCCTCTAATCGCTTCTCATGGAAATATGTAAATATTGTATACTGTATACTGAATTAAGACGCAGAGTGTATATATAGTTCGACGCAGTCAATCCACATAGTGGTCATAGACAAAGGATACAAGTATCAAGTATTGCTAAAATAAGCGATACAACTTAAAACAATTCAAACTCAGGTTAACACAAATATTTGCTACCAAACAGTTATTTCACACTTCGTATTTGTAGTATTGAAAAGGCTCTTAAAACATATGGTCAGTTTCATTCCTCCCGGTCTGTCTGTAGACTACTCTGCGGCCCGGAGTTGAAACCAGCTGATCGATAAATAATTGTAGCTTTCTCAATGTTTACGTTTGTATGTAAAATGTGCAGTGACGATCTGCGTTCTTTACAATATTCGGGAGTGGTTTTAATAATTATTATATATTACTTAACAAATGTGAGTAATAAGTGTCAAGTGACTATTTGCTTGGATATTTGGTAAGTGTTTCAATTTGTTTGTAGCCTCTAAAAGGATAATGTTATCTCTAGCCTTGGTCTGAAAGTGACCGTGGCTAATCGATATTCATAGTTGACTGCACGTTAGGCGAAGATAGGAAATTTATATTTATTCGTAAATCTTGGCGGCTTTTATTGTTGTGTACTTGATTATTCCAGTAAATAAGGTAAGTTGTGCAGCCTTTTGATAAAAGAACCACTGTAGACCAAGTTTACCTAATTGGGCTGGTTGACTTAACCTATACTCCTATTATCCACTGCAAATTATTCCGTAACTTTTCAACATATTACATTTTTACATATTTAAGAGTATTTTTTCTTATAATCGATTCCGACTTAAGTTTATTGTTTTAATCACATACATAACATCTTCCCAGCTCTTTTGATATAGCCTAGATAATTTTTCAAAGTTCTACTTCATTACAATTACGGTTTGATAGTAGGTTACGGTATAATCATAATCAGTGCAGTGGGTTAAATGCAGAAGTGTAATATTATAACAAATAAACAATTCCATTAGCACTCGTGCACAAATCAGAGTTATGCTATCTAGTTCTGACGAAACGACTTTTTTTCATCGTATAGGTTCAACCACCAAATTAGCTGTGCTTTATACAGCCTTAGCCTACCTAATATATTAACGTTAGCTTTAAAACAAAATATAAGATCGTAACTATTACTGATCTTAGGTTCGTCGTTTCAAAATTGTGGCAAAAAGTGATTTTTCGCTAAAACAACGGAGTAGTCTGATTCTACTTAAGTTTAAAACGCGTTTTCCTTTTATGATATGTAGTATGACTTCCAATAAAAAGCACCGTAAGTCTGAGGTCGGATGCCGAAGCGAGGCTGTGAGCGTAGCGAACTAGAGTAAAAAATCACAGAGGAAATTCGTTTCACTCATGCCAGCGGCGCTTTAGCGCTTAGCTGCGTGTCGGCCTGTTTATTTTCCAAACTCAAGTTCTAATTGCTCGTTACTCCCGTATTTTCGTTGTATCGACAAAGCTCGACAAGGTTGTACCTAAGTGAACCACAAACAACGCCGGAGGTGGGAATTAAGTGATGAACCGCACAAACACTACAACAACACAATTACCGTAACAGCTGTGTGGTTAGAGGGTTGGGGAACATCAGCTGACAGATACAGCATTAATTACGTCATCATGTCAGCTGTTCTATTCCTGTGTCTTCAGCAGAGGAGAAAATTGTGTTTGCTCTGTGTGGTGTAGGGTGGTTTTAAAGGCAAGGTTGGATCACTACCTTGGTTCCAAGGTTGTCTGATCTCTTTACAGAACCAGAAATATACCGGGTGTTTATAAATTCCATACCCCTCTCCTTAATTTTTAACCAAATCTTCAAAAACGCCAAATTTTAAACATCTGGAATCAAAAATATTTCACTTTAAACGTTAATGTCCGAAAATTATAAGGACAACCTATTATTCCTAACGATAATATTTCACAGAATATTTCCGCAACAGTGTTTTAAAGAAAATATTCTGTATAGAATATTGAGGAGAGGAAGAATCGGCAGGACATGTTTTCGCTTACAAGACTTGTAGAAAGTGTATTTGTCAATGTTCTCGCCCATCATCAATAAGACATTTCTTCTATCAGTAGAAGAAGGCTACGTTTTCTTCAACCTACTATATTTAACATTTAACATTTTATTGTCATAAACAAAATACATTTTCATCAAACTTCAAAATTAGTACCTGTATTATATTTTATAAGCTGCTGCTTTGTACCATTGTATGTGTTGTAACGTGCTAAAAAGTTAGTAAAAAAGTCTAATGAGGAATAGATTTACTTTGATTTAAAATTAAAAACAAGTTAATGCTTTACGACTCCCAAAAAAGGTAGATCTACACTTAAATCAATGAAATGAAAATTTGTAGTTTGATACCTGATCTTACAAACATTTTATACAAAGACTAAGCATTTTAATTAGTAATATCAATGGTCTCCTTAGGGAAAAATACCATGAAAACAAACCTTTACTTCCCTGGGTGCACCTTTAGCTCGTCTATATACAAGGTGAGTTTTAAATGTCCCCACCCCCAACATGCATTTTGAAAAAGGAAATATTTTGAAAAGCCGTTTAGGAATTTTTTTTAAGATCCTGAATTTGTTTTGAAGTTCTTTGCGTCACCCACCCACACAAAAACCGGGGAAGGCCTCCAACATTTTGCAATACAATCTCCCGCTGCCTTAAAAGAAAAAAAATTGTATCTCAACTAGTTTTCTTGTCATACCCATTTAAAGATTACAAGGAATCAGGTTTAAAATGCCATATTTTACATACGAGTTTTATCAATGGCCATATTTTCTTGAAAATACTCTATGGGGTTATGTTATAGGGTTGTGATGTTTCCTTTAGATGATTTTCCTGAAAGATTTGTCATTCAAAATAAGTTGTATGTAAAATGTGGAATTTAAACGTGATTTCTTGTAATTTTTAAATGAGTATAACAAAAAACGAGTTGACATACAACAATGGTTTTAGTCGTTGAATTTGTGTTGAAATTCATTATCTGTTAAAGTGCCACAAGGGGTGTTTTGTATTTAAAATATTAGTGGGAACCGGTTTTTGAATGAGGGGGGTGACGCAAAGTACGCCGAAACCAACCTTAGAATCATATAAAATCATTCCCCGAAGGGGTTTTAAAATTACTTCCTGTTTCAAAGGTTAAGGTGGGGGGCATTTAAAACTCACCCCGTATATGTCTAAAGCAGCTGTTTTCAAAGCAAAATGACGAAAAACTTGTTTTTCCCTGGACCTGGTGTTTGAAGCGACTCAACGCCAATAGAATGTTATGGCACGATCAACGCACCCGTATATTTTGAGCCCTGCCATTCCCTGTACGACCCTAGCCATCACCACATCCGTTTCCGGGTCAAAACCTACTCTCTGTTGTAGTTTGGGCATTAGTGACCGTTTCTGGGAGTATAATCGTGTTGTTATCCATCTAAAATATTAAAAACTCCGTGGAAGTTATCAACAAACCGATATACATACAAAAAGAGGATGGGTTTGTCCATTACCGGTTGGCTATTTTGTGTTTTCCCACAAGACAATGTAAAATTACATTCTCTTGAAACCCTTTACGCCTACAATTGTTATTGTTATCTTTTTGAAATAAGTTTGGAAAGATGAAAATGTACTGCAGTGTCTCCGCTGGTCACGTTTTAAAAATTTATATTAGTTTCGTAGTAAAAACCGAGAAACAAAAGCACAAAACGTCTTAATTTTTTTGATTTATGCCACAGTAGTAAAAATTAGAAAATTTAAATGAGTATACTCAACTTAGCGGAGTCTTTAAAGCATTCAATACGTACACAAATTAACTTCATACGAATTCGGTAAAAACTGTACATGAGAAAATGGTGGTCCAAGAAAATACATGTTTTCACATTGTTCTTATGAGCAAAGGTCATTCACTACTGCGCACTCTTAGAAATAATATTAGCTAAATATTGGTTCACCTATTACTGCCTGATAGATTTTAAAATGTGTAAAGTTTTGAAAATAAATGCACAAGCTGATTCAACAAGTAAACTCTCTTTACAAAAACTGCTTGAAAGAAAGTCATTAGTAAACATCAAAATTTCTTATATGACAGTTATGAGGTTTGAGGTGATTCTCAACAGCTTGAAGTAACTTGCTACTTGCCTTTTTACTTGACTTATATCAAAGATAATGTTATAGTGAGTAGATGGTTAAGGCAGCAAAATCATCTAAGTTTGGCAGCCTAATCATTGTAGATAGCGCTGTCGTGCCGTCGTTTCCCTCCGTCCTTCTCCCCCTCGGCTCAACATACATGCTCAAGTTTGTCCGATGTCAATGACTTAAGTGTGACCAAATCGTGCGATTTTCCAGAATGAACCAACTTTAGCGTGCGTCAGTGGCCCTACTTGAGACTTTTAAAAGAATTCCCCCGCAGCGCTATATGTGCTTGGGCTGCCGCAACTACGCTGATTGCCTCAGCCATTCGGCATATATGCGCAATCTACTTACCATAACATTACCTTTGCTGACAGATACAAACCTCATAAGTTTGAGCAGATTCTTAACAACATGAAGTAGGTTAAAGCTTGACTTATATTCACATCGCCAAGATGGGCGCTTGTGGTGTCAGGGTTGAAGGAATGTCCAATAAGTGTCAGCCCTCAGTACTTCCACCACCACCAGCGCTTCTGACCTCTCAATACACACTCCTCTAACATTTATATTCACTTTGGACAATATTCTCTCCCGTCGAGCCAAACCTTCTCATATGCAATATTCGGTTTAATAAACTTCTTACGGTGTATTATTTCTTTAATATTTGATTTTCAAGGTTCTTTTACAAAAGATGCATTCATTTTTCTGACTGGGTAGAACTATATAATTTATTTACGTACACGTTCTGCATACTTTTTATTTCCGTAGATTATTTATTGAAACTAATTTTATTTTTGGAACTCACTCACCGTTAGGTAAGCGAAAGAGGAAACATTTTTAAAGATGGTATTTGCGTGAAACTTTACACAAATACATGACAAATTTATAAGTACACAGTCTTCAACCTTTTTCCGACGTTTTGCAGAACCTTTTAACGTGGTGGGATCGCCAGTGGTGCCAAACTGTTCCGCCAGGGCAGCGCCACGTGTACTCCGACTCTACAGTGCTCGCCGCTGCGCGTCAACTCACACCACCACGCTCTCTAACAGCAGGTACGCTTATCATCTTTAAGAATTATCTTTAAGTTAACAAACTTGTTGTGTGTTTAAAACTAGAACTGATGCTCTTGAATAAAGCACTATACTATGTCTACAAACCTAGTTACAAAAAGTTCAATTCTCTGTGTTTTTAGCTCCATAATATAGGCTCGGTAGGTACAATTTTTAAAAATGGTGGGATCTATACGCGTGTAGAAAAGTTTCTTGGTGAGTAGGTAAACAACGCGTACTTTGGCTTCTTGCGTACCCTTGCATCTGGTGGCGCCGGATTCGTTAAACCATCATCGATACAACGGGCCGCCGGATAGGGCCCGAGTGGCTTCTATCCACGATATAGGGAATAAACATGGGAACATTTACAAACTATGTTTTAAGTAGATTAACGCATTAAAATGAGAAAAGTATCCCAATAGAAGCAGAGAGTCATTAATGCGGCAGCATATAAAACCAAACACGTAAAACCTCCTTGATAAACAAAATATTTATCACGATTATTCAAGTCCTATGTCCTTATGAGAAAATCAAGTTTTAATCCATCCAATTAAGTGTTTATTGTTTGACGAAACTACACGTTTATGGTTTATATGTAGCAGCTTCACTAGCTGTATGCTTTTTGAAACAGATTTTCGATTTAAGTACGTTAAACCAGTTTAAACATCGTTAGCAGATGTTACTCCATGTTATAAGCGGTGCCTAGAGGGGGTCCCGCGACCACTTCTTAAAAATTATAAAAAAATAAAATAAAAACAATACAATGAAAAACGTTTTTATTTACGAGATGAAATTAGGACTTTATAGTCCTTTCTACCACCTAACCACATTAAACATACACAATAACACATAAAATCAATATACATTCCAATATAATTACGTATACATTACAAAGATATTTCAAAATTAGGTAGGCCCTATTTAAATATAGGATAAGATAACCTTTACTAAAACTTCTGAATAATAACAAATAAATTGATTTAATGAAACATAGCACTAAACTTAAAAAGCCAGTCACACCAATCTTTCAAACATTCCACTCCCATAAACGCACATCAACGACTCCTACCACAGCCCCCGCAAATTCCGTCTCTAACCACCGCCCCAAAGCGAGCCCGAGATTCAGTCGATTTAACATTATCAGGAAGTGCGTTCCATAGGCGACATGATGTGACAAGAAATGATTTACCAAAAACTGCTGATCTATGCTGAGAAATTGGCTAGAGGGGACATACTGTATTTGTGAAATAAAAGGAAATTTGTCAGAAAGGTAAGGAGGCATTTTCAGTCTGATGATGGTGTAAAGAAGAGTTAAAATGTGGAACTCTCGGAGAGGTTTTATTTTGAATATGGAAATCTGATCAAAGTAAGGAATAATGTGGTCATCACGTCTTAAGTTAAAAATAAAGCGGATACAGTAATTTTGAACACGCTGTAGTCTGTCAGAAAGCTTGACTGTCATGTCATTTGTGTAGTTAAAATCAACCTCATAACAATCACCTCATGACAATGCCTTTTTGATGACAACAAAGTGACACAAGCGGTAGATAGAAGTACAGTATACTAGCCTGAGGGAAGAGAAGATAGACTGCATCGACCTGATATATTGCTTCAGCCCGAGGAGGAGTACTTAGGTGTCTCGCACCAACAACATTCTCAGTGTATTAGCCATACAGAAAACTGATCTTACCGGATATTTTGGCCTGTTTTGAAGTAAAAAGACGTGGGGAATTTAGTGCATTTTGCCCTTAACCCTGGTGATTTAAACTTTTTAAGGGATACTTGGTTCGGTAAGGTAAAATATAGAAACGGTAGGTTTGCACATTTTAAAGGTTATCACAAAAACACTAAAGTTCTTTGAAAAGTTTAAGAGCTTTTTCCGGAAAGCAAAATTTTTCATTCTTGTGTCCTGCGTCAATGTTGCTAAACGCATTTTGTAGGTTAACGGTATGACAATTTCTAATACATTCCAACTTATGATCTGCGGTCTTTGTAATTTTACACATAAAGGTCACTTAAATATGTTTAACCCGTATATTATGCTGCATTTTAGTCAAATACCTTGTAATATCCACACTTTTCAAGACTTTTATACCTTCGGAAAGATATATCTTACATCTTATACCTTCAGTATTCAAGACTTTTAGTTATTGCATATATCTGTGCACATGTAGTTCTCAAAACGTGATATGTACAGTAGTTTGATGTATAGTTTAGAGCACGTAGAATTACATACAACATAAGATTTTACAAGTATAGCCTATACATTCCGTCTCCAAGAAAACTATCACTGAATGATATTTTACCTTCAACTGAAATTGTTTAATCTGCGAAAAGCAATATCCCCCACTTAGTGGATTACCCGCGTTGTAGAAGCCAGCAATAAAACCCAAGGAAGAAAGAACAACACTGAACACTGATAAGGGTTTGTTTTCGGCGTCCTTGTTTACCCACGGAGGGGAAAAGTTTATTGTTTTGACATTTCAAAGTTTAGCAAAGAAGGCGAAGTTGAAGTTGGCTGGTATTATAAAAGAGTGAGTTGCCCCTTGACCCGTTTGCATGGATCGATACCACCACACCTCAGTACTGGTGAACTCCTTCTTCAATCTTCGTGTTGTTGTAGTTTTCCGTGGCAGTGTGTTCTTTGAAAGGGGAAGTTAGGGTCTTAGCCGTGTGCGGGAGTTATCAAAGCTTGCTCAAAGAATGGGGATTGCATTTTACTAAGCAAACTTTAAGAGTCAATCGAAGACTGAATCCCATCTTTAATTTCCATAACTTGATTATTTTCGTGATCTTCGAGTTGAAAAATGGCGGGAAAGGAAGTTTGAAAGTGAGTTTTAAGGGCTGAGGGAAGACCCGCCTCTTAAATGCCAGAGGGAAATACCGAATCCGTCGGCCTACAAACTCCTTCAATCTTTCTCCTTCAATGGAGAGAGTCGTGCAGACCAGCGTTCAAAAGTCTCAATCTGTTGACACTTTTCTGTGTCTACATTCTTGAGACATGCGATTTCTCAAAACCAAATGCGATCCCGTAAGAGGTGTAGACATACACTCTTATGCAGAACAGTTTCTTAGAGACAGGGAAAACTACCGGACTGGGCGACAAAGAACGGTGGTTTACGAGCGTTTGCCTTCTCAGGCAGGAACCCGTTTTGTCAACAAATTACCAAATTCGTTAAAATGTGCTCCAACGCCACTTGCGTTCAAATCTCGTCTAAAAGCAGTTTTGGCCGCGAACACTTTCTATAGTACAGACGAGCTCTTGGCTCACCAATGGGAGACCTAGCGAGAAACGGCTACGGGCCTACGGATGCTTAAGTGGATGAATTCGAACGAGTGAGCCAGTACGACTGTAAAAATTGTATGCATGAATGAGTTCTCGATGTAAGTATGCAATGTATATTGTTAACGAAATAAAACATTTATTGATTTATCCTGTGTCTCTGGGAATGAGTTACAAACCAAGAAATTAGTAAGTTATAAGAATTTGTAGATGAGATGCAAACAAATATAAAGTAATTTGTAGCAGATCAGTAGAGATTTCCTCTTTAAACGAAGTAAAAATCAAAATTATCAAATTATTAAGACTCCCAAATACGTGTTCAGTTAGTTCTTTCTGTGCTCTTCGAATATCTTCTAACCCCGAGCAGGCAACCCTCGTGACTCGGTAAACACTCGTCCTTAAAACGTCCAATGAAACATCAAATCAGCAGATAAAATTCTTCAATTTTTATGTCTTTAACCTTTCCATTGGAGAATTTGAATGATGTTTAAACGTGTTTACATATTGTCAACAATGACAGAAGCTTCATTATGTTAGCAAAATCCAAAAGGGCATAACCCTTTGTTTAGGTAAAAACTAAACGTAATAAATAACTACTACCTCACTTTTTGGTTTTCGTTATAAGTAATAATGCTTTACAAGGTTTATCTATGTACTCACATCAATTTGTACCCGTGTATTATGTAGCTATTATTAAAACCCCTCAGACTTAAATACAATTTTGAAAAGGTTGTTCAAATTCCCGTACTATGACGCTTATTTGCTTATCCGGTCTCGAAAAAATGCTTAGACCAACGAATGATGTTTTTCCAATTTTCTGAGCTTTGTTCAAAGTCGTCCTAAACTGTCGCTGCACTATAAAGTACCTGATTTCAATTCACTGTGCACCACACGTGTTCAAATCAAATCATCTTTAGTATGCCATAAATACATATTTATAGTACATGAGCAATAAATAGTTAAAGCTTAAAATTGTTAAACTAGTGTAACATCATTTTTAAAATAATCTTTAAATTCCTCCACACAGTAAAAACCATTTACCATCAATATTTTTTAAATTCAGATCTGAACTGATGACAAGCTGGGAGAGTGTTGTATAAATTTACTATTTGACTCGTCAAAGACCTTCGAAAATAGCTGTCTTATGATGGGGTATTAGTAAATTTGATCGGGTTCTTAGGTCATAGGAGTTAGACAGATTTTCGGGGAAAAATTCTTACGGTTTTTATAAGGAATGACAAGGATTCAAGGATGTAAATGAATGGGAATGTTAATATTCTATTTTCCAGGATAGTGGATTTACAGGGTGAATGAGGGTTTAAATTAAAAATGGTACGAATAGCTTTTTTTGAGTATAAATAACAATTTTGTCCTAGTTGATTCACTTCCCCGAATTGGAACAGCGTAATTTAAAAAAGGAAAAATGAGGCCGTAATATATTCCTAACAAGGTGGGAGGTTGCAGAAAATTTGAAAGACGTCTAAGTACGAATATTCTTGATGACAGTTTTTTGCTACATGATCAATGTGTTCATGAAACTTAAGATGTTTGTCAATAATGACACCTAAAAACTTCATTTAATCAGAGGAGCTAATTTCTACGTCACCTATGAATGATTGAAGACCACTCAGTTTGCTCTCACTAATAGAAAATTCAACAATGCAGGTTTTATGTATGTTTGTTTTTAGAAGATTATTGGAAAACCACTGACTTATGGAATTTATTTCCTGAAACATATCAATCTCAAGAGATTCTTTTTCTTTATTAATTAGTGTTGCTGAAGTGTCATCAGCAAAAAGACATAATTCGGCTTTTTGGACAGAGCTGTTGATGGCATTGATAAACATCAAAATTGAAAACACAAGATTCAAGATTCTTCAAAAAATTAGGTTAAAAGTGAGCAATGCTATTTTGTAATATATGCAAACAAAATTCTTTAAGTTCCCCGATCGTTAGCACCATTCTAGGCTTTTCAGTTTGACTCGTTACAATTTTACAGAAAACTGCACCATTCTTTTATGAAACCCTTGAATTTTCCCAAGAACACTTAAAGTCTTAATAATATATAACGGAGATATTTCACCGCTTTAACACAACGATTCCTTAAACATGGATTTGCCATTAAGTTGATTAAAACATTGATTCACTCAGAGTAAAAGCACCCTTTCAACTCCACATCAATTCAACAAGCTTTTGTGTTCGGTTCGAGTTTTGTTTTGTTGTTAAAACACCTTTACTTGTCCATTGGCTGTAATGATCAGGGCCGTTGTCGGCTTTGAAGCACAGCAGAAATTCTAATATATTAGTTGTAATATACAGGGTGTCAGTAGTTACGGGATCAAACGGGTGATCTCAAGTGAAAATAAACCATAAATGTCCAATAACACATATTTCTGTCTGTCTGTGTTTTTTACTAAGTAACTTTAATCTTCAAGGTAGAATAAGGTATAAATTCACAATGTTGTAAACTTGTGCAATGTATGAGTCAAAATTGTTTTTGGTTTACAACCGATCGACAACGTCCCTTGAACCCTCAGCTAATATTTTGTCTTAAAGGAAGTTATTTTTAAGTTTAATTAAAATTATAAAAGGTATGTTTATACTGCTAGATGTAACATAACTTTCATTGTTAAGAATTTGACTTTTAAAAATAAGTAAATTTTCCGGAAATAGTGAAGAAGAAACCGGAATAGTGAATTAGTAAATTTTTATTTAGGGTTTTGTACCCGTTGTAAAAGATTGTATATAAGTAAGTAATTTCTTTGCGCTCATTTATCGGTCAGGCTAAATCGCCATTTTTCCCCACCTTACTGCGATTTAAATGTTTAACTGACTATTTATAGCTACTAATAAACAAACAGAATCAAACTCAACTCCCGTGGAGAGTAAATGTTGGCCAAGAGAGACGGATAAATTATTAGTTTCAGCTGAAGGTGTTATATTGGGGAGCACCACCCCCCACTCACCTCCCAGCGAACACCACGTGCCTCACCGATATGACGTCACCACCACCTGTGACGTCACTACTGACGTCGTAACCGATACTGGTAACGTCACTACTGACTGCTTAACAGGTACTGGTGACGTCACAATTGACGTCATAACTGATACAGGTGACGTCACTACTAACGTCATAACTGGTGCTGTTTACGTTACGGTTAACGTCATAACCGATACTAGTGACGTCGCCATTGACGTCATAACTGGCACTGGTGACGTCACTATTGACGTCATTACTGGTACTGGTCATGTCAATATTGACATCATAACTGGCAATGGTTACGCAACTATTGACGCCATAACTGGTACTGGTGACGTCACTATTGACGTTATAACTGGCACTGGTATTGTCACTATTGACATCATAACTGGCACTGGTGACGTCACTATTGACGTCATAACTGGTACTGGTGACGTCACTATTGACGTCATAACTGGTACTGGTGACGTCACTATTGACGACATGACTGGCACTGGGGACGTCACTATTGACGCCATTACTAATACTGGTGACGTCACTATTGACGTCATAACTGGTACTGGTGACGTACCAAGTCGGCTCTTTAGATAGAGTCAATACTTCACCTGTCAAACCAACTAAGTGCCGAGTTAAATGCCAGTGACAGAAAGTTGTTTCAATTCAGGTTGTCAAATACAGCACTTTATGTTATAATTTTGCAAACAAATTAGTTTTGCACCTAAGCAAAAGGTGATTTATGTTGTTTATTAAGTAATTTGGTTTACAGATGTTAATTTTGTTACGATTATCTTCGACTAGCTTCTGAACTCTGTAGCTATGACTAAAATTATAGGTAATTGCATCCATCAAACAGTTCAGATTTGGTGGTTAACCTCTTGTTAATACATGTTTTAACATGTTGCTACATCGTCAGGCAGTGAAAATCTCCTTGATTGAGTTATCCATAAGGAGTTTGTCATATAAATACATACACACACATAACACAAATAGTAAAAGAAGCAAAAACAAACATAGAGACGGAAAACATGTTCATTTTGTTCAATATTTACTAGATATTAAAATACTACTTTACTTGAAAACTGATTTTTTCCTTGATTCAGCTTGCTTATTATACGTGTATCCAGCTACAAACTTAATAAATTAACAGCTAAAAAATTACAACAATAATGTTACAACAAGAAATCATGTTGACAAACCTTTCTAGAAATACGAACTTGAAACTATAGTTATTTAAATTGCAGATTTTACAAAGCAGTCTAATCTGGCGAACTCATAAGTAACTCGATCCAGGTCATTGTCTCATCAAGAAACCACAAACACAATTACAAACGCCACAATCGAGTAAACAATTTGATACATTACAGCAACAAACAACCACCAAACAACCACCAGACACCAAACAGACACCGACCACTGACACCCAAGCAGCATGCAACCTTAATTTAATGTTTACATGTGACCTTAACCTCTAAAAATGTCCTATTGGTGTTTCTATTGGTTAAGGTTTTAGTAATCCTTAATCTCGGCTTATGTATAGATTGAAAAACGGTCCCCAGTGGCTTCCATAGATTGTTGATTCAAAACATTTTAGAGTTTTGTTTCTAAGTTCATATGGAAAGATAGTTTTAATTCAAGAAATATACAGGAAATATCGTTAAAACCATTTGGGGAATGTTTTTATAAAGTTCTGAAGGTTCTTTTGACGTTGTTTGCGTCACCCACCCCGATCAAAATCCGGGGAGGGACCACCACATTTTTAAATACAAATACCCTCTTGTGGCACCTGAAAAAGGGAAATTAACACATATTCAGCGACGCGAAGACAATTTTTTTTATCTCGACCAAAGTTTTTTTGTTATACCAATTTAAAGGTAAAACAAAAACAGGATTAAAATGAAAATTTATTTTGAGTGAAAAACTGTCTTAAAATACTCTACGGGATTATGTCATAAGGTTGTGTGATGTTTCCCTCAAAGTATTTCGAAGAACATTTTGTCATTCAAAATAAATTGTATGTGAAATGTGGCATTATAAACCTGATTTTGTGTAATCTTTAAATTGGTATAGCAAAAAAACTATTCGAGATAAAAGGTTTATCTTGAGTCGTTAATTTGGGTTGAAATTCCCTTTCTTTTGAGGTGGCGTTGTATTTTTAAAAAATTGGAAGGCCCCGGATTTAGGGGGGGTGACGCAAAGTGCACTAATTTGTGTAAACTAAATCTCAATAGCCAATGTCATTCATACTTTAAAGATAAACGTCATTGGATAGCAAACCCTTGCGAAGCTACTAAAAACTCTCGTTCAAAAATAACGCTCGCAAACATAAAACTTATCCGTAGACGTCAGTCATCGGTCAGAAAAGTAGAATCTATAAACTGCATCAATATTAAAAATATGAGAATATGAGAAGCGAGATTATCTCATCGCTTTTGTGTTGTGCCTTGTATTGGCAGCCAGGTTGCAACAATGGATCTTGGTTAATTAACCAAACAATGGATCCACTTGCACAATGAATTACCTGATATTCATTGTGCCCGGGAACAATCAAGATATCCAGGCTAGGATCTACAGGTACACAGACTACCAGCTGAAGAGCTCTTACGGTATTGTTTTTTATTTCGTTGGCTTCAAGTAAAGATAATGTTATGGTAAGTAGATTGCGCATAGCTGCAATATGGTTGAGAATTAAAATCAACATAGTTCGGCAGCCCGAGTACAGATAGCGCTGCGAACACCGTCTTTCTCCCCTCTGAGCTCCACGTGCTCGAGTTTGTCCGATGTCGATGACTTAAATGTGACCAAATCGTGTGATTTTCGAGAACGAACGAACTTGCGCGTGCGTCAGTGATTCTACTTGAGACTCTTAAAGGAATTCCCTCGCAGCGCTTTCTTTGCTTGGGCTCCCTCACTATGTTGAGTTTCCTGCCTAAACCATTCGGCATCCATGCGCAATCTACTTACCATTACATTATTTTTGCTTCGCGTTTGGTTTTAATATGGCACTGTTTAACTGGCATAGCTTAAAATGATAGCTTACTAGGCCTACCGATCTTCTTGATGTTCGACCCAAATTAGTTTTACATATTATATTCAAGTGTAGACTAGATTTTTAGATTAACGTTGACAACTGCCGACGAAACGAGAGAAAAGGAGAAATACTTTAGCCAATCACAGTGCTCGTTTTTTTTTTTGTCGTGTCGGCAGCATTGTTTATCACTTAGCACCTATCCTAGGGTGTGTAGTACGGGCGCCAAAAGGTGACGATGTAGTCTGACCGTTGACTGCAGTGTACGGACGTAAAAACTACGTTTGCGATCGGCTAGAAACTAGGGAACCTCGCGTCAACTTTGAACAGTCGTGTTTTAGTAGCTTTGCAAGGCAATGCAACATACGTTCTTTCAATCAACCGTTCTCATGAGATGTCTTTCTGTAGGTATAATAATGTTTACATTATGTCAAACAAAGTGTATTGGAATCAAACCTTTGAAATGCTTTTAGATGGGTTTCTTTTAGAGCTCAGTAAAAGTACTGTATTTTTACTGTTCAAAGTGGACTATTCGTGAAATAAAAGTAACATTAGGAGAACCAGCTTTTAATCTGCCCTAAATAGCATATTAGCCTTCACTTAAAAAATTGTACGTTCACAGTATCACTATTTATAACAGTGGCGTTTGTTACACTCAGCCTTAAGAGTCTCCATTCATGGTCACGCCAAACCTATGTCTAGAAGTCGAAAATAAAACAAATACTATGTCCAAACCATAGCTGAATCTCGTATAATGTTTAATTTTCTTGTGAAAATAAGGGTTTTGAAGGTTCATGGCAACCGTCGGACTAGCAGGATGGTTCATGGTGTCTTAAACATATATATTTTCATTTTTAACCCATTTCTATCTACTACTGTTATAACACTCTAAACAAGTGCACACAGATAAACGTGATATACAAATCCAACTACGTACTCACCCATATCGGCGGGTAGCGGGGAAAGGGGGCGATATCCTTGGTCGCTACGTTGCTGGGGATCTCGAACTTTTTCCGCTGCCGTTTAGTCTTCTTATCGCGGAGATAGAGGGCGGCTTGCATAGCGACATGTCCTACCCCTCACACTGCTGCACCCACACCGCGGCACATAGCGCAGAATCACACAGCGCCGACACGCGTAGCGCCGACACTCATAGCACCGACGCGCATAGCACCGACGCGCATAGCACCGAAACTCGCAAAAGCGAGTTTTGCTACGTTTATAGCAGGATTTTGTTGCTTCTTTGATGTTTCGCTGATAAAACTTAGTAGTAACGACCCTAAGTTGATTTTGTATTCACTTTAAACTACCGGAAGTGTATTGACGAGTTCTAGCAGGTGAGTCTTAGATGAACACTTGCGGGTCTAAAAAATATTTGGCGAGTCTCTGGTACTTCTAATTGGTTATATTTTGATATTAAGCTTCCTTATGGTGTTTTTTGTAGGGATCCTGTTTACAGTTGGTTGTTTGATTAACTCCACTGTGAAAAAGAATGTTGTCAGAAGATTTTTCGTGTGTGAGAGAAGTTTTTAAATGGAACAGCAGCTATGGGTGTTTTACATAATGGTTTGAAAGAGGCATATTAAAAAATCGGGAAGTAAGTTTAATTTTATGTCCCATTAAACTATACATTTCTAGGAAATTAAGCTCCTTCACAGGATAAGCTACTTAGTCACAATTTGTCGGACAACCCTTAGTTCAGTTTTCTTTGAGATTATAGCGGGGGACATTCTCTTTAAAACCCAATTTGTAATCTCAGGTAAGGTTACGAATTTCATGCTAAAACCAGGAGCGCACGAAATAACAATTTAATGTTGAAAAACAAATTGAAAGACAGCTCATCAATCTTTAAATAGAAAGCTATTCTTAGTAAGTTAAAATCTCAGAGGACTTAACTCTTTAACAACTGTAAAGGTACGGCATAAATAACTCTCTTTTTGTAAAGTATTAAATACAACAAGCTTTTCCAATATTTATAAAACTCCCACTGCTGCTCCATTTCAAATCATTTACCATGCGCTCTAAAATTAAATACGATTTCTTTAGTTGAGGCCAATGAATTTAGAAATATCTTACTATAAAACAATCAATATATAAGGTTTGTATCTATAAAATACTACACGAACTTTTAGGACTTACGAATCTCAATACGCGTGTATAACTAAATGGTATACACAATGTATACCGGCCATTTAGGACATTTCAAAGCTGTCGTTAACAATATTACTGTTTAGAGCTATTTGCTAAAACCTAAAAACTCAGTACTCTTCTTAATATTAATGCCGAAAAATCTAGTAAAAAACTACTAAAATAGTTCCCAGTATTGTGCTAAAACTCACTTTGATCGTAAAAAACTAAATATTCAAACTGTGCAAAGCCCCAGCGTTGTTTCAATGCACAATCGATTCCACTGTATAGTCTGGTTCGAAAGCAAAGGACCTCATGTATCAGTCAGGTGCAGGTATGGGTAGCAAATAGCTTGTGTTTGGCCGAGACTGTACCACGACAATTTGAATAACAAATGCTGCCCATGGCATGCTTCTTTGCAAGCTAAGGTGTACTGGCCTTGGCATGTTGTTTACTGCCGGGGTATCAGCGTATGAAATGACGAAATGTTAATTGGTATTATGGAATACATTGCTGTGATAATAAAGCCTAGTTTAAGCGTTGGTTATGTATTTTCTTATATGACGTTTCTGGATCTCCACCTTTAAAAATTAATACCTATTATCTGGTAAACTTCTTTTTGTTTAATGAGCAGTAATTTTTTACTTATAAAAGAACGTTATGTTCATTTTCAACACTGAGACAATCTTCTGGAGATATTGGTACTTGATGGAAAAGAATTTAAAACATATAGGACATTTTATTTGGACTGAATAAAATTGTGTATATTGACTTAATGTTTTAAATTATTTTCCAACTCTAAGATAGTAGTTTAATCATAGATGCTTTACGAATCGAAATAGCAAAAATGTTTAACGTTGTTTTTAGATACTAACGCGGAATTCCATTTACCTAAATTTGAATATCACAGGTCTCCTTATTTGTTCGATTAAAATTAAAGTTACAAAATTATTAATAGGCAAGAGATAACTTTCAGTGTTACAAATTCGCTGATGACGTTTTTAGATACTAACGCTTATTTTTATTAAACTCAACAACAAAAGACACAAATTCTCCTAATTATAAAGAATAAAGTTATTAAAACTTAGAAACAACAACAGCTGTAAACCAGAGACAAATTATAATATTGGTCAAATTCACTAAACTTGGTAAGTTTTATAAACTAATTGTCCAAAATATATATCCTAGTTGTTATTATGATGTTTTAACTAATCGATAAGATAATAACTGTTATTAATACACTTTATTTAAAGTACATTCTGAACTAAACGTATTCAAAAATGCACACCCCAGCTAAACGAATGGCTAATGTCCTACAAATATCGTGTAGCAACTTAACATTACAAAAATATCTCTTGAAACCCATCAAACCGTTGAAACTAACACCACAATTCAAACGAAAAAATCCAACAGTTACGAACCGAAGTCCCGAAGTTAAGTCTTGCAGGTCTCGCAGCACTATGCACACTGAGTTGACTAAGGTTCAACAAGGCTATATAAGACCTTGCACTGATAAGGAGTTAGTGATAAGACATGCTCTGCCCTTGCTGACTCTGGGTACTCTTATCAGATAGTCGCTCTCAGCAAATCAAGAGGGAAGGGGGTAGTTAAAAAGATGTTAGGGTTTTAAACTAAATACAAAATACAAGTTTCTATACTATTGAAATTTAATTTTAAAATGTTTCGTGTGTTTGGGCTAATTTAACTTATATCCCTGTTAGGACCACGAATACCAACTTAAGTTAGAACGATTAAAAACACAATGCAGAAAAATATTTAAAAAATTAATGTTTGCCACAAAATATCTTATATACGTATCCAAAGTGCGTACTTTCGTTAGATTTTAATGTTTTTACAACGGCTATACCACCCGCGGTATAGGTCTTACATCGGCCAAAGTCATACTAAAAGATTCGTAAATTTATGTTCTCAAATAATATAATTAATGAAAGTTGATAGAATGACTAGAAGTACTAAAATATAAAATAAATGATGTCGTTTTATGGCGTTTTAAGATGATTATTAACATTACAATTGTTATAAATACAAACGATTAACGCCAACTTATTTGAAGCACCTAGCGAGGCCGCAGGCCGAGCAACGCCATGAGCGCAGCGAGTGGCCTTATTGTATCAAGCGAGGCCGTAGGCCGAAGCAAGGGTCTGGGGGCGTAGCGCCCCAGCGAGCCCGAAGGGCGAGTTTTATATAATGATGGTGAGTGTGAGAGTGTTTTGATGGATGATGATAATTATGTAGTCTTGTTACAATCTAGGGCCGACTGTTCCCCAGAATAAGTCTTTAATTAAAAGCCCAATGACTAATGGAATGGACTAACGGCTTAACGTGACTTCCAAACCACGGGAAGTGGCCATTGTGAAAAGTTATCACTGCGCCCGGGAATCGAACCCGAGCCGACTTATCTCAGCACTATACCACTGAGTTACGGCGACCTCTAATACGTTTTACCATTGAATTACTTTTAGAAAACCAACTCAAATGGGACTCTTGTTTATTCTGCGCTCCAAATTCATCGAAATTGCAGAATATATTGGACATTTGAATAAATGGTCAATTATAATGACCAGCTTACTAAATTTAACAAATAGTGCATCTTCAAGTATCGATCACGCCATTTTGCCAAGAACAAGCTATTGATTTAGCCTTCTATAAGTCAACTAATAGGTTTAAAATAGGTTTTAGTTTCATTACTTTGAATATATATATTTTTAAACAACACTTTAGTTAACTTTCTACAACCTAAGCGCGATGTTTACTTATGGTGGGCATTAACAAATCTTGAATATGGTTGCTATAATAATGGCACATACTATATTTTACACGTGCTTTCCGCATAAAAGGGTGTTATAATATACTACAGTACCAAATCACTAAATCACTATTTGAGATGCCGACCACTCTCATGAGGGTACTTTAAGGCAAATATGTGGTGAAGGATGAGTGTGATGAGTGGTAGTAATGAGTTATGAGGTGTAGTCTTGTTACAAACTAAGGCCGACTCTTCCTTAGAATGGGTCATTAATTAATAGCCCAATGACCAATGGAAATACAAGGACCAACGGCTTAACGAGACTTCCGAATGTACTTTACTAATATTTTATTTGTCACGATTTATCCATTTTTAAACCATGGATACAGCAGAAAACTACTGTAACCCCAGAAAACCCATTTAACCACGGAAGGGGAGTTGGTTTCTGAAAATGCCTAAAAACATTTAACTCAAATTAATCAGAACAAATGTTTGTTCTAAATAAATTTTTGTAATTCAAATTTTATTTTCAAACCTTATACTTTTATATAAACTGATTCATCCATACCAATATAACTCTTTCAATTGTTGAACTAAAACCCATTACACTATTAATAGAACGTACAAAAAACTGGTTTGGTGCAGAATGGTTATCAGGGTCAGGATCTACGACAGAACGGTAATGGGTTATGTAAATGCGGTTAGTTAATGTGGAGTAGGAACAGGAGTGGTCCCGACACTCTCCCCTGAGGTACGCTAGACCAGGCGAGCCTGTCTTGCTGTGGAATAGACCTAACGTCGATCAAACGTTTAAATGTTAGTTGTCGTGGAGTTTTGATGGTGTCGTTAAAACAGTATTTATGGACAGCAAATGTTATTTTTGGTAGACGGCGTTTAAGAACAATTTGAAACCCCGTTTTAATAAATCAAATGTGTAACTATAAATCACTAAATCACTATTTGAGATGCCGACCACTCTCATCCCAAATCTTCGGAGGGTATTTAAGACAAATATGTGGTGAAGGATGAGTGTGATGAGTGGTAGTAATGAGTTATGAGGTGTAGTCTTGTTACAAACTAAGACCGACTCTTCCTTAGAATGGGTCATTAATAAATAGCCCAATGACCAATGGAAATACTAGGACCAACGGCTTAACGTGACTTCCGAACCACGCAGGTGATGGTCTGATATGTCTAAACGATGGTAGGAGTTGATGGGGTATCATCAAATGATCACTGAGACTATCTGAGCCGCTTTAGACCTATATCATCCTCAAAACCTGATCTCCACGAAGCTGGATTACAGGACCACGCCACGAGTCCCAGTCAAAGCTGGTTTTGAAAACTTCAACTAAAACTGAGTGTACGTCTCCTTATTGTAAAATATTGTATGCGTTTTATCACTGAGGTTTTCACGGATAGTAGTGTTAAGCAAATTTTGCTACTTCGAAAACAGTTCAAAAATTGCCGTATTTAACGGTAGGTAGAAATATTATAATTATAATATTTTATGTCAAATAGAAAAATCTCTTTCACCTTGTCTAGATTATTAACATATTCATTCTTATAACACTACAGTCCCTTGGTTATGCTGATCAAATAATAAAAGGTTATTGGCTTAGCTCTTATGGGTTCAGCTGCCTAGGCGCTTCCCTGTGTGTGGGGTCTCCCTTCACGATGCCGCCACTGGGGAGGTCGGTTCTAGCCTTAGTTCCTACGCTAGTTTTATGTTCTTTGAATTTATTTTTTCCAAAACTATTTGCTCAGAAATATTAATTCTAATTGTTTTACATTTATTCAAAGTCATGTTATAGTATTATTTTAAGTTGCATTTTTAGTTTAAATTATTTTAGATGGTTAGGTTTAGCTCTTAATATTTTTATATTTTGAAATCTTGTTTTTAATATTAACCCACTTCAACATAGAGTCCAGTGACGTTGGTTCCACCATAGCCATTCACATAGATTTACAGTTAATTAAAATTTATCTCTTAAATATAATGTTGCGTTCTTAGTTTGTCTTGTATCAAATATACGTAAGTATTCAGTTCAATTTGCGAGAGTTTGGTCTGTCTCTAGACGAGTCTATCGTTATACGTATGTACCAAGTTTTCTGACAATTAGCTACGGAGAACCCTTAACACAAAACGAGCTCCTTTGAAAATCTAATAGACAAACCCGACATAAAACTTGACGAATTCTCAGGTTTAAAGTTTTAAACTCGAATTCACCGCTTTATTTTGTTACTTTTAAACATCTCTACGATTAATCTAATCTGTGAGGATTTCTCAAGGTTTTGAATAATGCTAGAAATAATTTCAACGAGAAATCCAACTGAATACCGTACCTTATTGTTTGGCTCTCTTACTCGACATTTAAGAAGAAAATAGTGCATTTATCCAATCTACTGAAGTGCTGGACATTACAGTGAATCTGTTCTGACATGGTGAAAAGCCAATGCACCCAATCAGCAACACTGCCCATTATGATTTGACCGTTATGAGTTGACGTCAGTTCATCCCGCTATGACACAACTGTTACGTCATCATTCTAGAGTCTATCAATAACTGATAAGAGCAGATGAGATTGGTTCATACCAACAGTTCAATAAATAACCTTTTCATCAAAGTGTGATATGCATGGATGAAAACTACCAACCCCTTTTGAGTTTTTATAGTTCTAATGTTTCAATGCGGGTTCCTTCAAGTGGATTAGAAAATGTGGAGTTATTTTCTATGTTGTTATAGTTTTGAAATTCAAACCTCACGGGTTACATGATCTATACTTCTTTTGAAAATTTGGAAACAATTAGGCGACGCGTAGCCAAAGCGCTATCGTGAGTCCTAGCGAATTTCCACCGTGGAGATGGTTTTACGCTGTAGAAACTGCATTTATGATGATAATTCGGCGAAACTTCATGTACACATTTATGTAACTGTACCTAACATTTGTACTACAAATAAACACAATCCGACTGGCCAAACCAAGCTGGTGGGGAAAAACTATAGTCACCGCCATTTTAGCTTGGATAAGAGGATTTTGTTGATTTTCGCTATACCTAGCGCCTACATAAAAGTGACAAAAACATGGATACTAAATGTATTCAAAATCTAATTGTATATACTGTAGAGGATTTTTGACATTACACTTTTTGGTGATGAACTAACCCCTTCGCTTTAAATATATGAACAAAAACACATAAAATAATCGTAGCAATTAAAAGAGTTCATGATAGAGCGGTATTACCTGTATAAAGAGTCTTTAATTAGTCACTGACTCATTAAAATGTTGTTATGGATAAAAAATATTTCGTGTTTTAAAATCGATTAATAAACACTATTAATAGGGTTAATTGATAATCTGGATGTTTTTGGAATGCTAGTCCACAAACAACTTAAGAAAACTTAGATATCGAAATGAATGTTCGATAACTGTCTGAAGTTAACTGTTTCGCTTCAACACCGTCGACAATGAAAACTTTATAATAGCCAATTATAACAGCATTGATCAAAGAATGAAGGAGTCTTATCTGGCTTTATCCAAGGTGAAGAAGTTCGACAAGTGCCACGATACGAAACCAAATTGAATCACTTTAAAATTCAATTCAATCACTTTCATTGACTGGGACTCGTGGCGTGGTCCTGTAATCCAGCTTCATGGAGGTCAGGGTTTGAGGATGATATAGGTCTAAAGCGGCTCAGATAGTCTCAGTGATCATCTAATGATACCTCCATCAACTCCTACCATCGTTTAGACATATCAGACCATCACCTGCGTGGTTCGGAAGTCACGTTAAGCCGTTGGTCCTTGTATTTCCATTGGTCATTGGGCTTTTAATTAATGACCCATTCTAAGAAAGAGTCGGCCTTAGTTTGTAACAAGACTACACCTCATAACTCATTACTACCACTCATCACACTCATCCTTCACCACATATTTGCCTTAAAATACCCTCATGAGAGTGGTCGGCATCCCAAATAGTGATTTAGTGAAATTTATTGAACTATTGAATGTATTATTTGAGAAGTATTTGGTTTTGTTATGTTCACAAAACATATTTTAATACAAAATGTGAGTTACTGTACTTGTAAACTGAAGTGAATGTTTATCAATTAGAATACATTTTTCTTTCCTATGAATGTTTTATTTATTATTATAGATGAGATATTCTAATAGTAGTTCGGTAGCAAATACAATATACAGGGTGTCCAGTAGTTACGGGATCAAACTTCACCAGGTGATTTATCAGGTCAAAATAAACAAACTATTTCCCATAACACATAGTCCGATCTTCAAACTTTATAGTAAAAGTACAAGTATAACAAAACGTGGCACATGTTTTTACAAACATATTAAGACCAAGTTTGTTGTTCTGAAATAATTAACAACGGAGAAGTTTTAGTTTTTCTGAGAGAACTTCTTCATTTACATATGTTTTTAAAATGTAAATAAAGTAATGCACTCTGGTAAACTTATATTTTTCCGTTATTAGTCAAAGAATTTTTGCTATGTTTTGTTATACTTGTGTTTGTACTACATAGTTTTGAAGTTATTGTGTTATTAGAAAATTAATAAGCCCGCCATTTTGAAACCGTTAGGGATAAAAATTCAAATCTAATTTTTAAATACTGGCTTTAACTACACTAACAAGTGTGCAAAGTTTTAAGTTTATAACTTAATGTACCTTGGTGATAAAAATATTTAGTGACAATACAGACAGACAGACTGATGGAAAAAATAGGCGAGATTCACTATGTGTTGTGGGAAATTAATCACCTTAGACTTGATTAATCACCTGGTGAAATTTGATCCCTCAATTACTGTACACCCTGAATATATAAAGCGTACCGAAATGCTTAAGTCAAAACTTGAAGAAAATCACAACACGTAGATGTCGTACAAATCTTTACATCACCGTTACCTGCTTACTCGTTTATTTTTAGAGCATCGAAAAAAAACCGCAATACATGTTTTTTAGTACCAATCGCCGAAACTATACGTAAAAATCATTTAGAATATCTAAAGGTTCTGCCAAGTCATATGTTATCAATTAATCTCCGTTACAATCAGTCGTTCAATAAATGTGAACACGACAAATTGGTCAGTAATGGATGAAAGCTTATAATGTGGTATTATTAACACGTTTGTCCATAACCCATTCCCCACAGTACCGTCATTACTTAATGCAATGAATTATTGTATCAGTGGATAATAGGACATAAACCAGTGTAGACATAACAATGACTCATTGTTGTAATTGTTTATCATTTTAATGTTTATTATTCACGTATAGGCCTAGTCAGACCATAAAAGTAAGTTAAAGTGGTTTTGAAAAGTTAGCTTTTCTTGGTGCCCAGACTTGCTTCATCCCTTTGGTATGAGCTTTTTTCTTTATCAGTCCCATTTCCTTTTAGGCACTATCCTCTAACCAACTTGACAATAAAAACTCTAAATGTTTTCTATAATAAATATCCATTTAACTGATACCTGCCTCTTTTAAAATTTCCTTAATTGCATAGATCCACTCCTTAACAAGCTATATCACTAAATCACTCTAAATCACTATTTGAGATGCCGACCACTCTCATGAGGGTATTTTAAGTCAAATATGTGGTGAAGGATGAGTGTGATGAGTGGTAGTAATGAGTTATGAGGTGTAGTCTTGTTACAAACTAAGGCCGACTCTTCCTTAAAATGGGTCATTAATTTATAGCCCAATGACCAATGGAAATAAAAGGACCAACGGGTAAACGTGACTTCCGAACCACGCAGGTGATGGTCTGATATGTCTAAACGATGGTGGAAGTTGATGCGGGTATCATCAGATGATCACTGAGACTATCTGAGCCGCTTTAGACCTATATCATCCTCAAAACCTGACCTCCATGAAGCTGGATTACAGGACCACGCCACGAGTCCCAGTCAAATTTAACACAAGCGACACTAAAACTAACATACTGACCAGATAGGTCTTAATTTGTATAAACGCTAAATAGTAATTTATCACTAAAGAATTATGAAGACAAAACGTTTGGACCGAACCGGGACTTGAACCCGGGTCTCCCGTCTCTCACTTGCCGGGTCAGCATAATCGCCCTGCAAGCGAGAGACACGGGTTCAAGTCTCGGTTCGTTCCAAACCTTTAGTCTTCAAATTTTTAGTAATACTGACCAGATAAATTTACTACATTTATAATATAAATCAACAGTATTGTATAAATATTGAAATTTGAGCCTGGCGGTGTAAAATATGTATAAGATTTTCAAGGCTTTTATACCCCATTTAGTGTATTAAAAATGTTAAACCAAAACTTAGTTTAGGCAGCGAACTTTTAATTTAGGTTTTATAATTGATTCGGTATTTAGTCAAATAGGGATATTTACGGCATGCCAGAAACGTTATATTTTAATCATTATATGTTTCTTCAAACAAATCGGGCCTACCAACTACTTATTATTGGAGCTATTTTTAGTAAAAATGCTTCAACCCTGATTTGCTGATTAAAAATGTTTCCCATATTTTACTGAGACCGACGAGAAGCACGATTTAGAAATATTAATGAATTAAAGGAAAGAACGAAAATTGGTTTTATGATTTCATTTGAATCGGGTTATAAAGCGTAAACTTACAAATTAATCAATACTGTGACTTGGTTTGGTCGAAAAAGGATTGGTTAAAAAAGGCAGGATGGAAAACCTCCGAAGATTCAATCACCAATAAACAAAGTCCCAAGACTTACACATGTCCCCGACAAGGGAAATAACCGCAACTTTCTCTCTAACCCGCTGGCTTTAAAACTATGAGTAAAACTCGTATGTATGATTTTGTTCAAAGAAACACAGCTGTGGTACTTTTTTTTTATTTATTTGTATTGCTGTAATACATTCTGTATTAAATCAACTCTAATCTGTACTAAACTTTAATCTAGTTCTTCCGGTTCACACAACGTCATAATTAGTCTTGAAATATTTTGGCCTCGCTGTGGAGTACAATATTCAGTCACTGATTGGCTGAAAATGAGGTGGTAGCAGGGATGCCAACTGTCCATTGGAGCAGGGATGGTAACAACCAACCGGACAGCAGACAGCAAGTAGCTCAATTTCAGCCAAACAGTGACTGAAGATAGTACTCCACAGCGAGACTGAAATATCCCAACATAATTATGATGTTTTGACGTGGTGTTAACAGAAAGAACTATATTTCAGTTGTTACACCGGCCGCGAAAGCCTAAGAGTTATTTATCAGTAATGTTAAGAATTTAAAACCTATACGAAACCTTTATTTTTTGCCAGTTTTAATAGCATAATCCCATAGAGTTTTTGAAAAAAATTGTAATTTAAAATAAATTGTATGTTAAATGTGGCATTTCAAACCCAATTTCTTGGAATCTTTAAAAATTATAACAAATTACCAAGTTGGGATAAAAACATTTCTTTGCGCTATTATATTTGCGTTGAAAATCCCTTCCTTTGAGGTATCACAAGAAGGTTTGTATTTGAACATTTGGGGGGCCACATCCCGGTTTTTGGGTGGGGCTTTTTTGACTCAAAGTACGTTAAAACAAACTTAAGGCTGCCATAAAACGGGGTTTTCAAAACCTACCCTATTTCAAAAGTTAAGTTGGGTGGGTGGGGGACATTTAAAACTCACCGTGTAAATAGGATCATACATAAAATAGGAATTTTAAATAATTAAATTAAAACACTTGGGCACAGCTAAATAACAGGTGTTACCAAACCGTGGGTTACTAGTTCCAACAAACTTAGAAGATGAAATAAGTTGTAGCAAAGGAATGATTTCAGACACATCCCCTTGGATTCACCACAACTTTGGGAAGGATTTATTCACAGAGAAACATTCGCCTCAATGCGGGAATTCCCTTGGTTTTTGCCATAAATATGAAATCAGCTTTCATGTTCTAAAGGAAACCTCGACATTTATACGTGTTGAACACTAATTCGGTTCGTCGAAGGTGGATTTACTCTGATGAATACAAAGGGTTTTATATTTCAAAACTGTAAACTTCTTTCAAAATTCGTTTTTATAATTTTTTATTTGGTTTAAATGCGGATTCACATTGGATGCGATTGTAGATTACGGATTTCATAGATGAACCGTCAGAGATTAAGTAAAAACCCAATAACAACGTTCATTTTGAATGTGTCTAACAAAAGACCTAAACCGAAGGGACAAATGACAAATTATTCGATATTAAAGTTTAAATTAGTTTTTTAATGGAATTTTCTTTGAAACAATGAGATATTCATGCCATCAGCATGGTAAGACCAAGGCGGGGGACCATGAAATGATCATGACCCCCAGAACAAGTTTTTTGCATACATGTGAATCCTCTCTATAGGTCAAATCTTTTTCTAATTTTCATACAATTTTGCCCAAATGTTCCTTTTGTAAACATCTCAAACAAGTTCATTAGCCAGCTAAAAGTACCCTTTTGGAGGGGTGATGTCTAACCAAAAAAACTGTTTAAATTACCAAAAACAGTAACATTCTTCCGATTCTGGTGATACTTGAAATAAATATGTGTTTTATTGCCATCTACCAATAAACTACAAATTATAACCGTTCATTTTGTCGTTTCAAAATTGTGGACGAAGATTTTTCGTTTTAACAACGGAATGAGTTGTCCAATTTTAACGATATTTCAAATGCGTTATTTCTTCATGGTATGTAATAGGAAAAGAAAGATAAATCTGAGCAATATTGTGTCAATTGTGCATAGATGCCACATGGCTGATGCAGAAAAGTCAACATAGTTTGGGAGCCCAAGCATAGATAGCGCTGCGAGGGAATTCTTTAAGACTCTCGAGTAAAGCCCCTAACGCACGCACAAGTTTTTCGTTTTCGAAAATTGGTCACGTTTAAGTCATTGACATAAGACAAACTCGAACATGTGGAGCCGAGATGGGAGAGAAACGTCAAGAGATGGCAGCGCTACCTGTGCTTGGGCTGCCGCAACTAAGTTGATTTTCCTGCCTCAGCCATGTAACATGTCCAATCTATCTACCATAACATTATCTTTGGTTCTATGAAAGCGATGCTCACATCCTAGCTTGAATAAGTGCGCAGAAGGGCTCAGAACAGCGCCTGTCTCACGGGACCTGCTGCTTGTCTCTTAGTGTTATTGTCTGTTCACTTTGAGGAACTTGAAGAAGGCTTTATTCACACAGAAACGCTCTTCGCCTCGAACACGAGATATTCCCTTGGTTTGTGGCCATGAATGTGATGTAACTTTCCACGCTCTAAAAGAAAGCTTGACATTTTTACGTGTCACAGAGGATTTGAATCACTAAGAGTGGTAGTTTTGTTTTTACTAGCCAAGGGCGAGTTCGTGGGTAGAAAACTACAGACGTGTTCAAGGCAACGTAGAAAAAGTACTATGTAATGCAATTTCACCGTTCAACCTCATTTTTACGTTTTGCATTAGGCTTAATACACGGAGTATCATAGTTGTACACAAACCGTTTGAAGATGTTTATAGGTCAGTGTCACAAATGTTTATGCCGTTGACAAAAAATGTGTCGAAAGGTGACACACCAGATACGTGATAATTTAGATGGACATCAGCTTGATCGATAATTTTACGTTAATGTTTACATTGTTACTTACTAGTTAATCCTTTCTGCTACTAGCATCTCATAGCAATTAAACCGTTGTCTCACGAAAAACTTAGATGAGAACGCATTTTTTCGGTAGTGACCCGTATGACTGTAATTCTAACTTTTCGTATGCCTCTTAAAGTTTTAGTTTGATTTTATTTGTACCCACAAAACCTTAATTCTTTTAGGGGACGAATAATCTTGTTTCATAATCAAACGTTAACTAGTTTAAGACAAATATTACCAGATCCATCCCCAAAATTTGTCGAGCCCTCTCAAAAACTCAAAGAAGACTGAAAAGCACTACTAGACAAATTATTTGATATATTTTATTGTAACGACAGGTGTTCAACACGTTATTGTGAAAATGACTAAGAAAATGGTGAGAGCATATCATTGAAGGAGAAGTGTTAAATTGAAGAGTCGTCAAACAGACGATAGAAGATAACACAAGTGTCCCTGATTCATGTTCAATACTTACTTTTAATGTTCTCAGCTGTCAAACAAACATCACAATTTAAACCTAAACATAGCAAATTCACCAAGATCACGACAATCAAACTTGACCACAATCAACAAGTGTCCATACAGAAGAGTACAACACAACACAAAACCATGCCTTGCCACATTCCAGACCCGTGACGTCATACAGAGAGAGACAGAGGTGCGTCGACAGAGTAAGAGAACAGTAGTGGAGAAAGTGGGGTTCTAGCACACAGACGACGTCATGCACCTTACCCAAGTGTGGGGCGGGAAGGGCGGAAATGGCGCGATGTCCTTGGTCGCCACGTGGCTGGGAAGCTCGAACCTGCCTCTCCTGAACTTCTTCAAGCGCTGCTTCTGTTTTTCACGAATATAAAGGGCCGCTTGCATGCTAGAAGATGTCATCGTCTACTGAACACCACCATGATGACCCCGCCTCTCCTTCTAGTCCACTGAGCACTTTCACCACGTCTCTGTCAGGTCCGTTAACACTCGAAAGCACAGCGAAGCGTCCGCAACGGAAGTTTTGACAACATATATTGTTTTGTTCTTAAATATCATACGTCGGCCATGTTGTTTTGAAACGTATAATTACCTTCTTTGTAGCCTGGAGATCCTGATGAAACTTAGATGCTAGATGAGGTGCTGACGATCGTTTCGGTCTAATAAGACCATCTTCGCACGATCACTAAACTAAAATAGTAGTTATAGTGTATATAATCAGTTATAGCGTTAGTTTAGTTTAGTGATCGTGCTCTGAAGATGGTCTTATTAGACCGAAACGATCGTCAGTACCACATCTAGCATCTAAGTTTCATCAGGATCTCCAGGCTACAAAGAAGGTAATTAACTTCAAATAGGTCCTGAAACCGGAAATAATAGTATATTGAAACGTATAATATTTAAGTACTACAAAATTTTAAAATTTATAAGTTGAACTATGAATAAAATTTTAATGATACCAATAACGTAAGACCGAGCTACTATCGTCTAGTTCGACGGATTATTTCTAGTAGGACTTAAAACCAGAGTATATTCGTGCAGTTCCTTACTGAGACTATAATATATTTAATAGTTTAAAATAAACTGATTGATGATAATATTTAAAACCTATAGTTTTAAATTCATTAAAAAACTACAACATATATTACTAAAATTTTCTTTTCTACTTCTCACGAACGTATTGAACTCGTTATGCCCTATGCATACTTCTTCGATCGTGATTTTCATCAAAACATATCATAACTTCCAACCAATAGAATAACCAGTTAAGGTGTACTCGAAACGTCATGAAAGGTCTGTGAACAGTTGCTCAATCCTAACATACCTGGGATGTTTCAAGATATAAATAAAATATTATAATTGGCCCCTTATCCAAAAGCATTCTCTCCTTGTAATACTGTACGTTTCAAGAAAGTGGATTTTTAAAGTTAACGTGAAAAAATTAGTCACGAAATTTGAAACGCACTGCTTAACGAGAGGAAAATTAATGAGGTGTCTAATTTATCGATAGGTTTTCCGCATAATGAGGTCTTTCTTTATTTTAGTAAAGGCTATTGATAGTAACGTCTTTGTTCTGACTGACACCCTATTCAACCATGTTTCAATTAATTTTCTGTGTCGTATCATGAAGAATTGTTAATAAAATTCCGAACTTATGGTATAGACTATAGAGGTTAAATTCAATAGTTCTATTTTGAGAAAGCTTTACTGAATCATTACAAGAACACTACTAGTGTTACAAGAAATCAACCTGAAAAATTAGTAAAGTTTATCTAGTAACTATTTTACTAAACACACAGTACACTGTTTGATTTCATCACTGTGCTGTATTTTTCAAATGAATTTATGATTGTCGTGTAAACAATAAACTCTCAGTGTTTTTTGGCGAAGTTTGTTTTTCGGATTCAGATGGGCTTTACCCGACGTGTTTATGTTTTGTTAAAGCTTTGCTGTGTTTGTTTATTCAAGGGTTGTTTTTTATAACCAGATAGTATGATTGAATGTACTCAGAGAATCCAAAGTAAAATGTCAATACCTGTACGCAGATAACAGCGAGTTTTGGATATTTGGAATAATAATAATAGTAAAATAATTTATTGCAATTTACAAAACATTTGCATGGCAATCGTCAAAAATGCTAGAAACCTATAGGTAATATTTTGCTTTTCTTCCTTACATCGAAATTATCTTAAATCATGCACGTTTTGTTTGCTTTTGACAGGTAGTGATTATAATAAACTATTTTTTGTTTAACCAAGTATTAAAACTTTACTGGAATTCACACTGCCTAAGTACGGACTACTCAGCAAAAAAGTGTCCCACTCAAGCTTAGCCTCCATTTTGTATAAATTATAAATTTCTCGAGTACCCTGTATATTTTACATACAGTATCCTGCAGTACAAACACTTGTGGTAAACTTTTGATACATAATTATTATGTTTATTTTAAATAAAATCTAAAGTTTTCCTGAAAATCTAAAATTTTAGAATTTATGTAAGTAGTTGTTTTCCGATTTAAGGATGTAAAATACTGAGCTGTCTAGCATGTAATATATTTAAATTTAAATTTACTCTAAAAACAAAACTATGTTAAATTCTTTCAAAAAATAAAGAGTTTGCGACTTTCTAAGTTTCGTTGATTTGAGACACCGACCACTCTAGAAGGTATATTTAGCCGAATATTGGATAATATAGGAGAGTAAGACAAGAATTTCGATAAACAGTATCCTGTAACTAACTAGGGACGACTGTTTCACAAATTAGGTTCTTGATTAAAAGCTCGACGATCAATGGAAATGGACCAATGTCTCAACGTGAATTCCAAACTACGGGAAGTGGCCTTTGTGAAAATTTATTCCTGCAGCGCCGGGGGAATTGAACCCGGGCCGATTTGGTGCGGAGCACGCACTATACCACTAAGCTATAAAGCCACCACCACAAATACTAGTTAAATAGGTCCTGAATTTTATTGGGTTTAGCAATTTGAAAACGCTCACTTATTGCTTTGAAATATCAATCGTTCAAAAAAGAGGTATAGCCAAAAAACCATAAACCTAATTTACTTTCAGTAAATAAGACAGGAATTTTTTGGTTTTATTTAAACTAATATTTAAATCTAGTTCCGTATAAATTGGTTATTTCAGTAGCTGATATGGTGATATTTCGAGTCTGTGAAATGTTAAAGTACACTTGTATTACAAATGTGTAAATCCTTAAACAACTCTCTCGTGGCATACGTCAAAACAATTCCGGCTCACACCGTGTCAAAACATCAATATAATTTGCTTGAAATATTGTGGTCTCGCTGTGGAGTACCGTACCATCTTCAGTCACTGATTGGCTGAAACTGAGCTACTCGCTGTGTGCTATATAGTGTGCTATCCTATTGGTCACAGGGCTGCCAACCGTCCATTGGAGCAGTGATGCCAACTGTCGATGTTTTTTACTAGCTGTGACACTATCGAAAATACTTCTTCAGGACTGGTTGCCAACTTATGGAAAGTTTAATGCTGTCCTCTTCGTTGAAGTTATTATCATTTTTAATATGATGGGAAATTATTATCATATTTTGATGCGGTGTAAAACGGAGCATTTAGATTATACGAGTAGTATAAATCCTTGTTTGTTGAAAAGTAAAATATACCTTTGGGTTTTTACTTTTAGAACTTATTACAAAACTAGTTTGTCGTTTTAAATGTTTCAATATTGTTTTAATTGAACCCACTTTTCTATAACAGTTTTATGGTTTTCACTTCACAAATAGGCTTCTGGTAGACATTGCTTTCCCGAAAATTTTCCAAAATTAAATCAATCCCAAAACAACATGCCATAACACATGACCAAGTGCCTCATATCATTGCTAAATTGCTATTTGCTCGATGAAAAAACGCTTTTCACCTGTGTTTTCAGAGACTAATTCTAAACTGAGCAATTCAGAAAGCAGCATTCAGAGAAGATATTTACGCGGGAAATCGTATCAGGCAAAACTGATGGTTATCGATATTTAAGTTATTGTTGACTTAAGCATAAATTTAGTAATGTTATTAACATTGTATGCTGCTATGCATAACTATAGTTAATCATGCATGACAGTGCGAATTGGATATTAAAAATGGCAAACCTGATCCCAATTTTCACTGCGTTGCGATGTGGTCCTGAAAGCTCTATAGAGAATTAGTAGTTTGCAGTGATTAAGTGAAACTGTACAATTATGTTTAGTTAATGAAAACAAATTACTGAAAGGAAAAACACTATACCTATGTATGTGTACTGTTTTAAATTGATTCAAATGAAAACTGTTATTAAGTATGAACTGTTCAATATTTAATAATTTAAAAACTTAACATAAAACCTTTGATTACGTATACAAGTGCTTAATACTTACTAGTGGGTTTACAATCTGTGTAAATATGTAGGTTTTTTATACACTTTTATTTCAGTAATTTTACAACCATGACTCTATTAGATCGCTTAGACTCTGTTAAGGGGTTTTTATCATAAAAAAACAGTCGAAAACATTTCTTGTATTTTTTAAATCGACGAGATATTAAGTATAACCAAAGACTGTGATAAAATAGGGAGATGGCACAGAAAGGCTGAGGCAAGAAAATTAACATAGTTGCGGCAGCCCGAGCACAGATAGCGCTGCGAGCGCTGCTGTCTCTCGCTATCTTACCCCACCGTCGGCTCAACATGCTCGAGTGTGTCTGGTTTCGATGACTTCAACATGCTCATTCAACATTACAACGAGCTCAATCTCAAAACAAATTCATCAAAATCAAACTTCATTACATTTTGTCTACGGGAAAACGACTCAGATAGTCCCACAGTAATAGTGGATGACACTGAGATCGAAGAGGTCTACTCAGTTAAATTCCTTGGAATACACCTTGATCGAGGTTTGACTTGGAATACTCACGTAGACCACGTTTGCTCAAAACTATCCTCAGGAATTTATGTTTTGAGGAAACTGTCCGAATACTGCCCAACTCGATGACGGCGTATTACGGAGTAATTTACCCACACTTATCTTACGGATTGACTTTGTGGGAGGTTGAACAAAACAAATTGGTCTAGGATTGTTATTCTTTAAAACGAGCAGTCAGAATAATCGCCAAATTGCGAAGGAGAGAGTCGTGTAAAGGCATTCAAAGTCTAAAACTGTTGACTCTACCTTGACTCTATTTTGGAGACGTGTCTCTTTTCAAATCAAAGGTAGTACCATAAGAGGTACAGACGTACACTCTATGAAACTAGAGGCAGGAACAACTACCGAACTGGGAGACACAGAACGGTAGTTCATGAACGTTGCCTTTCCAGGCAGGAGTTCATTTCGTCAACAGTCTACCAAATTCGTTCAAAATGCCCTGAGCCTAAGGTATTCTAAGCTCGTCTTAAAACAATTCTGATTTCTCAAGAATTTTATGATACAGACGAGTTTATGGCACTCAATTGGGAGACCCTATGATTGGCTGACTGAATAGAAACTAGAGTGGCTACATTCGAATGCATGGGAGAGTGAGTGTAAAACCGTATGTTTGAATGAGATTTAGATGTAAGAATGCAAGGAAAATTTTAGATACTCAAACATTTGACGATTTCGATACATTTATTGTAAATGTGCAATAAAACATTTATTTGTTTATTTACTCGTACTTAAATGTGGAAAATTGTGCAATTTTCAAGAGTGAATGACCTTTCACTTGCGTTAGTGGCTCTTCTTGAGACGTTTAATAAAGTTCCCTCGCAGCGCTATCTGTGCTTGGGCTGCCACAACCATGTTGATTTTCCTGTCTCAGCCAATCGACATCCATGCGCCACCATCTACCTATTATACCATCTTTGGTACAATAAAAAGCAAAGTTCAACAAACTTCTTATCTAATCTGTGCATTCAAATCAGCTGCAAACTACTTCGGTACGTTAAAAGTGAAAGTAAAACAAGGTATGCGACTTGGCGTGTTCTTTAATGTGATTGTATCACACAATACAACGTATACCGTACTTGAGTCAATGTATAATATTTGTGTTATTTTTTCAGCCCCCAAAACAATGCCAAGTCAGGTTGTAGTTTTCAGTTGTACCGTTGCAACAATCTATCTTTAAAACTAACGTTGTGACATTTTGCTGTGAAGAACCGTGTGTTCAGTGGATCAGTTTTAGAAAGAATTTGCTAAATTTAATTAAAGATTGGGTTATTTATGTATTTGTATTAATCTATTTGTTTTTATTTTCGCTTAAACACACTATACTCGTATATAAAAAGAGGTTTTGGCAAAAAAAGATAAAATGTTTCACATCGTATTAAGAACATTACAGCTTGATCGTCGCAAGTAAAGAGTTCTCAATATTTGTTGAAGTAAAATACGATGAATATGAAGACAAATGTGTAGACCAAACCGGGCCTCGAACCCAGGTCATATTTAAGTAATTCTAAATTTATTTGTAATACACAAATTATGGAAATCCCTTGAGTCGTTTCAAAATAGCGGCCAAAAAGTTATTTTTCACTCAACAGCGTTATAAACAATAAATTTGAAACTAGTTTTCCATTCCCGATATGTATTAAAACGTGCGGTAAAAGGTCATGTAAGCCTGAGGCCACAGGCCGAAGCGAGGCTGTGAGCGTTTTCGTAATCCCTATTGTAATAATGAAATTCGCTTCACTCATGGCAGCGGTGCTGCGTGTCGGCCCGGTTGTTATTCGTGAATATGTGTCGAGAAGTAGGTGAAAGCTACGTGGCGAAGGACGGAGTAGTTAAGTTGAAGAACTATCGTGCCAGACACTCTCAAGAAGCCTAAACCATCGACCAGCCCTCAGCCCTCACTCAAACCGGAATAATCCGCTTTTATCCGGTTATTATAACTAGGCAACTCTCCGCTGGAGGTACACATCGATGGATAACTTAAGTGGTTCCTTGTAATGTTTGAACAAAACTGTTGGGTAGAATTGTTGGTTTTGTTGGGGGAAAAGTAGAGTTTATTTTAGTAGGTGAGGTATTAAGCACTATGTAAAGTGACAATTTATATAGTTTAAAAGTGTATTTTTTATGTTAGGAAATGAAATATGAGAATTTGGAATTTCTTCCTATTCTGTTAACAATGTTTACAACATTCTCAAATTTGACACTTTGTTTCTAGTGCGTGTTCAACGAGTTTAGAATTGGATGTCTTTACTTATGTACTTTGATGCTTTTGATACTTTGGTGAAGATGGAATGATTATAAGGGTGATGAGTTTTCTGATGACATGTAGTCTTGTAGTCTTGAGATGTACAAACTAGGACCGACTGTTCCCCAGATTGAGTGATTAATTACAACTCAAAGAGATGGCCCAACGACCAATGAAATGGACCAACGGCTTAACGTGACTTCTGAACCACAGGGAGTGGCCATCGTTAAAAGTTATCACTGCACCCGGGAATCGAACCCGGGCCGATTTAGTGCTGAGCATTCACTATACCACTGAGCTATGGCCACCTCCAACTTTTTGAACATTCACTAAATCAAAACCACATAGTTATATTTGCGAATATAAAACTTATTGCAAAGGTCTCTAGGAGAGTCAGGAATAAATTAGAATGTTACGTCATCAACCATGAAAATAATACTGCGATTCCCAACGTTCGATTTAGCTTCAAGAAAGGTTCATGTCCATATGAGTTAAAGATGGTTAAAGAAGTTAAAATCCACTAAATCTCTTTTCTAGTATTCATTTCATAATATAGTAGTTAAACTATTAGGTATATTTATGTTACTTTGTGTTCCCTTCATATCTTATTACCACATGTTTAGGTTTGAAATCGTTTAAGATACACATAATTTGTTATTTTTAGTCTGAAAATACCTGAGAGTATGAAAGGTCTTATTGAATTTGGAGTGCTTAATTCATCATAGATTATTTTTTAGGTTGAAATATTATTTCAGACGATGTCCATCGTTTTTTAGTGAACAAAAATACTCGACGTTTCGGGATCTGGAATCTGAGCCCGTCTTCAGGTGAAAAGTAACCGTTTCACCTGAAGACGAGGTCAGATGTCAGAATCCCGAAACGTCGTGTACCTTTTCTGCACTCAAAAGCTATAGAAAACGTCCGTCATGAGATCTCAACCTCAGAAATTGTACCATCATCGACAACAACCTAAAACATTATTTTTAAACTTTTAAGTACAGAAATCTCTTAGGCTACTTAAACCTTTAAGCGGATCCGTGGTGGATTGGTATCGCGCGTGACTCCGGAGGTCATCACTCCGGTGGCGCGGGTTCAATTCACGTCACAATTTGTAATGTGACTAATACGGTGACGCTAGGTAAAGGTCGAGGTTGAGTGGTAGAGAGGACTTTGTAGTCCTATTACTTCGCCTCGTTAAACAAGACAAACTTTACCTTTACCTTTCTAGTAAGGGAGTTTAAAGTAATGCTTATAAATTCCACCCTAAACCCAAAGAGAAACCAACATGCTAAAAGATGACAGAGTGGTTCACCATATTTCACCCCAACCTGCGTATTGTTAGAGACAGCGGTTAACCCACGGGTTTATAAGGGAGACTTCACGTCGGAAATGGGGCTTAAGTTAACCTTGGTTTAACCCTCGTTGTGCGGTCGCATGTCTTTGTGAAGTCTAACCGAGCCTACCCACTCAGGAGGCTTAGGTTCGAGGTGAATATACATTTGACTTAATATACAGGGTTATTCAAAAAGAATGTCCTACTTTCATCCGTCTGTAACTTTTATAGTATGAGTGATTCATAAATAATTTACATGTCGTTAAGAAGTTTCAAAGTTTTGTTTACATATACTGTAAAGTGATTTCCGCTTTTAATTAACAAAGGAATGGCTGCCCATTCAAAAAAATATTTTGCGTTCCTGAATTTCCAAAAAGCCAGTCAGTTCAGTTCAGCGAGAGTTTCGTCGTAGATTTGTGATTTCCTCGTGAATTTCTTTTGTGGGGATATGTAAGGGTTTACGTACCTTCTCTGACGAAAACCTAGGTGACCTGCGGAGCCGTATCAGAGCTGCAGTCAATACCATAAATCAATATCAACTTCGGATCTACGGGAAAAATGTTCGATTGTCGGCTAGGCTTTTGCCGAGCAGTTAAGGGAGGACATGGTGAGCATTTATAGAAGTGTACCAAGGAAAACAAATTTTGAAAAGTGCTTTTTTCACTAGTATTAAATGTATGTATATTTAAGTAGTAATACACGAGAGAGAGTTGTTTGAAAGTAGGACATTCTTTTTGAATAACCCTGTGTCTCGTGTTGAATGAGCAGCCATCTTTTTGGTATACTAAAAGCGAAATCACTTATCAGTATATGTAAACAAAACGTTGAAACTTCTTCTTTTCAACCGTATGTAAATTATTCATGAACCACTCATACTATAAAAGCTACAGATGAATGAAAGTAGAACATTCTTTTTATTAACCCTGTACTGGTTCGTACATTGTGACCTTACGTACCCCGGAGTGAGGTTTTAACATGCCTTTAGCATTTAAAAAAGGTTTAAGCTAAATTTACTTTTTACTTTGGTTATGGTCTTATACATAAGGTGAATTTTTTACTTTTCTAAGTATAAAGTAACTTTGAATTTACGTTTCAATTTTTTTAAGTAAATATTAGTTTAAATCGACGAGTGATAGTTATTTTAATTACCTCAAGGGAAATAAACCTCACTTTTAACTTCATCAGTTAGATCTAAGCACGATGGTTAAGATACGAATAAAATAGTTGTTATAAAAGTCATTATAGGCAAATCCGTTGAGTTTTTAATTTTGGTTTTGTGTAAAGAGTATATTTTCAATGAACGTAATGGAGGCGTTATTTCTTACATTTTATAATAATAAATCGTAAAGATTAATTAATGAAACGCGAACTGTGATAAATTGTCATAACCGAAAACTTTCCAAAGAAATCTCACAATACCAGAACACATGATAAACCAAGTACGGATAATTTGTTCATCAAAACAAAAACGAAAATTAATCAAAAAGCACGTTAAGGTAATCCGAGATTAAATTAGCATTTAAGGAGGGGTTACTCTCTTGATGAGTACAGTCTGCTCATAAATTCTGCCCTGACTGCTGCCACTTGCACGCAAAGCCTGGTTCCCTCACACGAAGCTATATTCCATTCATATTCAAGCTATATGCCAGCTATATTCAAGAGTTAATATTCCTCCGTTCTAAGAAACCCTACTTAATTTTTAAATAGTTTGAATGAATAGGTTGTATGTATGTTGATACGTTGAAACGAGTAAACCAAACCTTCTCTTAATATTTACTTACGCTTTTGAATTTAAAAATTCAACGAATATGGAGTAACTGTTAGACACACGTTCTAGTGGTCAAAAACTGGGACTCGTGGCGTGGTCCTGTAATCCAGCTTCATGGAGGTCAGGTTTTGAGGATGATATAGGTCTAAAGCGGCTCAGATAGTCTCAGTGATCATCTGATGATACCCGCATCAACTCCCACCATCGTTTAGAAATATCAGAGTCACGTTTAGCCGTTGGTCCTTGTTTTTCCATTGGTCATTGGGCTATTAATTAATGACCCATTCTAAGGAAGAGTCGGCCTTAGTTTGTAACAAGACTACACCTCATAACTCATTACTACCACTCATCACACTCATCCTTCACCTCATATTTGCCTTAAAATACCCTCATGAAAGTGGTCGGCATCTCAAGTAGTGATTTAGTGGGCAAAAACGTTGTTTGGAAATTCACATTCAGGTTGTAGGAAAGACTTGGGGTTACAAAAAGACTTTTCACCCTATTAAAGGTGCTGACTAGCTCATCCATTAACAGCTTAGAGGAGCACACTGAGTTTTTGTTAACGTGTCAAGATTGTTGAGTCTGCTAACTACACCAACCTTTTCTTCATGGACTACTGACCATGCATGATGTCATACTAAATTGTTCCAGAGTGTAAAATTCAGACGGTTAAAATCACACGTCACTCGATGAGCAAGTTCCAATCACTGCTGTACTTCAAAACTAATATGTTCTCAACTACTAAAAGCCATGATTATCACATCATCTTCATATAGTATGTTCTGAAATGTTCACAGCACAAACTGGGTTGGGCACAGTAATGTAGGTTATGTCCAGTGAAGAGAGGTCCCACTCTGCTCTCTGTGTCGTATAATGAGCTTCCTCGTCTCTCTTGAGTCCTGCACTCTTCCCTTCCTCTCCTTCACGTGTCTCTAATCCCAACGTGGTCCAAATCAAAAGGTCTCTTATAAAAGAATAAATTAAATTATGGGTTTAAAGCACGTTGAACCATTTAAACTAAACAGATTATTGATCATTAACGTTTTCCGAATGAAGGGCGCAATGTTTAAAATTTCTGCAAATAGAAACGTAATTTTCAATGGGTGATGGTATGGGCGCACCACGCTTGGTGATGGATTTGCGAAGACGTCTGTAGAGAGTGTATTGTCTGTGGTGAGCTGGGTAGGTCATGTATATCAACTACGAACTGTACAGGCCCGCAGGTTCGTGTCATGTCGACGTTTCTCTCCACTCCTCGCTGATTGCATCTTAATACCTGACTATTACTCTGACCGCCAGTCTTCCTTATAATCCCATCCGACATTATTACTCCACTTTCTTTGCCTTTCTTACCTTGTAACTTCTTTGTTCCTCAAGAATACGTTGTTTGGAATCATTCAAAGGTGTGTTAGGGGTTTCAACTTCTTCTACGATATCTAACATTTCAAGGGATATTTTGAGCTGGATTAGCTAATTTATCGCACGCCTTATTTTATTAGTAAGGTATTTGGTTATTTTCTATCCTAGTAAGCGATTGATTCAATGCAATCGTTCAGTATTATATCATAAAACAACTGAATAATTACTGAACTTTTTAACGTAGTATTTCAGAGGAGGCCTAATTGAAAAGTGTCCAGTGACAGTTTAGAATTCAGATTGAATTTAATTAGATATGTCTCATGCTACTTCTTAAGTCTAAATAATACATCACGGACCATATCTTACAAGAAACACCTAACAAAGGAATGAGAATCCTTGCCAAATTCCGGCATTATTTGTACACACTGAAATAATGTGCCCTACATAGAAGTATTTATGGAATAATTGAGCAAGGAAATACTGTTGGTTATTCAACGTTAAGATCAGAGGAACGGGAAATATAAGGGAAGGACTCAAGGGACGAGTACAGAAATACAAGGAAGCTCGTTATACGGCTCGGAGAGGGACCCCTTCTCGGCTGGACATCGCCTTGGTGACATCACATTTCAGACTATTCATATGTGATTAAAATTTTCTAGTGAACTTAGTGAGTAGGAAGGTTCCATCACTAAGGAAGGGGAGGGTTGTAGTAAAAGTGGTGAGAGCCCAAAGTGACCTTTTATGGTTATCCTGGAAGTGATGAGAAGGAACAGAATAGGTAGGGAAGTGAAACTGACATTGACTGGGACTCGTGGAGGTCCTGAATCCAGCTTCATGGAGGCAGGTTTTAGGATGATATAGGTCTGGAAGCAGCTCAGATAGTTTCTGATGAATTTTTTTAACTAAACAAAAAATATTATATTTCTTTTAAAGTAGTCTATCACTGTTGTATAGAGACTAAGTAATTCCATTTTTCTACTAAGGTGGTTCTGCTTGAGAATTTTACTTAATTGGCTTTAGAACAATGTCATACAACTATTCGTGTGAAAATTATTTATTTTCATTTCGTTTTGGAACCAACTTGATTAATTGGGTATGTCGATTGAGACACCATAAAACAAATTAATTCAACAGTTACACATCAAAATTTCGTGTACCTTTTAAAATTGAATTGTGATAACTGCTTTTGGGAATCATTAGTGGTCAAGGCTTAATGTAGTGTCAACCTTTAGTAAGGTGTTAAAGTCTCTTTCATGAATCATATAAATGTGTTAAGCAGAAACATACTAAGCCTAAAGGGAAATGGAAGTACCTCATAGGGTTCCTATCTATTGTAGAAATCTTCAGGTCTTAGAAAATACTAAAAACAGGTCAATTCGTAGAATATAAGTCTAGGAATTGGATTCTCGAGAGAGTTGTAGTATTCAAGACGCTTAAGTCACTTGGGGGAATTGTTTTATTGCTGGTCCCAAACCTAATCTTGTTGGAAATTTGAACAGGTAACATTGATTACCTGCAATCCAACATTGAAAACATTAGAAATTAAATATAACCGAAACGTGTAGTCACAAGTGCTACAGTGAATCCTGGCACGTGTTAAGTTTGAATGTGTTGTCCATGAGGCTTTGTGAACGTGAGTTACTAGAAGTGAAGAGGGCTCGTGTTGTACAAGAGGGCTACTCAGAGCCTTGTTGGATAATGAGTTTAGCCGCGCCTCTCTCTCCACCTCCACCCTCTCGAGTCCCAGTCCAACCAAGAGTTGAAGTATATCACTAAATCACTATTTGAGATGCCGACCACTCTCAAGAGGGTATTTTAAGGCAATTATGTGGTAAAGGATGAGTGTGATGAGTGGTAGTGATGAGTGGTAGTATACTACATATCATCAAAGGGAATCAGCTTTTAATAAAATCGGAATACTCATTTTGCTTTTATAGTGAAAACCCCCTTTTTTGGCCGCCATTTTGAAACTACTTGATGGATTTTTTACTAAATATACTGTTTTAGCTCATTAAAACCCCTCTTTGGTGAAGATTTGTTTTCGCTAATATTGGCGCAAGACTTGAAAAAACAGGTTATACAAATCTAGAGACAACCTTTGAGAACATAGACAACAACTTTTCAAATCTCTACACACACAAAAATAGCGTCCTAAACGGGGAACTACGAGAGCACTCTTTGAGCAACCTTTTCTGGGGTGATCAATCCTCTTAAATGCGACCAAATCGTGTGCGTCCGTCAGTGGATCTACTCAAGACCCCCAAAATAATTCCTTCGCAGCGCTATCTGCGTTCGGGCTGCCGAACTATGTTGAATTCCCCGCCATAGCCACGTAGCGTTTACGCGCAATCTACCTACCATAACACAATCTCTGATCGTACAACTGTCCCGTGTTTCATTCACGTCACAGTCACGTGACAGCGGTTACATCACGTGATCACGTAAACAGAGTTGTCACCACTGCGACAGCATTAATGTGTTCCCTATCAAGATACAGATCATAAGTGAGTATGCGGTGAAATAATCACCGGTGACGTATTCATTTCAACGTTTATTGCTGATTCTAACTATAGTTTTTTATAGGAGGTTCGCTTAAATTGTATCTGTTGACATTTGTATCAAAATATTTCACTCTATAAATATAAAAAATTGACAGACATAATCTCACCACACAAAAAAACTCTTGTTTATGTCGTTAATTTTCGAAGTCGGCTTCCAAGCTGTCTTATAAAACTGTGAATTAATTTACTATATATTAACTTCTAACATAACTATTAGTATTTTAGCGTTTTTTATGGGAAACCTCTGTATAACCACTTTTCACACCGTTAGTACTTCAAGAATAGAACAAATATTCAGTAATCATATTTGTGTGAGTAATTAAAATCTAAATGGTTCAAACATGTTAATTTGGGATGTCGGTTATTACATTGTACATACTGGAATGACCTTGACCTTGACGAGACCTTTACGTTTTAAGCCATAGAAAAACATCAGAAATCACCTAGAGTTCAGTGTAGTTTGAACTCGCAAATTAAAATCTTCATGTCTTAAACCCTATTGATAAAACACAGATTCAATGTCATGTTAAAGGTCAGTTTTGATCCCTCTAATATGATAGACACGTACAAACAGAGTGGCTGTAAGTCTACGCGAAGTTGGCAATAATAAGCCACCGAGTTGGGCAAAGTGTTTAGAAAGTTATGAACTGTTAATTGGGTTGGCCGCCGGCAGAGCGCTGCTCTCCCCTCACCTCCTCATCAACTCCCCCCCTCAGCAGTTTCTTTACACAGAAGAAAACTGGGTTAATAAGGAGAATGCAGCTGATCTCAGGCTTTGTAAATACCGCAGATTTTGTAAGTCGGTTGGAGCTATTTTATGCAATTAAGCTAACTTGTCTTGATTGTAATCACTTAATCTGAAGCGATGGAATGCTCGATGCGTTATTGTTTGAGTGAAAACTAGAGCGCAGTGGTGCTATCGTACGGGGACTCTTGGTACTAAGCCGAGATTGCCTGAAGTTATACGAGTCACCAGTGGCGCCCCCTAGACGGTTGGCTGAGGAACTACATCCGGCCGCTGACACACTTTTCCTTAAGTAAGGACACTGCGCGTCCACATAAAATGTTTAGTGTCTGAATGATTCTGTAAGGATTCTTCTTAGCAGTTGATTGAAGTTAAGGGCGATAACGTATTAGTGTAAAAAACTTAAGATTGAGAGTATTTGGAATTTTCAACTAGATCTTAAAAACAGACAGACTAGATTTTACCTACACATAATATTTGGATAAACCACGTTTATGGTTCTGTTTGCTGCATTTCTATTTCTGTCTTACTCCTATGTTTGAACAGTGCCACTGAAACCATAATTCAAATAGAGGTATTAAATGACAAAGCAATTTAAAGACCCGAAGAAATCCCATTCAACAAAATATTGCACACAACTCATACGACATACTATCGCCGGAGGGTGTGGTTATGATGATCTGATGATCAGTAGTAGATAGGTTAGGTCATCAAAAATAACTTATGCTAAAAATGTTAGCTGGTTGATTTTACAAAATAATGTTCATGGGAAAGCTTTTGAACACTTCGCATAAGTCCTCTGTATCAAAGTATTCGTACACCTCAGCCAATCGTTCCAAAAATGGTATTGGTTAATGCTGTACACGTGGAGAAATTCAACACCAATTTAATAATTATCTGATACAAACTATAAACCTGTTAAACAAAATTTAAGCTAAGTAATCTATTAGTAACAAACCATGCAGCCAACACCAAAACCTAACCTACAAAGCTGAAAACCAACCTCGGACAAGTCACAACTACCGAACCCGGTGATGCGTCCGTTCAGGTCCACATAGCTGGGCAGGCGCGAGTGGAGGCCGATAGGAGCGGTTCGCAGGAGGTGCGAGTCGTCGTGGCCTCTCAGCGGGAACGGCTCTTTCAGCTCAAAGTGGCGACAGTTGTCCGGCAACTTGCCCAGCAACTGTTGCTCGTGCTGACGCATGTTGTAATGGTCCGCTGAGGCCGGCGCGTGCTGAGCTTGCAGCTGGTTGAAGCGACGCTGCATCTGCTGATGCACCACGTCCGGCGCTGAGTGCTGCTTCTTGACATTTCGTCTCGCTTGGCGCGAAGCCAGGGAGGCCCCGCCTGCTGCTGCGTACATGACGCCTCTTCACTCATGCAGCGAACTCACGACTACGCTTTGATCTTCGATCTTTGGAAATTTTGCTGCTGTTTCATTTTTGACTTCGGTGGGTTTATTACTTCGGATATTTACAGTTTATGCGTTGCTTTCGGTGAAGCACACTCAGGACATTCTTCTGTGTCGATTAGTTTGGAAATAATGTCACTCTATTTTTCAGCAGAGTTCTTTTCTTTTTCCAAACTAAATAAATTTACGAATGAAACATGTTCACAGATATTCTTGACTACTTTGACATCCATTAGTTTCCTTCTATCAGTAACGTATATTGCTTACGTGAAAAACTCAATAAAAAATCCTATTTTCTGATGAATTATGAACACCGAATCTACTAACATTTATTTTCACTAGCACAACATCAAATCCATATAAGTTTCTTGACATTTAATAAAATATTTGTTGTTTTTCTTCAACAGCTATGTTATCTTTGATTGAAATGTCTATTATTGCTGAGTTTCTACGTTGACACCAGGATCCTCCTTCTTCTAACATGTGATTGTACGTGTTTTAATCAAAGCTCTTAAGTTAGGTAGTTTACTTATCCTAGTGATTATCCATTTCTTATTTGTCTCGGTTGTGCGTCTTCACCCAATTCCACACGGAAACGTCCTGAAACAAAAGAAAACGTGTCAAAATTGTTTAATTATACTATCAATTAATTTATTTAAAACATATATAACTAGAAATAGTAAAGGGCCCCATACACTCCCGGCGCGTTATGCGTCATAACAGTCCAAAACCGCCAGTGTGTGGGTGATTCCGAGCCGTGCCGATCCAAGACAGTCCAGTCCGAGCCGGGATCGTCAGTGCCTTCCGCGTGGACCAGTGGCGCTGCCTAGACAGTTGGCCGAGTAACTACAACCACCCCATACGTATATACAGTCTACCTACCAGTCTATTATCTTTGTTAGCACGTATTCAGGCTGTGTAAACATAAGAGCAGGTGACAAGGTGACTATTTATCTTGCAGAGGCGGGAGAAAGGTATTGATGACAAATTGACAAGGGAGCTGACCCGAATCAACCGAGAGGACCTGACTCTGCCTTCCACACATTCTCTTTTGTGCTCTTAAAACATTACTGGCCTCTGCATTCTCGGCGGTTTCCATTCTTATAATAATGTTTCAGTAACTGTTTGTTGTCTTGTTCCGTGTTTTTGAATTTTAAGATAACTCACTAACTAGTACAGCGAAATTATTTAGTTAAAGGCTACTCTTGTAGTAATAAAAATACTAAACTGTATAATAAAGTTAACTCTTTGACTTTTGGGGCTATAGTCTAGTTCTTCCAGTTCACACCGCGTCAAAACATCATAACAATTAGCTTGAGATATTTCGGTCTCGCTGTGGAGTGCCGTCTTCAGTCACTGATTGACATCCAGTGGTATTCCAGAAACTGGCAAATAGTCCTGATGAAGTCTTTTCGATGTTTCACTACCGATGAGAACGTCAACAGTTGGCATCCATGCTCCAATGGACGGTTGACAGCCATGTGACCAATATAGTAGACAGTAAGTAGCTCAGTTTCAGCCAATCAATGACTGAAGATGGCACTCCACAGCGATACCGAAATATCTCAAGCTAATTTTTATGATATTTTGACTTGGTGAAAACCGGAAGAACTAGATTATACTGTATAATGATTTACACAAAAACTGAATTTTGTATCTGATTTTGAGTAAGCTGCCCGTGCACATTAATATCGTTTTAACAACTTGTGAAGCAAAAATCCAACCAGCCACTCAGCTCCCGCCACCATCTTGATGTGACTAATCGGAACTCATATATCTTTGGTGCACACGTTTACTAAAGTTACATACATTTTGATACCTAATTTCATCAAAAATTGATCATACATACTGTTTTAGAACACAACCTTTCTTCTTTTTGATCAGGGGTACGCCTCCCCAAAAGGGTACTGGAGGACCCCTTTTTCTGGTGAACGCGCTTAACCTAGAAATTCACAAAAGGAACATGTGTACTAAATTTTGTAAAAAAGAGTAGCTATATATATGAACATATTTAAATTCATTACTTTTCTAACTGTATTTAGCACTCATAAAAATTTAGCTCTGTACATAAATTTTCACGCATATTATATAGAAAGCTTTGCTATTTAACTCGGTAGGTGTTGGGAACTTCGAAACTGCTTGCGGTTTGTTTTTCGACGTGTCTTTTTAAAAGGCAATAAAAATGTATTCACTATGGAAATTCTTTAATAAATATGTTCTAAAACAACTTAAGCAGGGAGAGAGAGAGCAAAGTCCAGGACGGAGAAGGTATGAATACTAGAAACGCTCCCAGGTCGACGATGAATACCTGAAACCAGGCTCCGCTTCCCTGACCTTCTTCGACCTTGAACCTCATGCATTTCCAGCACTGGCCCTACAGTGGAAGTGAACATTTAACGCTCTAAACGTACAAGATAAACCATAAAGAGTAATATGTTTACATTACAAAATACCCATCGAAGTCATCCCGGGATGAAGTACTTGAGGTACATCTAGACTAGTATTAAACAAGATATTTACATTTCTGTTATATTAGTATGTTCATTCATTTAACAAACAACGAATGTATCAACGAGTTATCTAAAGGTCTTAAAGAAAGTAGTAACTATTGTGCAGTGTCTACATTAGCTAGGGGTACGCTCTTTTCAGCCATGTTAGTAGAGTGAGTTTAATATAAACGTTGACTTCGAGACTAATTAATTCTCAGCATCCATTGTAGTCCATGTAAAATAAAAAAAAAGGTCATTCAAATGTGACGCACGTAAATTTACAAGACGCGTACAGGACCATATCTGGGGATTCTTTAAGCGAGCATTATGTTAATTTTAGTTCCATCGGTGGATTTTCATTTCAATACTGCCAAAATATAACTAGTCTTTCGGGTTTGCTGTTATCTTACGTACCAGACATTGCGTTGTAAATCCAAATGTGTAAAGTTTGAATCAAATGCTGTTAAGTACTTTTTAAGTATCACGAGTCAATCACACAAACAAAACAATGTGTATTCCAACTTAAAAGTATTGTACTAACGTTCAACCCATTACAAAGCCTTTTCACAGATAATTTCAGCAAGCCTGACTCGCATAATTAAAAAAACTAAATGCAGTTTACTTAAAAACGCATTTTCGCTTTGAAGATCACGAATAGTTTGTTTATGATCGTGATGGAGCTTGTCGAGGTAGTTATTGTAATGGTGACGACTATGTGCATCATGATCTTGATGACAGTGATGGTGTTGTTGATAACGGTGTTGTTGGAGGTCACGGCAGTGATGCTGATGACGATGTTAATAATGATTAGCGGTAAAGATAGAAGGTGAGAACAGCTGATTTTGTGATCAGCTGATTGAACAGGTCAAGGTTGGCAACAGTGAACAGTCAGCTGAGAGCGTCACGCGACGTCATGTCTACCAACCTACCATCCATCCACCCGCAGCTGTTACACAGATTACTTAACGTGGTGCGGTCGCCAGTCATGCCTAGTTGTTCCGCTAGAGCCGCGCCACTTGTACAACACTATCTACGGTAATAATAATAACCATTCCGACACGCAGCTAAGCGCTAAAGCACCGGTGGCATGAGGGAAGTGAATTTCCTTATTACCATAGGTGTTACGAGGCTGTTCACTACTCTCACAGCCTCGCTTCGGCCTTCGGTATTAGACTAATGTAGCAGATTTTACTACATACCATAAAGGGAAAACGTATTTCAAATTTCATTAAAATCAGACTAGTTTTTTCACTGTAATAGCGCAAATATTTTGTTAGTCACCATTTTACAACAAATTGATTGTTTTTCATAATTTCTGGCAGATTGATGGAAACTAATAAAATACATATTTATATCGAATGTCATTAAAAATGTGATGAAATTAATTGTTTTTAGATAATTAAACCCATTATAAAACCTCCCAAAAAAAGGTCACCAACTTAAAGCCCCCTTTTCTTCATCAACTGATCTCTCATTTACTAGTTAACTTTACTCGTAATCCAATGAAATGTCTATGGGACGATTTCTTCTGGCATACTAAAGACAATTTACATACACCGATATTAATTACATAACCGATAGGTAGCTATTCACTAGAACACTAACTAAAGTATTTGAAATACAAAAGCTCATTTTTATAGAGCTAAATTCCAAAATAACACTAACTAAAACCGGAAATTTTTACATGAGACGAAAAAACGTACTTTTTTGTAGAACCTCCTCTCAAAGTTCAAAACTTCAAAAATTTAAAACCCAAGAAAACTACAGACGTCTTAAAGACTTGATTCTAACTTATTTAAAATATCACCATTTATACTAAGAAGATAGTGCTTTTGTTCGAAGCTTACTCCCTCTCTAACTAATAAGAACCAAACAATCGGTGCCGCATTTAGAGTGGTTTGAATAATAACTATCAATTAAGTCGACGACGTCTACTTCAGAGCTTTTGTAGCACAGACGTTTAATTGAATGAAAAATTCTTTGTTGAAATCGGTCGATGTGTTCTTAATAAAACAATTGCAATAATTAAAGAGGAGAACTTCTGCATAACGAACTTGAATTACGCTGTTTAACTGCCATTTATAAGTAGCCTACTTTCGAAATATAGCTCTGTTAAAAAAAGTTTGTCTTGTTTAATGAGGCGAAGTTAGGACTACAAAGTCCTCTCTACAACTCGGTTGTCTTCATAAATTATTAATATACTCTGTGCAAGTTAAAGTTTGTGAAACGTAGTTTTGTAGGTATATTGTCCAAATGTTCAAGATTGCTTGGTAAATAATAAACATTCTGTGCGGATCCGTAGTGGAGTGGTATCGCGCGCGACTCCGGAGCTCATCACTCCGGCGGCGCGGGTTCGATCCCCGCAGTCACCACTTGCAATTCGTAAACGGTGATGCTAGGTAAAGTTCGAGGTTGAGTTGAGGTAGAGACGACTTCGTAGTCCTAACTTCGCCTAGTTAAATTACAAGCTTTACTTTTTTACTTTTTGTATCCAAAAAAACATAGACTAGTAAATTATAAAACCTAAACCCTTTGAACTTTAAATTATCTTTAATTTGTGAATTTTACCGGTTTTACATATTTTAAATTCTTGCGTAAGTATTTTAGAGAAAACAAATGCTCTATAATTAGCACCATAAAACATTTCGCATCTACTCAAAATTAACAGCTTTTTTTCGAAAACCCTCGATGAATGTCATCAAGTTTGTTTTCAGTTTTTTTACGGGAAACAACGAAATGAAACGTGACAATACAACACGTTCTGTCCTTTTCAAAATCTTGAACGACAGGAAAACATGGAAATCACGTAGTTGTGCGCCGTATTGAAATGTATTATGTGTGAGCAAACGCAGGCCAGAATACAAGATGACATACTCTGTGTTGGACGCCATATTGTGTGAACAACTTCCGCTCAGACCGGATGTGAGGCTTTACCTACTTCCGGTCACACTTCCGCCGGAAACAGGGGACCCACAAGTTGCGCGCTGTAGTTAATGTGTTTATATGTAAGGAAACTCTGCCCAGAATATAAAATTGGCTTTATGTTGGACGCCATATTGTATAAACAACTTCCGCTGAGACAGGACGATGGGCGTTGTTTAGTTCCGGTCACACTTCCGGCGGAAACAGGTGAATTACGTGATTATACACTGTGATTTGTGTGTTTCTTTTGACTTTTCCCGAATACAAGATGACACGATCACATTGTGACATATTGTGTGAGCGACTTCCGCTCGGAACATAACGTACTTCCGGTAATACGGGGTGGGCCAATGAGAACCGTACACTTTTAAATGTTACGATTAAATAATGTGTAATATTAGAGAGCTAAATATTATACAGAACTAAAGGATATGTATGCCATTTTACTTGAAACAAGTCATTTTTTGAAAACAACGTCCCTGAAAGTGGTGACCTCGAACAAGATGATACTCCTTTATACGCTAGAAAAGCTGATAAAGGACTGCTACTCGCACCTTCTGAACATTTTCTGGTGTACGGACTGTTTCAGCACTTCCACCGACTTTCTACCGTGTAGAAGTAGTATTTCTGAATAACCTTACCCAGTTTACAATTGTTTTACGACTATAGAATATTTCCGTAGCGACCAACGTAAAACTGGAGTCCAAACATTGTTTGATAATTTGTTTTACAAAAGAATCAATGTTTAAAAAAAAGACTTCAACGGCAAAAGCACGATGCTCAGGAATACAACACACCATTTTGACTAAAACAGACGATGATTCATTTTTACCATTTTAACCACGTGAGAGCGTAAACAATATGAGCGTATCGTTCCCATTGGTCCACTCTGTATATTTCCGCCGTTGACAAAGAGCTAGAGTATGGCTGTATTGAAAGTATTAAGTGTGCTGCCTAGCATCCAAGATGGCACATTGTACTGAACGCCGTATTGTGAGATCGACTTCCGCCCTGACCGGATGAACGGTATTACTTACTTCCGGCCGTACTTCACTGAATCACTATTTGAGATGCCGACCACTCTCATGAGGGTATTTTAAGGCAAATATGTGGTGAAGGATGAGTGTGATGAGTGGTAGTAATGAGTTATGAGGTGTAGTCTTGTTACAAACTAAGGCCGACTCTTCCTTAGAATGGGTCATTAATTTATAGCCCAATTAATGACCAATGGAAATACAAGGACCAACGGCTTAACGTGACTTCCGAACCACGCAGGTGATGGTCTGATATGTCTAAACGATGGTGGGAGTTGATGCGGGTATCATCAGATGATCACTGAGACTATCTGAGCCGCTTTAGACCTATATCATCCTCGAAACCTGACCTCCATGAAGCTGGATTATAGGACCACGCCACGAGTCCTTTCTACCCCGCAGCAGTTCTTTGACAGAAGTTATCTCTTTTTGTCTTGACAAAGGCTCTAGTAGGGCTGGAAATTTGACAGTCTGTGTTCTTTAATGATTATCCAGGTGAGCCTGTTCTCCTTTCTATTATTTTACTTTGTGAGCAGGTGGTAGAAACTGGTAGGCACACTCTATTAGACTGTCCCTCTCCGGAGATCAGGAGAAGGTGTCTACTAGAGGGGCGTAATTTGGACGAAGTTCACTTGTCTGAGCTCAGAAGAGTCATCATGAGGCTTTGTGGTCCTATAGGCGTGGGTCTCCAAGGCTAAAACAACCGAGGTGTAGAGGCTTTAGTTGGCGTAGAGTTTATATATTACCATCCCTACTTTAATCAAATCTCAATAGTATGTTTACTTTCCTTACTAGTATATCAAATAATAGTTTAAGTTTTTAGGTTTCAACTTAAGCTATACACGTTTGTTAAACTGATATATTGTAAAATTATGGTTAAATTTAATCGAAGAACAGCTATATAATTGTTTCCGTACATACAGCAATACAAAGTCATCGAGTTTAAAAGACTTTAGCATGAAATAATTAGAACACGTCTTCATAAATGGATCTATTTTAAGGTTAATCATTCAACGGCTGCTTACTCAACTAGCCACCAGAGTCGCCAGTGTATAGCCAAGGAGGGAAGGGGAGGGGAGTGCATTGCTCTGATTGGACGTTACGTCATGCATTATGTATCAAACATAACCTCACTTCTTTCTCCGTGCTTCGCTTATACTTTCAAGTAGTGCTATAAACCGTCAAGCAAAGCACAACGGTATAAAAAATCTATTAATTCACGTTCTGTCAAATATGTAGACTATTCTGAAACAGAACATTTCTTCCTTTGATCCGTTCACAGTGGAACAAACGGCTCATAATATTGAAGTTGCGTTGTTTGCTCTACTGGCCGACATGCACACTGCATAGTTTACACAGCCCACTGCACTAACTGTGTTACACAGCATTGTTACACGGTACAAAGGCTGGTTACACGGTGTGTGCTTCTGTATACAGCTGTACTGTGTGATTCGGATAAATCTAGCAGTCACATAGGCGTTATTACTGCATGGTTACGTTCTATTCAAAACTTGTCTATGTTTTGAATATTATATGTCTTTAGTGTAACCATGTCGTGTCTATAACTGAATATTTTGAACAATCTGTTTTTAATATTTGTAATAATTTGTACGCCAGAATCATATTTTATGGGCTATAATATAGTTCTTTTGGTTCTCACCGCGTTATGGAGTGCCATCCTCAGTAACTGATTGGCAGAAACTGAGCTACTTGCTGTCTGCTATCCTATTGGTGTCAGGGCTGCCAACTGTCCATTGGAGCAAGGATGCCAACTGTCGATGTTCTCATTGGCTGTGACGCTATCGAAAAGACTTTATCGTTGCCAGCATCTGGAAATTTTGATGCTGTCTCCTTTGTTGAAGCTAACATCATTTTCAATTATTTCAATGGTGTCTCGCTCGTTCAAAACATTTCATTTTGCTTATTCTGAATTTCTTTTTACTGATTAGGGTTTTATTGGTAAAAGGAGTATTGTACCATGTATAGTATTGTTATGTTAATTACAGTAAGAAAAGACAGGTTACACGATCTAAGTCGATTCTGAAACACCACTTTATTGAACACAATTTTTTACAGGTAATCCAGTTTTGCAGTGTCGCATGAACATCTCCATAAGTAAGGTAAAACGTATGATTTAACAAATTTACATAAAGCATTAGTGGATATCCATGGGTGCTGGTTATAGGATTGTCCATGTTTTTTCACCATTTCTGAACGATATACAAGGGGTTCACGAGGGAGCTTCAAACTTGGTATACAATAGACTCTGGCCACTCTGGTCAGATAGACTCTGGTCTTTGTGTAAACAAAGACAGCCGGCTTTTCGCCAGCCCGTACATCCAATCATTATGTTGAGAAAAAGTTTAAGGATATAAAACACTTGAATTCCTACAAAGTCGTGCTATCCAATCAAATTGCCAATCTGTCCTCGTTACATTTTCTATTAGCATATCTAACCAATCAACTTTTACTTTAGACGAAGGGTCCAGGCTATATTTCACGGACCTCCACCAATTACTTTTCAAAAATTCACAAACTAGAAAATAACCACAACCAAAGTTACGCCCGGCGCAAAGAAATAAGTGAGGTTATGTCGAGGGCAATAATACATGACGTAACAGTAAAGAGATAAGGGATGACGTCAGGTGGGTCTAGCCAATCAGAGTAATGCACTCCCCCGACACTAGCGACCCTGGCGATCAGTTGTGTAACCAGACGTTGTGTAATTTACTGCAATAGAGTGAGTAGTCGATTTCCACGCTGGGTGGCCTTGAGACGGTTTTCATTAGAAGCTGTCTCGGTTTTTTTATTGAGATTGGATGTTTTCTAATCGGAATGAGTTCTAAGTTAATGCATTTTTATGTAGTTTCAGTACATTAATAACACTTCTTCGTTTGGGATTGAATAAAAATTTAGCATTTAAAAGTTTGATGCGCTTTTTTCTACGTCCAGTGGAGTCGTGGAGGGTTGGTATTGCGCGAGACTCCGGAGCTCATCACTCTGGTGGCGTGGGTTCGATCCCCGTATTCACCACTCCTTGTAACTATTTGGCTGGGACTCGTGGCGTGGTCCTGTAATCCAGCTTCACGGAGGTCAGGTTTTGAAGATGATATAGGTCTAAAGCGTCTCAGATAGTCTCAGTGATCATCTGATGATACCCGCATCAACTCCCACCATCGTTTAGACATATCAGACCATCACCTGCGTGGTTCGGAAGTCACGTTAAGCCATTGGTCCTTGTATTTCCATTGGTAATTGGGCTATTAACTAATGACCCATTTTAAGGAAGAGTCGGCCTTAGTTTGTAACAAGACTACACCTTATAACTCATTACTACCACTCATGCTTCACCACATATTTGCCTTAAAAATACCCTCATGAGAGTGGTCGGCATCTCAAATAGTGATTTAGTGATTTAGTTAGGTGACTTTGTGGGGACACTAGGTAAATGCCGATGCTGAGTGGTAGAGAGAACAATAACTCCGCTTCTTTAAACAAGACAAACTTTACTTTTACGTTATTTTTCTAACGTAATATTTACTTTCAGATTTATTCGTCTAGCCCACCCCACACTTCAATTTGAGGGTGTTACAAGGTAAAAAAAAGTTTGTCTAGTTTAACGAAGCTAAGTTAGGAATAATAAGACCTCTCTGACACTCAACCTCGACCTTTACCTAGTGTTACCGCATAGTCACTCAACAAATTGTCAGTGGTGAGCTCCGGAGTAGCGCACAATTCCAAAACGCCATAAGACGACCACATCTTACCCTGTTTTGTGGCCATACCCTAACACACCATGATTACATATATCCTAAAGACTTCACAGAAAAATGATTTGTCCTGGTGAAAACTTGAAACAAAATCACAAAAGCACAAACGCGCGATAGGTACGACTCGTGTATTAACTGGGAATAACGTATACTTTTACACGTAAGGTAACAGCCTGGTAAGGGGATGACGGGGGGTAAACGTCACCTGTGCGATCAGCTGATTTCGTGTGCAGATTGTAGACATGAAGGCCATTTCCGACCGTGACCTTCATTCGACCTTGAATCGAAACTCACTTTCACAAAGTATTTCCATAACGCTTTCAGTTTCTTGATATCGGTTGTCATTCTGGGAGGGAAAAGTTAACACGTCAACGGAAATCACGCGGACGTCAAACTGGAATACTTTAAAATTAGTTTTTTAATTATTACCGTTGATATACAGGATTATGTTGAGGGTTGTTACATCCCCGGGATTTTTCTATGTGAAAACATCATCGTCACTTGTCTGTACAAATCCGCCTGTTGGGCGTCGGCTTCGTAATCAAAGTTGAGAAGTCAAACACGAAACATTTTGACCGCCATATCTTAACACTTCAAACGATATACTGTAAAACACACAAATAAATAATTAAACAGTTTTTGACAACTAGATTTTGTCACACATAAAAGCGAACAAATCACGGTGGGTGCGAATGGAAGACTCTGGATTGGCTGCGGATGGTGTATTTTTTGGTGAACCGCAAAATATGTTTTTGCCGCCATCTTGGTCTGGTTGATTAGATTTTTAAAATATTTAGTACACAAGTAAGGTCCGTTCATAAAGTCATAAGGTACGTTGACTGGGACTCGTGGCGTGTTCCTGTAATCCAGCTTCATGGAGGTCAGGTTTTGAGGATGATATAGGTCTACAGCGGCTCAGATAGTCTCAGTGATTATTTGATGATTGCCGCATCAACTCCCACCATCGTTTAGACATATCAGACCATCACCTGGAGTAAAATTATTGTTCTATTATAAGAACGTTTCTTACTAAAAATGTGCGTCATGAAAACCATCAAACTCTAGTCTTTAATCAAAGAATTAGGCCTATTAAACTCAGAGAGTGGCCGGCATCTCAAATAGTTATTTAGTGAAAATTATGTTGCTCATGCATTGAAGGTGGCCATAGCTTAGTGGTAGAGTGCGTGCTACGCACCAAATCAGCCCGGGTTCGATTCCCGGGCCTACTGATAACCTTTCACGATGGCCACTTCCCTTGGTCGAAAGTCACGTTAAGCAGGTGGTCCATTCCATTGGTCATTGATTAATGACCCAATTTGGGGAACAGTCGGCCCTAGCTTGTATCAAGACTACAACTCATCATCCATCAAAACACCCACCATAATTCCATATTCACCTTAAAATACCCTTAAAGAGTGTTCGGTGTCTCAAAGTATCTGAGTATCATTTTTGTTTGAGAAACAAACAACTTTTAATCGAATTGAACCGAAGAACTAATTTAATTGAAACACTTTAATCTGTGTTGTGCTCAGGTATTGACAACTACGCAGTTGATCGATCAGCTGTTGTCCGAGACAAACTACCCCCTCCCCCTCCCCTGCCACACCACCTCCTACCCTCGCTTTTTCCCTCACTTATTCCACCTTTACACTTCACCCGTGTGCATATTTCAACACCATTGATCACGTTTAAGCGATAGTCGCGTCCACTTAACACAGAGTGTTAAAACACGACCACTTTCCTCCCCAACCGGATGTTGTTGTTACGCCGGAATTGCGTGTTTTGCGCCGGCGGAAGTCATTATTCCGAATGAGTGTAAACAAAACGATTTTATAAGCTGAAGCTGGCACGAATATTCGGCATAAATATGGGCATTTTTTGTCGTACCAAAGCCAAGAAAATACTGTTTTTTTGCCAAAGTAACAAAATGTATGAGTTATTTGTTAATTTTTCTTGTTTAAGTGTGGGTTGGCACGGACGATGTTGTCGCATAGACTGACTAGGGACTAGAGTGATTACTTTCGAATACATGGGAGAGAGTGAGTGTAAAGAACTATACGAGTATGTTTTAATGAGATTTTAATGTAAGAATAAACACAAACTATTAACTATTGCAATACATTTATAATGGTAAATGGTTATGCAATAAGACATTTATTTATGTCGCCCTTCTAAGAGTACGCCCTTAGTCGTTAAACATGTGTCATTTTGTGGAGAACATAAAACTTCTGTGAGATGTATATAAACGTAGTGAACCTATATTTCAAATACGTATTATTACAAAGGTAGAGCAATTTTATGAATCAATTTGTCTCAAAACTACTGAAAGACACAACAACTAATAAACTATAAAATGGGTTCCTAAAAGATCTTGTAGAACTTTTGATCTTTCTTTAAGAGGCCGCCTTACAGAGTAGTTGCGGGATCCACGCTGGGCACCGTTTATAACATGGAGTAAAAACTGCAAACGTTTTTAAAAGGTTGGCGTACTTAAATCAAAAATATATTTCAATAGAAGCATACAGCTATTGAAGCTGCTGCATATGAACTCTAAAACTTATATTTTAGAACAAAATCCGTTTTTAACTTCAGTTTTTGACGAAGGTACAAGTTTTAGAAAGAAATTATTAATTACTTTTATTAAAACTTTATTTCCCCATAAGAACATTGAACTCGAATAATCATAATCAATATTTTGTTTGGCAAGGAAGTTTTACTTCTTTGCTTTTATATGCTGCAACATGGTTATATGCAATGTCTCTATGGTTCTAACAAACCTTTCCCATTTTGGCACGTTAACCTACTTAAAACATCGTTTGGAAATTTTCCCATAGTAAATGTCCTATCCTGGTTAGAGACTCTATCCGGTGGCCTCTTAACAGTTAAAACTTAAAATAGCAGGAAATATAACGGTAAATTCTTTGAAACTAAAACCTCTTGCAGCAAGTTGCCTACCACGTGAGCTCAAAATATTCTAGGAGAAAAATGACGAACTTTTCCGTGGAGTATTTTTACACCTTAACAACTGTAGAAAACTGGGAAACAGTGGAGGAGGATATTTACAAGAGTTGAAAGAAAGGGAGGCCAGCGAAGATGGATGCACGATCAATCGTAACTGTGCTCATCCTCTCATCCTCTAATGACCTTCAGATTAATTACTTTCTTGCACAGCTGATTCTTTCGTCTGTTAACGTCTTCCGGCTCCATTAGTCTGTAGTAAATATAACATTATACTATAGAGTAGTTGATTGATTTAAGGGGCCGCCTCAGTGGCCACTCTAGAGAAAGGCTGAATTCGTCCGCCCAAGGAACACACGACAACGTGGACGTAACAACTGGTTAAACGGACCTTCTTTCAACTGATGCGGTCTAACTGTTAAACCAACCGCATGCATAGGTTTCTTAAAAAGTAGATAGCGCTCTTATGTGAAGGTTAAGTTCGAATATTTTAACCAAAGACAATGTTGTGGTAAGTAGTTTGCACATAGATGCCATATCGTTGAAGCAGCGGAATCAACATAGTTCAACAGCCAAAGCACAGATAGCTCTCTCTCTCCCCCTCGGCTCCATATGCTCGAGTTTGTCAGATGTCAATGGCATAAATGTGACAAATCGTGCGATTTTCTAAACGAATGAACCTGCGCGTGCGTCGGTGGCTCTACTTAAGGAAGGATTTTCCTCTTCCTCGCAACGAATGCTGTGCTTGGGCTGCCGCAACTATGTTGGTTTTCCTGCCTCAGCCATTCGGCATCCATCCACAATCTACTTACCATAACACTATTTTTAGCGGAACACAATTTGACGATCACTACAACATTGATTAAGGCAACAAAACAGCTGATTCAGGTGACCTTTGACCTTCAGAAGTTGACAACAATATCCTCTCCACCTCCTCTTCTATACTATCTAACCACCTCACTTCCGGTATCCTGCCACGGTATATTTGTTCCAACATATCTGAGACAGACATTTCCGGTAAATACAAGGAGAAACAAAGTTTCCGTCTAGTGTTACATAAGGGACTAGTTTCTTAACTGATCCTGGCAGTCTGGCATGTCAAGGAAATTGGAACAGTAGTTTGGCTAAAATAGATTTTAGATTATTTTAAAGACTGGTCTTTCTTTAAACTTTGCTTTCTATTTTAGATGCCAAATTTTATATTTCCTATTACAAATACTACTTAAGATAAAAGTATTTGTTCTTGTTATTTTCATTTATTTTTTAAAAGATCAATGTATTGCCACGTTGTTGACTTAACTGGTAGGTCAGTTGAAGGAAATCTCCTTTAATACATATTTTAAACATATATATGAGTGATTACTTTTCAGGTCACATTAGTTGTCAATCTTTACAAAATTTAGTACACTTGGTCTTTTTGCAGAACATTAGGACAAGTTCGTCAGCCAGGAAAATCGGTCCATCGTCCAGCGCCCTTTAGGGTGGGGGCGGAGGCGCATCCCCTCCCAAAATGGTTTTGTGTTCTAAAGATCTTCTTATGATCCTAATTTGATTATTTGTTTATTAACATTCATGTCACTGTAGTTATCGTGTGTACCAAAAGTAGACAACATACAATTTTCCAGACCAGCAGACGACATACAAATAAACGCCACCTAACGTTTCTTTTTCAATGTAATTCAAATAAAACGTGAACAAGGTAAGTTGTTAAGATTATCCTCGAATATCTCTCAAAAAGACAACACCGAACCTTGTGAACGCTATCAGAATTATTTCCGGTTGTAACTTTTTCAAAACATACATTTTACAACTTGATGTTAATACGTGGCTACAAAAAGAGCAAGAGTCTTTACAAACCTAACGTTAAATCCTTTGGTTGAAATATTCTAATCTTTCAAGTTAATCCAGGTTTTATGTCTACACTTGGGAGAGTAAAAAAGTCTTGTTTAGGGAGGCGAAGTTAGGACTACAAAGTCCTCTCTACCACTCAACCTCGACCTATACCTAGTGTCATGTATGTGTACAGCGTACATGTATGTGTCATGTTGTTATAGAGAGTGACCAACTACTGCCCTGAATGAAGTGATAAGATCTGATAAGAGAAATAAAAGGGGTTCTTATTCCTGGACCTGAGTCGCCATAACAATCGTCCACCGTCGACGAAATTGCTCGGCTTTTATGCCCTTACGTTTTATGAACTGTTAGCTCCATTCTTAAAGTCGTAGAACTTTATCGGTATTACTTTGTTTTCCTTCGGTGTATTAAAAGGTATGTGAGTTTAAAAGTAAAACTTATATAAGACTGTTTATTTACTTCAGGAAAACTTTAAAACTTAGTCACTTGTGCATTGAATTAAAAATGTCTAGTGGGTTTTGGTCTGTTTTACGTAAAACTTTACTTTACTTTGATACTTTTATTTGAGACACCAACCCATTTTCGAGGGTATTTTAAGGTAAATATGAGACTGGTTAAGAGGTAATTCTAGTTCAAATCTCTATTGTTATCCTTGGAATACACCATGTGTGTGGACTGTACAATGGGTGAAACCCTCGTATAGTTATAAATATTTTAAACAAGCGCATTTAACTGTAAAACCGTGTTTCCTCTTCTTCTAACTTTGGGCTACTCTCTTCATACAAAAATTTAAAATATTTCAAGAAAATTTATTTCTTTTGGAATAAACATGTAAGGACACGACCTGTATATTTTGGAGTAATATATTATGTAGTAACATATTAAAATGATTACTTCAAAAAGTTAGGAGCAAAACAGCCTGATGGCACTAACCTTAGATTTGGATAGCTTACCCTTCAATTATTTGCAAATTTCTTTTGCGATCAGTATCAATACTTGTATCAAAAGTTTAATTTTTCGTTTTATGTTTTTACCTTGTTGCAAATTTGAATTCTTAGACGTCGGTTTTGTTATATAAAACCAGTTTTATTCCTTCCGTCCTTTTTCCTCTCTTCAAAAGATTATTTTTTAATGAAATACAGCGTTTGTTTTCTGTTCTACCCATTATTCTATTATTTTAAATATAGTATAATACATTGTATATTTATTAATATGAACACTAATACGTTTACTCGGAAAACAGACGTGTTTCCTCCTATGTCTATCTACCTTTAGGTAACTCTCTTCGAACGGAACTTTGGGAATTGGAGTAAAGTTATTGTTCTATTATGAGAAGGTTTGTGACTAAAAATCACTAAAAATGTGTGTCATGAAAAATCATCAAACTCTAGTCTTTAACCAAAGAATTAGGCCTATGAATCTCATTGCGGTGTTGGAAAAAGACCTTTTCGTGCAATTTCGAAGCAACCCTCAGCAAAATAACTAGTTAACACACCATCCTCACCAGTATTTAGGTTTTAACAGTTCGTTCACCGAGAAGGTATACGTGCCTAAGATAAGCACAGCTGAGTGAGTGGTTGGCTGCTCAGTAAAGATGAAGAGGTGATGTGAAAAGGAACGTGTCATCAGCGTAGATATTGACTCTGATACCCAGGTCTTGTATAAGTAGCTCATAACACCTCCGAGCAACTCATATCTCACGGCGTCTTCCTACCTTTCCCTCGCCACGCTAATGTTGTGACTTATACACGTGGTCTTAGGTATTAAAGGTAATTAAAGTAAAATATCTAACCAGGCCGACACGCAGCTAAGCGCTTAAGCGCCGCTTGCATGAGTGAATCGAGTTTCCTTTGCAATTTTTTCTCTTATTTGCTCGGTTTCGTTTACAGCTTCGCTTCGGCCTTCGGCCTCAGACTTACGTGGTCCATTATCACGGGTGCATGTGACTGCAGATTGTATTACAGATCGTAAAACGTATTTCAAAATTTATTGACATCGGACTACTCGTTACGTTTTTTGGCCGCCATTTTGAAATGATTCAATGAATTTTCATAGTTTTCAGAAAATTTATGGGTACCAATTAAATACGTGTTTCATTCAAACTTCATCAGAATTTACTGTTTTAAATCATAAAACCACGTTGTTTATCAAAACTACCCCTTCCCCATATTGTACTTTCGGTAGCTCGATTTTGCTGGCTAATGAGCTTAACCTAATTATTTACAAACTGGACATTTGAGCCAAGTCTCGCACAAGGTGTAAGGAAGCTCAAAACTGCTAATCGTTTCGTTGTTTCGTGTTTTATGGCGATAAAATAAATAGCTCTAATTCCTATTAATACTCGTTAACAAATGCTTGAACCCAAAATAATTGCTTGGATTACTATTATAAAATTTGGCATTGAAAACGGAGAGCAAAATTAAAAGAAAGACCAGTCTTTGATATAATATAAAATCTATTTTAGCCAAACTACTGTTCCAATTTCCTTGACATGCCAGACTGCCAGGATCAGTTAAGAAACTAGTCTCTTATGTAACACTAGACGGAAACTTTGTTTCTCCTTGTATTTACCGGAAATGTCTGTCTCAGATATGTTGGAACAAATATACCGTGGCAGGATACCGGAAGTGAGGTGGTTAGATACTGTGCGAGGAGTGGGAGGGGATATTGTTGTCAACTTCTGAAGGTCAAAGGTCACATGAATCAGCTGTTGTTGACTTTACCTACTTTGTAGTGATCGCCAAATTGAGTTACGTTTACTCGGTGTGGGTCGCTATGGGGTCACTTTGTGAGACTTTAGTTTTGAAGTGAAGATTATGAGGATCTTGATTAGTTATTCCAAAGATTATGTTATGATTGCGCGTGGATGACACATGGTCGGGGCAGGAAAATCAACATAGTTCGGCAGGACAAGCACAGATAGCGCTGCACGGGAATTTCTTTTTTAAGTCTCAATCATCTAAAAAAGGTTGTTTAAAGCATGCTCTCGTAGTCCCCTGTTTCGTACGCAATGTTTAGGTACAGAGATAAGAAAAGTTGGTTTTCACGTTTTCCGAGATTTTTACTAGGTTTGTATAACCTTTTTTTCACTAAAATTAGCAAAATATGTTCAACTTTGCCAAAAAAAAGGCTATTTTAGAAGTAAATCATACTGCATTTTTTCACAAGCAGTTTTTGCCTTTTTCGTGTATAAGGAACATAGAAACCACTCCTACCCAATTATATAAACCCGCATTTGTACGTTTCGGTTCATAAACTGCGTCGGAAACAGGGGACTACGAAACTATATTTAGGCAGTATTCGAGTGAGCGGAACAAAGTAGGAATATCGCTACTACCGTTTCTCTTGACTGGCAAGGTCGGCGGCACGCGTGACTTTAAAGAACTAAGCCAGACAAGACAACCCTACTAGAGCCGATGTTTATGAAACATACGCTAAACTCGGATTTCCACCTACCCCTCGTCCACCGGAGAGAAATAATCAATACTCCGCTATCTCAGTGGAAAACATAGGTTCTTGCTTAGTTGACTAATCCTCTTAATTTGTGTAGAAAAGCCACGTTGAGACAGCAACAACGCTGGTTCTACGGAATAAAGAGAGTCACACGGCGCTCACCGCTATACTGGTACACTCGTGTAAAGCGGATATTGCCGTGACAAATCCGCAGGCGCTTTCCATGCACAATACACATTTCCAGCTTTATACGCTAGCAGCTAGCTTTATCTGTTCGACTGGATTACTAGCAGTTCTATGAACAAGCATTCGAGCTTTAAATAACGCTTTGACAGTATATATTACCATAAAAGTACTACGGATGCTATAGTATGTTTAATAGGCAATTCCTGTTTCGTATATAAGAGTGGACTTCATCATGATATATTAGATAACAAAATACAGTTAGTTTTATTTAAATTAGTATAGCAAACCGTCAGCAACAACATCGGGTAATATTAAGCAAGAGGTGGATAATTTGTAAAATATAATAAAGAATTAAAGCAATCAGCTGGTTTAAGAACAGTATTACACACACACACAAATATAAACATTTGGTTACAGTAAAAATACTGCTTCTTCCCTACACTAGTGTGTAAACCGTATGTATGTACTATTATACTGCGAGTGCTTTTTTTAACTAAACGAAAAAATATTATATTTCTTTTAAAGTAGTTCATATAAACACTGTTTGTATAGAGACCTAAGTGATTCCACCCTCTTTTTCTTTTACTAGGGTGGTTCTCCCCGCTTGGCAAATTTTACTCGCTAACCGTTGGTTTTTAGAACAATGTCATACAACTATTTGTGTGGAAATTATTTATTTTCGTTTCGTTCCTTTGGAACCAACGATTAATTTAGCGAATATCTTCGATTCGAGAGCCACCATCTTTAAAAACAAATGAATTATTCTTAAACACCTTACACATACAAAATATTTGTGTACCAAATTTTAAGTGAATTGGTCGATAACTGCTTCTGGGACTCGTGGCGTGGTCCTGTAATCCAGCTTCATGGAGGTTTATACAAAATTAAGATACATCATGTGTTTTTATTTTACTTCTCTCTTCTTTAGTCTATTTTAACTTATGATGATTATTATAGTAAAATCGAAACGTCTTGTTTGTTAATTTGTAATAAAACACTGGTTTTGGTGTGGTTCACTTAGAATTTTCTTTCAAATTGAAATAAACCACATAAGTTTTAAATATAAAACACGTTTCCCTAAATTAATGACATCTTATGTAAAGGCAACTTGTCCCAATATTTGACTGGGACTCGTGGTGTGGTCCTGTAATCCAGCTTCATGGAGGTCAGGTTTTGAGGATGATATAGGTCTAAAGCGGCTCAGATAGTCTCAGTGATCATCTGATGACACCCGCATCAACTCCCACCATCGTTTAGACATATCAGACCATCACCTGCGTGGTTCGGAAGTCACGTTAAGCAATGTATCTCCATTGGTCATTGGGCTATTAATTAATGACCCATTCTAAGGAAGAGTCGGCCTTAGTTTGTAACAAGACTACACCTCATAACTCATTACTACCACTCATCACACTCATCCTTCACCACATATTTGCCTTAAAATACCCTCATGAGAGTGGTCGACATCTCAAATAGTGATTTAGTGAGTGTGGTGATGAGTGTTTTGATGGATGATGAGTTAGCCACCCTTACAGGAAATTCACTAGGGTTCACGGTAGCGCTTGCGGCTATATTTGTATCCACACTCTACATGGAAATTGCTACATCTGCTGAGTTCAACACAAGAGAGATGGCGCTTCATTCGTTCTGGCTGGAGATTGATATGTTTGTTGTTTTCCTGCAACTCTTTCTCATCTCTTGATATCAGTTTATACTTCATTTATCGAACTTTTATCAGTTTTATTTATTGTTGGAACATTTGAGCGTAATTTACATAGCGAGTACACTATTATTATTTTGTTTATGGCAATATTTTAACGGATATTTTCCAAACACTGTTGATGTACTGGTCACAGGTTATTTTCACAAAAGTTTACTTGTATTCTTGTTTTGTCTACTTTTCTTATCTTCTCTTGAAAGTATTTGTTTTACCTTAGCTTTGGTTCGTGAACTTAGAGTTTATTTTTTATTGACAAAATGCAGTTGTATAGGAGGGGTTTGCCAATTACAAAATTGCACTAAGACTATAACACTTTGAAGAATAGAGTCCAATACAGCAGTTCATAATATACTCGTATATAAAACTAAATTAACAAAGAAATAACATATAAATCAACCATAAAGCAGAAAAATAATAAGTGTAACAACAACAATAAGAAAGATAACCATGACAAATTACAAAACAAGAACATTTTTTTAAAAGGATACAAGCTATGTTATCCGAGCTCACATCTCCAGACCAAGGCACCCAAGCATTCCAGGGCTGGACGCCAAACAGACGCTGCCTTCAAAAAGGAAAAGGCAGTCGGCTTTTCGCCAGCCCGTACTAGTCATGAATAACCAAAGCACAGAGAAGTAAACACAAAGATAGTTATACGTCAATTTATTGAATTTTAACTTTGATTTGTTAGGTACCTTCTTTGTAGCCTGGAGATCCTGATGAAACCTAGAAGCTAGATGTGGTGCTGACGATCGTTTCGGTCTAATAAGACCATCTTCAGAGCACAACACTAACACTATAACTGTTTTTCTCTAAAGATGGTCTTATTAGACCGAACCTATCGTCAGCACCACATCTAGCATCTAGGTTTCATTACGATCTCCAGGCTACAAAGAAGGTAATTAACTTCAAATAGGTCTGGAAACCGGAATTCATAATTTTTTGATTTGTTAGGCTTTTAAAACATTCAAGGCAACAACAATATGGATCAATATTAAATTACAACTAATTGAAAATTTGTCATTCAAATAATAGGGAAGTTTGCATTAAGATTTGTGCACATTATAATCATATACGTTATTGATATGTTACGAGTATTATTAGTATTGAGTTTAAAATCCAAAACTAAAGTTAAAGTAGTTTTGATATTTAACTTATAGAAACGCCCCCCTCCCCTTGGTAGAATTGAGTCGCCAGAATTCACGGCAGCGCATCGGCTTTTAAATCAAAATGTATTTCACAATATTACAAAATTATATTTTATTACTCGTCCCTAAAGTGTACTCTAGCTAAACGTCCTCGGCACATTAAGACCTAGTGTTAAAATCAACTATTCTCAAAGTTAGTAAAATCACTTCGCTAACACTCTGTATAAATGTTCTACATCAAGCAGGGTAAAACTTGCGTGACTCTAGAGCACTTGAAAGCTCTACCAACCTGTACAAAACACTTGCAGCCTTTTATCGTCGTGAATAAATTTAACCTAACCAACCTAACTTGTTACTCTGATATGTGTTAATTAAGAATAAATTCACTTTGCGTGTACAACAACTACGTAATAGGATAACTGTTGCACTTATCTTGTTTTCTTATGGCGTGTAAAAGTGACTTATACGCTTAAAAGACTCATTTGCATATTATGTAGCAATAGTCAGTACTACAGGGTGTACTGTGGACAAATGAGATAATCATGCCGTCAGCATGGTAAGACCCAGACCCGGGACCATACGTTTTGAGCATTTTTACAAGATTTAATATACATATTTATGTATGTATATATGTGTGTACTCTCTACAAGTCGCATTTTAGTCCGATTTTCATTAAATTTGGTACAAAAGATTCTTTTGTAAATATCTCGGTCGAGTTCGTTCCAGCAAAATCGGGCTACCGGAACCCACCAAGCCTCCTCCCCTTTCGAGAGGCAATTTTGGTCAAAAGAGTGGTTTTAATGATCTAAAAACAGTAAATGTCATCTGATTTTGATGGAATAAATCAATTTACCAAGAATTATAACAATTCATTGGGTTGTTTCAGAAAGACGACCAAAAAAGTGATTTTTCGCTGTAACAACGTTATTTATTAGTAGTCCGATTACAATAAAATTTAAAATATCTCTTACCTTCGTGATATGTAATAAAACTTGCAATAAAAGAGCACGTAAGTCTGAGGCCGAAGGCCAAAGCGAGGCTGTGAGTGCAGTGAAGTCACTTCTTCCGACCAAATACGAGAATGTTCATAAGTTTAAACCACTAGTTAGTTCGCTGCAATGGAGTCCGTGCGTTTCTTCGTGGCAATTGGTGAGGGGAAGTGAGGGGTCAGAGTGGGGGAACAAATCCAGGTTTTCAAAAAGTACAGTAATAGCCTTTCCTCACAGTACGAGTGCCATGGAAAGACTGAACAGTTGGTTACCCCCACCCTCGAAAACTAAGTTATAACTGGTTTTAGTCGTCAAGGTCAAGCGCCACGAAGAAACGCACGGACTCTATCTACTAACTGGTCTGTATTTTTGCAGTAATATTGTGGTTTTGATTTCCTAATTTTACGTTATTGTTAAACAAACGCAGTCATGGTTTTTAGCAAAAATCAAAGAGTGTTTGTTGTTGAAAGATACTAAGATACTAAGAATACTCAAGATCATTTTCATCGTGACAAAAGGCGATTGAGGTCAAGTTTGCAGAAGTAAGTAAGCTATTTGCTTTTGTTGTTTCAAATTTCTTAAAGATTGTTTAGGAAAATTTTCCAAACTAACGTTAACATCTTCCAAAATATCTCCGTTTAAAAATCAGAAGAACAACAAGATAATATGTTTATTTGCTGTTACAGCCATAGCGCTAGATGTGTATTATAGGTTTGCTTGTCACCGACTGTACTTGGCGGAGTAGAGAGGGAAGAGTGAAGTACGCTCCATGCTAGTTGGCGCTGACTGTACAGTAGTTTGTTATAAAATTAGCAAGATACAGATGAACCCTTGGAGAGACATGACAGTGAAGGATAGGAGAAATCATCAGAAGGGATGATCCAACATGATTAGAAAATTTAGCAAGAGTGTAAGTAGGGAGGGAGGGGGTTGAGAGGGGAAGGGGGTGACAGAACACCCTTCCAAACCAGCTGTGAGGCTAGTCCACAACAAGCGTTGTTTCTTCATAATCTAACAACCCAGTTGTTATTTGATTGAGTGGTCGGTTCTTTTCGGTTACAATAAAATAGCTGTTATTAGCGAACTTTCATAGAAAATAGAGCATTAATTTCAAAGTCAAAGTCAAATCGTTTATTGCCATTAAATACTATGGTACATGGGCACACGTCGAAATGTATACACTATTCAAATAGGTGGTACTGAGTTTTCTAGCTTACTCAGTATCTACCATTCATGGTCCAGAAACTCACTAACCTTATAGAAGGCATGGTCTAGCAGAACATTTTTTAGTTGCCTTTTGAATGAGTTGTTGTTAGGTTCTTGTTTAAGAGAGACAGGAAGAGCAATAAAAGGTCGCACTCCACACTGCAGAAGATGGAGTTTAGAAAAGGTTGTCTGGTGTCTTGGTATTGGTAGATTGCTTCTGTTACGTAAATTGAGTTTGGGATTTACTGAAGGTATAGGAAACAAGGAAGGGTTTTTTGACAAAAGTTAGTGTTTCTAGGATGTAAATTGACGATTAGGAATTGTAACGAAATTTTAGGACTTTGTGACTTCGGAACAACTCTCTACAATGATCACGACTCCTTAAATGGAAAGTTGTTCGTATTGCTCTTTTTTGAAGGATAAAAAGATGATCTGTCCTGGACGAACTGAGACCCCAAAGAGGAATGCCGTATGACAGATGTGGAACGACAATACCATAGTAAACTTTGAGGAGATTTTCGGTATTGAGTTGATCTGACAATCTTCTCAGAACGAAAATTGAGAAATTTCTATCGCAATGTAGGTAGAACCTTTGTAGAACCAAGTGAAAAGCAGTTTTGAGCTTCTCAACACCTATTAAGTCAAATGGCACCACTATATTTATGTAGGTGACCACTTGTCCAACATTCACAAAACTTTATAAAAATCTGTCTTTAATAACTTCACTAGGCTATATTCTTACGAAAAATTCTTCTTTCTTACGGAAAATCCACTATAATTCACGTTAGCGCTTGGGGCTTCGCGTCGGCTGTGTTTTTTATAATGGAGCCTAACATTAAAGTTATCATTTGAGTTTCTTTGTGGTTCCAATGAAAATAGTCGTTGCAGTTCGTATGTATTGTGGCAAACTAAAAGTAAAACATAGGGGGAAGAAGAAGAAGACGAAGAGGAACAAGACGAAGAAGAAGAAGAGGAAGAAGTAGATGAAGAAGACTTATAGGAGTTCGGTAAATTTAGTAGAACTACCTAATTATCCCCAAGACTTAATGTTAATAAGCACTTTGATGACTTTAAAAGATTTCAAATAAAGCAATTTCCATCATGGAACTTCTATCAAAATTATGTTGTTTTAATCCTCGACCACTACTTTTATAAAGTAAGCGTTCAAGGCTATCAAATTAAAACTGAATCAATCCTAGAATAAAATTTTAAAATACCGACATTTTGATTTTATTATAATCTAAATTCAAATCACCTAGCTACTGAGGATGACTCTCTACAGTGAGGTCGAAACGTTTAGCAGAATTATTTCAACGTACAGTTGACGTATTTTGATTATAATATTGAATAGAGAATAATCATTACTTTGACTTTGACACAACCATAGAAAGCTGCAGGTAGCGCCTGCGGATTTGGAACTGCAATATCCGCAATACATCCATGTAGCTGGATTGCAGATTGCGCCGTTTGGTACTTTGTTCTGTAGATATACTAGTCATAGATGATTCACACACTAAGCGTACCTTAATAACCTCCAGCAGAGTAGGTGTCGGGAATCAGAATGTTAATTATCGAATTTCCTTTGGAAAAATGGGATATTCATGCCGTCAGCCTGGTAAGACCCAGACCCGGGACCATGAAATGTTCCGATCCTGACCCCCAGAACACGTTTTGAGCATTTATTTCACACTTGTATGTATATATATTTGTGTACCCTCTACAACACAAATATATATACATACAATTTTTTAATTCACAATGCATTTGAAAGGCCTCAAATGAAACAATTTATTTAGTAGATAGTTTAAAGTTTTCGTATTTTTAAATCATCTAATATTTATAATCAGCTTCTAAAAATATGCTTATTTCAGTTTCAAAAAAACTCATTTTCAAAAAACATACAAATAAACCTCATATGATAACTTACATAATCATACATATTATTTTGTGACGGATTCAAAATGTCTTACTCTGTGGTCATAACTATTCTTATGTTAAACTATTGATTAGTAATGTTTTTATTGTTATTTTTTAAGACGATTACTGTTTTAAAGCCTAGACATATTTCTAAATTTTAAAACTTTTTAAAGTTGTGTAACCAAACTGTGTTTACCACAATATATTGACAGACACTTAATTCCCAATATTTTATTTGACTTAAAGCCATTCAATAGAATTCAACGACAGAGAGAAACCAGACAGATTACGGCAAGACTCCAACAGTGTTGGCTGTATTGAAGGGAGAACATTATTTCTCAGGAACTCTTAATATCAAGTTATTAACAAATTCTCTTTTACGAAGAAACCAATTTATAATTTTCCTCTTCACTACGAAATTAGTAATTTTCAAATAATTTCCAGCCTGGTGCTTTTAAACGTTTATGATTACATGTCACTAAAGAAGTTGTTATACAACCGTTAAATAGCATTCGAAATTCGTTGAATGTCTAATTAAAAAAAGTTGGAATAAAATATTTTGAATACATTTATGCACTCACGTGTTTTGACTTTTTTGGAGAAACTCACCTGCAAACAAAACAATAATTTTTAATTTTCAAGAATACCAATCCATATCCAGAGAAAAAACTACTACATGGTATCAATTTCCAAGTGAACTAAAATCATATTAAAACCATAGCGCTGTTATACATCTTACTCATAAAATATAAAACCTCCAAAAATATCCATCTAGGAGATACTCTAGAGTCAATGTTTTTAATGCTTTTAGATACTAAAACATGTTACTAAGTGGTTACTGGTAATGAAGAACATGCTACAAGAATGATATTCTGTGAAGTATGATATTGTATCAAAGATAATGTTATGATAGGTAGGTTACGGACAGATGTCACATGGCTAAAGCAGGAAAATCAACTTATTTGCGGCAGCCAAAGTACAGATAGCGCTGCCGTCTCTCACCGTCCTTCTCCCTTCTCGGCTGACTGAGACTCGTGGCGTGGTCCTGTAATCCAGCTTCATGGAAATCAGGTTTTGAGGATGATATAGGTCTAAAGCGGCTCATATAGTCACAGTGATCATCTGATGATACCCACATCAACTCCCACCATCGTTTACTCATATCAGACCATCACCTGCGTGGTTTGGAAGTCACGTTAAGCCGTTGGTCCTTGTATTTCCATCGGTCATTGGGCTATTAATTAATGACCAACTCTAAGGAAGAGTCGGCCTTAGTTTGTAACAAGACTACACCTCATAACCCAATACTACTCATCACACTCATCCTTCACCAAATATTTGCCTTAAAATACTCTCATGAGAGTGGTCGGCATCTCAAATAGTGATTAAGTTGTTTAGTGACATGATCAAGTTTGTCCAATGTCGACGACTTAAATGTGACCAAATCGTGCGATTTTCGAGAACGAACAAGCTTGCGCGTGTGTCATTGGCTCTATACTTGAGACTCTTCGAAGAATTCCCTCGCAGCGCTAACTGTGCTTGGGCTGCCGAACTATGTTGATTTTCTTGCCTAAACCATTCGGAATCCATGCACAATCTAATCACCATAACATTATCTTAGATTTTATCCATCAACAAAGTAAACTATACTTTCATTTATTTTTATTTCAGTAACCTTAACATTATCTTCCACTCGGCTTCTTCTACTAATTTAAGACACAAACTTTTCATCGGGCTTCCAAAATATTACCCAGTTAGAGAAGTTCCAGAAGCCTCATAATCCACCGAAGGAAAAACAAACTCTTTCCCGAGAAAAACAAAGTTTTGTGTTTCCACGAAACGTCGGAGATTACTCGGAACTTTTAACACGCAGTATATGAAGGAGGTGGGGTTGGGGGGTTGATGAGTTTAGCGGACGTGTGGGGGTGGAAGGGGGAGCAGGTGGGGGTGAGAGGGACACGCCCTACGATTTGTCTACTATAACACCTGTTTGCGTCGCCTGAAACCCGGTATGTGAGATATCCTACCAGCTGGCCGTATATAACTTACTGACTGGGACTGGGACTCTTCATGGAGGTCAGGTTTTGAGGATGATATAGGTCTAAAGCGGCTCAGACAGTCTCAGTGGTCATCTGATGATACCTGCATCAACTCCCACCATCGTTTAGACATATCAGACCATCACCTGCATGGTTCGGAAGTCACGTTAAGCCGTTGGTCCTTGTATTTCTATTGGTCATTTGGGCTATTCTCATTCTAAGGAAGAGTCGGCTTTATTTTGTAACAAGACTACACCTCATAACTCATTACTACCACTCATCACACTCATCCGTCACCACATATTTGTCTTAAAATACCAAAATATCACAAGATGAAATTACACCGGAAGTGGCCTTTTCGGTAGGGCGTTTCTCCCAAAAATGGGGTTTCACGTTTTGGAAACTGTATTCATCGTTCAATTACGATTCAAACTTGGCATAACACAACACCAAATAAAATGAGCCAATTTTACTAGCGTAAGCTGACTCGTCAAACAACATGAGGGTGTGTGAATGTTTGTCTAGCTAGCCCACCAGGTTGGTTCACTCTGGGACATTCTGCTGTTTGTTTCTTTAGATTTGTATGCATGCTGTATTGTTTCCAGAATAGTTTCTTTGAGAATGTTGCTTAAGGTATTGAGTTATGAAAGAAAGAAAACACACAGACAAAGGTTGTTTGGTTGTGTTTAACTAGTCAGCTTACGCCGTCAAATATTATTTAAAACTCAGAAGTATCTCTCACATCGTCAATCACAAACTTCAACCAAAGTTGTCTAATGACCGTATAGAGCTTCTCTAAAAACATAGCTGTCGCCATAAATTATCGTTATTTTGTGGGAGCTTTGGCTAAAATATTCATCAAGATCAGACAGTGCCTCCGCTAGTGAACAAGCCAAACTGACCTTTCACCTTCTACTTGCAAATGATTCAACAAACTACTTGACATTCTTCTGCAAGACAAATTGACCAATCCCAGCTGACTGACTGCACATCTGTTGGTATCGACTGTGTAAACATGTACCAGACAGAGAACTGGCAACAGCGCAACATCGCTTTGCGTGTTCCAACTCATTGTTCACAATTCTGCTAACTTTCATTTACTTTGTTTTTCACTGTTGTTGTTGTTGGATAAAGACGTTTTTGCTGGCAAATGTTGTGAAATTAGTCGAACACTATGGATTTATCATACACGACAAATTTCATTAAAGTCGGAATTCTCATTCTGTTGTTAAACCAAAAAATAACTTTTTTGAAACACAATTTTGAAACGTGAGAACGGATTTTGGGAGTTTCTGGTGTATTGATGGTTAGTATAAAACTACAGTACATGCTTATTTTAAATTCAGTTGAAATTTCCCTTTTTGATATCTTTAAACCACTTCCGATATTTGAATTCTTCTAGCTAACATGCTGGACCGAGGTTTTTACAAAAGGAACACTTGTACCAAACCTTTAAGAAATCGGGCCAAAATTCGATTTGTAAATTGGTCCAACATATGCGTATAAGTAATAAACGTTTTGAATTATTCTCAGGTCAGGATCGGTGCTCATTTCACTGTCTCAGACCTGGATCTTATTATGCTGTTATTTTACCAAAGGAAATCCACTGGTAGATCCAAAAGATGTTGCCGAACTAGTACACACATGTATTGTTTTGAAACGTTGTTTTAAAGGAAACGGTTATTATAAACACTTTCATATCGTGCTGTTTATACGGAAAAGAAGACAAGGGAAATATGACAGGGAAATCAAGAGATGTTCCAAGTCACCAGTTCATCCAAGCAAACTCGCTCATACAATTCCTCTTTCTTAATATTTTATTGTGAACAACAGTATGACAATTTGCAACTAGCCACTTGAATCAAAGCAGCTTTAATAAGGTGTAATATCAAAGATTATGTTATGGTAGGTAGATTGCGCATGTATGCCACATGGCTGAGGCAGGAACATTAACATAGTTCGGCAGCCCAAGCACAGATAGCGCTGTGAGGGAATTATTTCAAGAGTCTCAAGATGAGCAACTGACGCATGCACAAGTTTCATGCACTATCCACCTACCAAACATTATCTTTGGTAAAATCAACCGATTCGACAAAAAGTTGCAAAACACAACACTGCAGCTTACAACAACTGTACAGCTGCATTTATCACTATATCACTTCTTGAGATGCTGACCACTCTCATGAGGCAAATATGTGGTGAAGGATGAGTATGATGAGTGGTAGTAATGAGCTATGAGGTGTAGTCTTGTTACAAACTAATGCCCAATGACCAATGGAAATACAAGGACCAACGGCTTAACGTGACTTCAGAACCACGCAGGTGATGGTCTGATACGTCTAAACGATGGTGGGAGTCGATGTGGGTATCATCAGATGATGACTGAGACTATCTGAGCCGCTTTAGACCTATATCATCCTCAAAACCTGACCTCCATGAAGCTGGATTACAGGACCACGCCACGAGTCCCAGTCAAATCAAAAGAGATTTCCTCTTCGGAAAACGTCTTTATCCAACAACAACAACAGTGAAAAACAAAGTAAATGAAAGTTAGCAGAATTGTGAACAATGAGTTGGAACACGCAAAGCGATGTTGCGCTGTTGCCAGTTCTCTGTCTGGTACATGTTTACACAGTCGATACCAGCAGATGTGCAGTCAGTCAGCTGGGATTGGTCAATTTGTCTTGCAGAAGAATGTCAAGTACTGGAATGAAGGGCGGTTTTAAGTAGAGAGCAAAGGGCAGTTGAACTGTGTACTTTGCGGGTTTTAAATAAGTTCAAGAACACGTAAAGGGGTTATCGTAGACAAAAATAAGACTTCAGCTAAGTAAAACAATTCCACGCAATAACAATGTTCAATATTTTTTAACAAATGTCAGAGTTTCCTGATGTCTGTGCTCACTTCTCCGGTCCTTGGTTACTCAGGACTACTACGGGCTGGCGAAAAGCCGGCTGTCTTTCATTTTATATGAAGGCAGCGTCTGTGTTGGCATCTAGCCCAGGAACGCTTTAGTGCCTTGGCCAAGAAGTGTGAGCTAAGATGAAATTCAAGTTTTCCTCTGGGCTTAGGTTTGTTTGTATTGTAATAATTATTCTAACTTAAATTTAAAAAGAAGTATTTTTTTGTTTTGTTGTTCAACTACAATGTTGAATTTAGTTCGAACCATAACAGATGAGCATTGGTAAGTTAGTGTACCTTTTACTTTGTAAGATTGTTCCGTTATGTACTTATTCATGTATTTTGATGGAATAAACCATATTCTTACATAATTTGATGATCGACGCATCAAATATTAACCCAAACCACCGCGAAGCAGTTGTTACATCCCATTGTTTACAGATGTTTGTCACACTGCGGTTGTTGGTTCACTACACCGATGATTGACAATGTTGTGGTATATGAGTGTGTGTGTGTGAGGGGAGGGATGGAGGGGAAGGGAAGGGATGCAGCAATGGGGAATGTCAAAGGTGAGCCTACCTGGGCACACAGCTGTTGATAAGGCCACATCCACCGCACTATAAGGCACAACCAGCAGTGTGGCCGTTTGGAGACATCGTTTACTACTTAAGAACAATATGTGTTTAACTCAGGATTTTGAAAGAAAGTACCAAATTAAGTTGGAAATATTGTCTTAAAACATAAAGTTTTACTTATTTTTAAAATTGCATTGCTATTATTTTGCCATTTCGTGGATAAAATCTAAAGATGCAAAGATATTTATTTAGTTCATCAAACATTTCTTACAAAATGTAAATGTAAAACTATGTTATAGTATACGTAGGGTAAACTTAATTTCAATCGAGCTACCATTCGTATAATATCCGTAACTTTAGTCAATTTAAAAGTAAACCAAGCCGTCACGCAGCTAAGCAGACTGGGACTCGTGGCGTGGTCCAGCTTCTTGGAGGTCAGGTTTTGAGGATGATATAGGTCTTAAGCGGCTCATATAGTCTCAGTGATTATCTGATGATACCCACATCAACCCCCACCATCGTTTAGACATACCAGACCATCACCTGCGTGGTTCGGAAGTCACGTTAAGCCGTTGTTCCTTGTATTTCCATCGGTCATTGGGTTATTAATGACCCATTCTAAGGAAGAGTCGGCCTTAGTTTGTAACAAGACTACACCTCATAACTCATTACTACCACTCATCACACTCATCCTGCACCACATATTTGCCTTAAATACCCTCATGAGAGGGTCGGCATCTCAAATAGTGATTTAGTGATATGATGGCCGAATCTGATGAAGCTTAGAGAGCGACAAAAGCTTATAAGAGGAGACGCGTATTTTTATAGTCTGATGATGACGGTTCCGTAACAACGGGCTTTGTTATCTTTTACGTCATCCTAGCTGCAAACATCTCTCCATCATTCATTTATTCATCCTATCTATCCCCGAGAATATTTCCACAAGCTTTCATTTTAAAATTTAACAAAATGTTTATCTTAATTTGGAATTTGTAGTTTATTTTATGAAGGTTCTTTTGATTTTATATAATCAAACCCATATACACAGGGTGGTGGGCAGGCAAAAGTGTGGAAACGCCTTTATAACCTTTTAACCAGTTTTTTCAGCACAACCGAACTCGGAACATTTTATGAGAGAAACCAAAAGTACCTTTTAATGCATACTGACACTTTGCCCCAGTTTTCAAAATGGGGATTGGAGGGTCTCTTCTTTGAGACTATTGAATTCATTCGTGTAACAAAAACAGCGGAAACTTAATTGTAAAGATTTGTCCGTAAATAGTTTAAAATTAGGTCCAAAGATCAGACAAATTATTCGTTCTATAAAATGTCCCAATCTTCTACTGTATATCATGTAATATAGCAGAAAGTTGACAAGAAAGCTGGACCCCAGTATACTCGTACTAAACTCTACTCTTACACTATTTAAAAGGCCACAATATTTTCTACTAGATTCCCCACTTTCTTCTTTGTGGACAAGAGACAAGCTTGGTACTTTGGTCAACAAATCAGGTAGTCTCAATTGAGTGAAATGATCAGAAATATTTTCCGGGTTAGAACCTTTACCCCTGGATAGACCGACACTACCAACTGAGCCACGAACCCACAAGCTTTTAAGAGGCTGCTCATACAGAGCCAAGAAACACTTACTGTTGTCAATGGCAGTAGTTTTATGGCAATGTTTTGATTAAGTAGAGGAAGTTTACTTTGAAAATAATTTGTGAAAGAAGTGGGAAAATACTGACGCGCTAGTTGAATATTAAAATACCCAGTACTGGCACCTCTAGTGATACAGCTGGTTTCTTCCCTAGATAATTAGACGATGAGTTGAAAAAGGAACTAGCAGCTTCTGATAACTTGACACTACACGACTGGCATGCCAGGGACCCGGTACTTCTCTTAAACCGTCCAGTAACAGCACCCACTTACTTGACATCAGAATCCATTCTTTGACCGAAGTTTGTTTGTAGACGATAAGAGGATTTGAAAATTTCAATATTATTGCGAACATTAGTGATCAATAAAAACACGACGTTTTGGAGTGAGCAATCTGATGTCATCTTCAGGTTTGCAGATCCCGAGACGTTTCGGGATGGCATACGTTCACAATTTTTCAACATCAGAGTCCACTGTCGTTTCTTCTTGTCATTTTGTCAACAACCCCCTCGCGATGTAGCGTACATTATCAACTCTATCAGGTAGGGGACACAGATTGAACAATCTTGTTAGACGTGTCGAGATACACACAACGGTAAGCATATTTGCAGTGATAGCGGAGCCGGTTATTGAGATTTCCCACAGTTTATATTCTATCTGTGTTGACCTTGATCACAATCGATGTAATCATCACGCGAGCTTCCCACCCCCTTCCCACCCCTCCACCCTTCATTCAACCCTTATCCACTCCCCCTCCCGCCAGCATTGCTTGTGCTAACTTCACAGCGGTGAACCTACCTTTGCCATCAATATGGCACCTTGAGGAACACCACTGCTGGTCGCTCCGTTGAGTTCCTCAAATTGATAGTGAAAACTATTGTGAATTCATTTAGGCTATCAAAATGTCATGTACTTCCAAAGATTATTTTAGGTAGATAGCGCATGGATGAAGAATGGCTGAGACAGGAAATTAAACATAGTTCAGCAGCCGGAGCACAGATAGGGCTGCGAGCGCTGCCATCTCTCGCGGTCTTTCTCCCCCTCGGCTCCACGCTCTCGAATTTGACCGATTTCAATCACTTAAATGTTATCAAATCGTTCGATTTTCGAGAGCGAATAAACTTGCGCGTGCGTCAGTGGCTCTACTTGAAAAATACCCTTGCAGCGATATCTTTACTTGGCTGCCGCAACTATGTTAATTTTCCTGCCTTAATCATTCGGCATCCATGCGCAATCTACTTACCGCAACATTATCTTTGCTCCGACATACTCTATCTCTTTCTAATAATGCTAACGACAATATGAAACTGAAGACAAAGGTGTCCTGTTCACGCTTAACATAAACTCCGGCACATCTTAACAAGATTGAGGACTAAGCGGCCTTGAAAATGATAATGGCTCGGGGAAATACGCTGAAAGGTGAGGAGTATTTTTGGCTCAGCGGCTACATTACCCCTCACCACCAGCCTACTCAACATCTCGTCTCATCTCCCCTCATTTATTCATTTATTCACTCTATTATTCACCTTCATAACTGTCTCTGTTCAAATATTTCTGGCCCAATTTCGCACCGAGTTCGCTCTCCGCAGTCACGGCGGGTAATTTCACTCGACTCTAGGTAAAGGTCGAGGTCGAGTGGTTGAAAGGATTTAGTTGCCTTTCCTGGTGCTTCTTTGCCTGGTGTATTCTTTATTTGCTTTATTAAATTATTACATAAGAAATTGACTTTCACTCTAAAAATGAAGGAGTATGCACTCTAAAAATGCAACTCAGAAAGAGTGAAATTTCACTTTTTTGGGTGTTGAAACGCAGCCACTCTCAACAAAAGTGGCTCAATTTTCACTATTTTGGGAGTTCTTTCTCTGTTTCATATTTAAAGGTAAAAGGTAAAGTTAGGACTACAAAGTTCTCTTTACCACTCAACCTCGACCTTTACCTAGCGTCACCGTGTAGTCACGTTACCAATTGTAAGTGGTGACCGCGGGGATCGAACCCGTGCCACCAGAGTGGTGAGCTCCGGAGTCGCGCGCGATACAAATCCTCCACGGATCCGCTAAATATTTAGAGTGTAAGCGAGTTAAAAGTGAGATGGAAAATCTTGAATTTAATCTTTCTAAAGGGCGTCAGTACTGTTTTAGGCTTTGAAATCTATTAAGCTTTAATAATTTATTTACTCGACTTTTCAATTCAAATAACACAAGTCTTAGTTTTGTTTTTTCATGGTCAAAACTAAATGTACTTATTTCCACACAAAACTTATTCAAAATCAAATATTTTATCATCAATAATTGTTTTTATTTAACATTCATCGTAATAATGAAAGCTAAGCTACCTTAGACAAAAACCAGTAAAATTGGGCTTCCAAATTGTGAAATTGATTCGATGAAGCCCAGTCAGGACCCCGCTGTAGGCTGCACCCTTGACCTTTGTTTACAACTGCATCCCCCCCCCTTCACTCCCTTCCTCTTGACATTCTTGCCTGATTGACCCGTTACAACTCACGATCAATGGACATAATCAGCTGTCTGTGAAACGTGTGGCAACCTTGCATCGTGTGCATTCAATAGCGGTGTTGGTTGGTATCAGAGATAATGTTATGATAAGTAGATTGCGCATAGATGCCACATGGTTGAGGCAGCAAAGTCAACATAGTTCGGCAGCCCAAGCACAGATAGCGCTGCGTGTGCTGTTGTCTCTCGCTGTCTTTCTTCCCCTCGGTTCCACATGAGTTTCCCCGATGTCGACGACTCAAATGAGACCAAATCGTGCGATTTTCGAGAACGAACTTACGCCTGCGTCAGTGGCTCTACTTGGGACTCTTAAAAGAACTACCTCGCTGCGCTATCTATCTTGTGCTGCCGGAACTATCTTGATTTTCCTGCCTCAGCCGAGTGGCATTTATACGCAATCTACGTAACATAAAATTATCTTTGGTTGGTATATTTGTATGCATGTTGTGTGTTTTTGTAGAAGCATTTTGTGAGATCATTTCCTGTTTCCATACAGGCATGCCATGTTTCGATAGATCATGCCAAGTTTCCTTAGATACATGCATGCCGCTTCTATTGATTTCGTAGAGCATGCCTTGTTTTTATAGGCATGCTCTGTTTCCTTGTAAAGTCTTGTCATGTTTCAGTGGAGACACGCTATGTTTTCAGAGAGGCATGCCACGTTCCTATACAACATTCTAAATGTTCAAAGAATCAATTTTTTAAGCAATTTATTAGTTTGTGTGTGTGTGTATACGTTGTATAATTTATATGGTTTCGTTATTAATTTCTAAGAAAATCACGTTTAAAAATTATTTTGAATATATTGGTGTTTCAAAAATGTAATCCTTGCTATCCTCTTTAAATTACACGCATACAGCTCAAATGCGTTTACGTAATGGGAATTGAGACTAGTTTATCATTTGAGGTAACAAACTAAAAAACACAACAAAGTAAAAATTATTAAAAACCTCCTTTTATATTTGAATTTTTACTGTTCAAAAATCGTGCAGTTTAAGAGTTGTATGGTTTCCTACATGTGTCATGTTATACATATTGGGTAACTAAATACTTTTGTTGACGTTTTGGCAACGTCGCATTGCGTGTTTCAACTTGCTACTCATGTTCTTGCAAACCAACATTTGGTTTTATGTGTTGAATGGCTTTGCAACCTTACACCCTCACTTTCGAACTAAGGAGCAAAAAAAGTTTGATTTAAGTGTGGTTTAACAAAATGATTCAATCCGTTCAATAATTATATTTTTGATATACTTCTCGAAATTTTGTACAAATGTTTCTTTTGTAAACTTTTATGTTGAGTTCACTAACCAGCGAAATTGGTGCACCAATAGTTAGCTTTAGAAGAGAGCATGTCCCCGAAAATGAGGTTTTGAATGAGACTCGTGGCGTGGTCCTGTAATCCAGCTTCATGGAGGTCAGGTTTTGAGGATGATATAGATCTAAAGCGTCTCAGATAGTCTCAGTGATCATCTGATGATACTCGCATCAACTCCCACCATCGTTTAGACATATCAGACCATACCTGCGTGGTTCGGAAGTCATGTTAAGCCGTTGGTCCTTGTATTTCTATTGGTCATTGGGCTATTAATTAATGACCCATTCTAAGGAAGAGTCAGCCTTAGTTTGTAACAAGACTACACCTCATAACTCATTACTACCACTCATCACACTCATCCTTCACCACATATTTGCCTTAAAATACTCTCATGAGAGTGGTCGGCATCTCAAATAGTGATATATAGTGGTTTATGCTATAAAGCTGAATATAATTATATTTATTTTTATTGAACTCACATTTTTGATACCAACATCATGAGTAACAAAATCAACAATATCCAATCAGCTAAAGCAAAATGGCGCTAGAAATCGCTTTTCGCCGCCATCTTGGTTTGGCAAATTTTATGTTCTTGTTTCTTTTTTGTACACATGTCAGGTACTGTGTACAGATTTAACCCTTAGGCTTTCGCGACCGGTGTCACAACTATAATCTAGTTCTTCCGGTTTACACAGCGTCAAAACTTCATAATAAGCCTGAGATATTTCGGCCTTGCTGTGGAGTACCATTTTCAGTCGAAATATCACGGATTGGCCGAAATATCTCAGCCTAATTATGAAGTTGTAACGCGGTTTGAACCGGAAGAACTATAGATTATAGGTGTAACAGATATTTATAATTAGGGTAACCGAAATTGTACCATACATTCAGTTATATATGGATGATTGTTGAGCAATCTATTTTGTGGAAGTGCTCTGTATTGAATAAATTCATCATATGCTGTTTTAACTTATTATGTCAATATGTACAAAACATGTCTTGAAATTAGATTTTAAATGTAAAAAAGGGATTTTACAAAAATATGACCAATTTATTTAATACAGTTTGAGTCCGTGCGTTTCTTCGTGGCGCTTGACCTTGACGACTAAAACCAGTTATAACTGGGTTTTCAAGGGTGGGGGTAACCAACTGGTCAGTCTGTTCATGGCACTCATAATGTGAGGAAATGCTATTATTGTACCTTTTGAAAACATCGACTTGTTCCCCCACTCTGTCCCCTCACTTCCCCTACCCAAGCGTCACGAAGAAACGCACGGACTCTTAACATCATAAAACTTCATTTCAGTGTAAATTACACCCCGATATGTAAAATTCGCTAGTGTTCACGGTAGCGCTTATGCAGGCAGGTTGGATGTCGCGTGCTGATTACATCGATTGAACACAAGCCCGACACAGTACCGTCATAAATAGCTGCGAATCTTTGCTCACTATTGTCATAACTCTGCCAAACTCACTGTTATACTATACAAAGTGCATTTCCTTTTCTGCTGGCTTTAGCTGGAAACAATACTTCTTGTTTGTGCATCATTAAGACTGTGTATATTGGAGATTTTGTCTTCATAAACGAATTTTGTTTTAAAAATGAGATATTCATGCAGTCCGCATGGTGAGACCTAGGCCCGGGACCATGAAATCTGTACCAATCCTGACCCCCAGTAAACCTTTTGAGAATGGTTTCAAATATGTGTGTGTACTCTCTACAGGTCCCATTTTTGCTTGATTTTCATGAAATTTGGTACAAATGTTCCTTTTATAAATATCTCAGTCAAGTTCGTTAGCCAGCAAATTCGGACTACCTGGAGTTTGATTTTTTAAAGTAGTTTAAACTATCTAAAAACCGCTAATAGCATCCGTTTTTTATGAACTTGGAAATACATATATTGTACTTTTATAGTATCCACCAATATACAAAGAGTAAAAAAATTAAAGAGTTATAAAAATCCATCATGTCATTTCAAAATTTCAACCAAAAAGGTGATTTTTTTAATCTAACAGCGTTGTAAGAAGACCGATCTTAATGAAATGTGAGCGGAGCGAACAGCCTCGTAACTCCTATGGTAATAAGGAAATTCGTTTCACTCACGCCAGCGGCGCTTTAGCGCTTAGCTGCGTATCAGCCTAGTTATAATAATTGCCTTAAAATACCCTCATGAGAGTGGTCGGCATCTCAAATAGTGATATAGTGATATATTTCTTAAACGGGCTCTAAAACATTAGTCGAATAAATACAAGCCATAACTATCGTGTGGTAAGTAGCAGTTGAGCTAAAACGCTGAGTGAACATCATATCATCCAGATCACTAATGAAGATCAAAGAGAATTAGCCACCATTTAAGCCGAACACACTTCAACAAACCGCATCGCAAATCAATGAGAGCTAGTTCAGGTGAATGTCAAATCACTATTTGAGATACCAAATCACTATTTGAGATACCAAATCACTATTTGAGATACCAAATCACTATTTGAGATACCAAATCACTATTTCAGATACCAAATCACTATTTGAGATGCCGACCACTCTCATGAGGGTATTTTAAGGCAAATATGTGGTGAAGGATGAGTGTGATGAGTGGTAGTAATCAGTTATGAGGTGTAGTCTTGTTACAAACTAAGGCCGACTCTTCCTTAGAATGGGTCATTAATTAATAGCCCGATGACCAATGGAAATACAAAGACCAACGGCTTAACGTGACTTCCGAACCACGCAGGTGATGGTCTGATATGTCTAAACGATGGTGGAGTTCATGCGGGTATCATCAGATGATCACTGAGACTATCTGAGCCGCTTTAGACCTGTATCATCCTTAAAACCTGACCTCCATGAAGCTGGATTACAGGACCACGCCACGAGTCCCAGTCTTTATATGTCAAACTACATTTTAAATTGCACTGAAATCAACGCAAAATGAAAATGATCCGAAATATCAAATGCTCAAAACGTGTTCTGGGTCAGGATCGGTACTCATAGTGTCTCCGGGTCTTAATATGCTGTCGGCATGAATATCTCATTTTTCCTAAGGAAATTCTATAATAATTTTCAAATATAGAACCTTCCCTCAGCACTGAAACCAACGAGTCAAAACCTACTTTTAAATATAACTCCTTAACGAATCTTGCGCGCACAAAGATTTGCTGGAAGTAACATAACACAGTGAGTTAACACGGATCTTCTTCGAGCTGACCTGAATCGTACACATGGAATAGGCCATGAGTTGATTCAATTATTGCGGACAATTTTCATGATTATTATTTTGTGAAAACGGAAACTGAGTTTGAAATATCATTGTGGACGATTTCCGTCGTTAGTGAAAGAGAAGAATACGACATTTCAGTCAAGGCTCCTTCTGGCTACCTCTCAACAAAAATAAACTTAACTCAGGGATAAACTCAATCTTAATATTAACAGCAATAAATATCACAAAACCCGTAGCATTGTATAGAGGACTCAAAACACGCCACAGAGAACTGTAGAGCCCCCATCCCCTCCACCGGCAGTTGTTTATCTGTTGCAGTCGGTCAGTCTGTTACACATTTGTGATTGGTCGTCGCAAAAGGCACTTCCCCATAAATTATCCTCCGTTACAAAAATTCGTGAATTCGTAAAAACTTAAAACAGGCCACAGAAAAATTAACTAGAGTAAGACGCCCCTATCCTCCCCATCGGCATTTGTGTGTTTCTCTGTAGCAGTCGGTCAGTCTGTTACACCCTTGTGATTGGTCGACCAATTAGGGCACTTCTCCGTTAGCAAAAATGCGATATGGTTCACGGTAGCCTTAATCGAACCTAACCGCAACGTGCTCACAGACCGCAGACTCCTGGAGAAAGGTAAACCCTGTGGTCTCCGGTTGCCAGATTCACCTGCCCTGCTCACATATTGATGAACGCTTTGTCTGAATTGTATTGCTTGTGTCTGTCTTGTATTCTCTATCTGAACGTCTAATACATATTGTATCAGCTGGCCCGGGCCCGACTCCTGCATTATCTCTTACCTTCACTTCAATTATCATAGTTTATCCTTTGGCATGGGCGGCCATACCCGGTGACAGGGGGCATGAAAATGTTAGTGGTGCTTAATTATTCTCTCCTTCGGAGAGGTTATGACGTAGATCAATTTTCTTTCTCTTAAATATTTCACACTACAAGCTTGTTCATATTAAAAAATCCGAGAAGCTCATATCAAGATCGGCTAGTGGTTGAAATACAAATAAACAGATGATTCTTACAAAGCATTCAGGCAAAGATAACGTTATGGTAGGTAGATTGGCTATAGATGCCACATGGCCTAGAAATTCAACATAGTTGCGGAAGCCCGAGCACAGATAGCGCTGCCATCTCTGCCCGTATTTCTCCCCCTTTGACTAGACGTGCTCGAGTTTGTCGAATATCGATGACTTAAATTTTCACTAAATCGTGCGATTTTGAAGAACGAAAAAATGTGCACGTGCGTCAGTGGCTCCACTTGAGTTTCTTATATTCCCTCACAGCGCTATCTGTGCTTAGGCTGCCGAACTATGTTTATTTTCCTGTCTCAGCCATGTAGCACCTATGTGCAATCTATCTAGCATAACATAATCTTTGATTCAAGTTTTAACCTTTACAGTAAACCACCGTGCTGTCACCTGTCAGAACTTATTATTAATTTTAAACTAACAAAGTGTTTAATAGTGTAAATAGTATTTGAGAAAGGCAACAAAGTTGACTGTTTTTAGATAACTAAAATTGACTTTTGGTAACATCTCCCCCACAAATGGGTAATTCCGTAAATACGGTTTTGATAGCCATTAAAAGAACTTGTCTGAAATACTTATGTAAATGTTAATGTTATGAAAATTGAACGAAAATGTGACATGTAGAGAGGTATATTAAGTGCTGAAAAATTTCGCAAAAGGTGTTCTGGGGGTCAGGATTGGTTCTCATAGGTCTACTATGTGTTACCTTGCTGAGAGCATGAACAACTAATTTTTCCAAATGAATTTCTCTAGCAAAATATTTTCCTTTAAGCCTACAATTGAAATAAAACTAGCTGGTAGAAAAGCACTCTGGAGCCAAAGGTAAAAGTATTTCTATTACAGTGTTTCACACGGGAAATACAGAAATAGCTCAGGCTAAATGTAAAGGAAACGTTTGAGGGTGCTTGAACAAATAAGAGGTCCATTCTCAGAGCTTCGTGCGTCTGCATAATGTAGTCTAAACTGAGCTGTGAGCTGACCGACAACCCTAGCACTTGTAACGCACTGAATACTCGCAGCAAATGTAATTTTAGCATTTATTCAGGGTGAGTTTTAAATTTCCACCCCCTCCCCACAATAACATTTGAAAAAGGAAATATTTTTAAAACCCCCTTAGGGAATGTTTTATAGTACTCTGAAGTTTGTTTTGACGTACTTTGCGTCACCCACCCACACCCAAAATCCGGGGAGGGCCCACCAAATATTTTGAATACAGACCCCTTTGAGGATGATACAGGTCTAAAGCGGCTCAGATAGTAAATAAATAAATAAACCAGACCATCACCTGTGTGGTTTGGAAGTCACGTTAAGCCGTTGGTCCTTGTATTTCCTTGGTCGTTGGGCTATTAATTAATGGCCCATTCTAAGGAAGAGTCGGCCTTAGTTTGTAACAAGACTACACCTCATAACTCATTACTACCACTCATCACACTCATCCTTCACCACATAAATGCCCTCATGAGAGTGGTCGGCATCTCAAATAGTGATATAGTGATAGATCAAAAGAAAGGGTATTTTAACACAAATTTAACGATGCAGAGAGAACCTTTTACCTCGACTCACTTTTTTGTAATACCCATTTAAAGATTACAACAAATCAGTTTTAAAATGCTACATTTCACATAACATGTTTATGACAAATTTTTTCAAAAGACATTATGGGATTATGTTATAAGGTTTCAATGTCTCCCTCAAAGGATTTTCAATAACAAAGTGTCATAAAATAAATTATATGTGAAATGTGGCTTTTTAAACCTAATTTCTTGTAATTTTTAAATGTTTCACAATAATTTCAATTATTACTCCTCATTGAACTTGCGCGTATATTTAAATTCGAATTATTTTAGATAAATAAGTCAATCTCTTATTAAGTACGTATTACTCAAATAAGTTTCAACTGATCATTTTTTCACTTAAAAAGCATTTGTTTACAAAAAAACATTAAAGTGAAAAGAAATAAAGTGGAGGAGTAACAGCTGTTAATACTCGTATTATTAAATAGATGATAATACTAAAATACGATAATCCACAAATATCTTAGCCTAAAATTAAATACTTGCCGATAGATTTCAAGATAGCTAGTATTATATATCATTGACCACGTACATAAGTTGTATACAAATTATTCTAGGGTAAGTATATTTTAACACTCACCTTAAATTATGGATCCTGTCTTCATCTTGACAAAAACTCTGATGATGCGGGTAATCCATTACGAAGGGCACTTTCAAAGTGTTCATATCTGATTCCGTAAATAAAACCTGCAAGATGTGTTCACTATTTTTGTGTATAGGTCAAATATCTCAGTTGATTTGATTACACTTTATTATTTATTATAACTGTCGAGGCCATTTTATCTTAATTTTTCCTGTCCAAGGGTTATTCCTACCCCACAACTGTCAATGTCACATCGACTTTGATATTTTGTTGAAAATTACTACAATTCCTTTTTGATGCTTCTTTAAAGGTGTCCGAACAAAGCTTTCCAATCATGTTTTAGTCCTCTGATGATTTCGTATCAAATATATGCAGATGATATCGTACATATTATAACTACTTAAAGAATACGTCTACCATCATTCCTAGTAGCGATTTCGTCTTCTAAAAACACCTTAATAATAATTATAACCTGATACATGAAAGAATTGTTATACACAAATAAGAAGTGTTGAGAGCCAACTACATATTGCAAACGAAGTGCACAAGCTATTTCCACTAAAGATTTCCTTATGCGTCATGTCATTCAAAATGCTTCCTCGTCGAGAACATACAATACTCTGCGTTCTTAGAGTCATGTGTTAAGCCCTCAAAGAACTTCACGACAAATACATTTTCCTTATATGCAGACGAAACTAGCTTCTTCACTGTTAATGAGTTTATTTCTATTCCTAAAATAACCTCTTCAAATCAACTATCGTACGGGAAGCAATTTCAACTTCAGGCAAACAAATTAAGTTAGGATTCGGTTATGGAACTGTCGAGGCCATTTTATCTTAATTTTTCCTGTCCAAGGGTTATTCCTACCCCACACCTGTCAATGTCACATCGACTTGATATTTTGTTGAAAATTACTACAATTCCTTTTTGATGCTTCTTTAAAGGTGTCCGAACAAAGCTTTCCAATCATGTTTTAGTCCTCTGATGATTTCGTATCAAATATATGCAGATGATATCGTACATATTATAACTACTTAAAGAATACGTCTACCATCATTCCTAGTAGCGATTTCGTCTTCTAAAAACACCTTAATAATAATTATAACCTGATACATGAAAGAATTGTTATACACAAATAAGAAGTGTTGAGAGCCAACTACATATTGCAAACGAAGTGCACAAGCTATTTCCACTAAAGATTTCCTTATGCGTCATGTCATTCAAAATGCTTCCTCGTCGAGAACATACAATACTCTGCGTTCTTAGAGTCATGTGTTAAGCCCTCAAAGAACTTCACGACAAATACATTTTCCTTATATGCAGACGAAACTAGCTTCTTCACTGTTAATGAGTTTATTTCTATTCCTAAAATAACCTCTTCAAATCAACTATCGTACGGGAAGCAATTTCAACTTCAGGCAAACAAATTAAGTTAGGATTCGGTTATGGAACAATCGAGCCCGCAGGTGGTTTGGAAAATCTGATAGCAAAACAATAGGCCTGTAATTCCGTGCTTCGAGTTTAACCTCACATTGGAATTATCTACTGGATCGACCGCAATGAGAATTTATCCGCTCCCATTCCCACTTTGGAGATTATGTTTCCATGGTGAATAATCAACATGATTTACCTGGCTTTTGAACTTTTGATGGAGGTTTCAACAACTCGAATATAGTACGAATGACCTTTTTGCTCGTAGCAACTTTAAATTGGTTATTGATTTTTCCTTCTAGTGACATTTCTGATGTGGTGAAAGAAGGGTGTAATTTAATAAGAATATAATTTCGTCTTAAATTTTAAAACAGTTATTTTATTTTCCACAAAATAATGCAGAAAAAATTCTCACAAAAATTACTATACATCAGTCAAATCTCATTACTCATTGACTTCAAACCGACGTCATTTTGTTTTGGTTAAATACATTCAACTAAAATACAGGGTGTTCTTAAAATGGTGTCACAAACTTAAGTGTTAGGTGTAACAAGACAAAACAAACAGAAAATCAAAATTTAAATTGTCCAAAAACGCTTTGTTTATCAGACATCTGCCGTTTCGTTTTTTCACTAATTATTTACTATCTCCCACACCACTTGTAGGATTTGACTCAATATTAACATAAGTTTGTATCTAAATAATACCATCTATGGAAAGAATTATCAGCATGATCTAACTTACTATAGTTAAAGATGAATTTTTGAGGTGCCTATTGACTTACTTAGGAGTATAGAGGAGAGAAGGAAGAAAAGGAAAAAAAGGAAAAAAATATTGTTACATTTTCCTTTTCTTCCTTCTATCCTCTATACTCCTTCCTATAGTTATAGTAACTTATTAGAGCTTTCAAATTCTTAAAACGTATACTCGTAAAAATTTGAGCCAAATCCAATAAATGGTGTAGGAGATCATAAATAATTAGTGACAAAACAAAATTGCAAATATCTGGTAATTTAAGCGTTAAAAAATGTTATTCCTGATTGTTTCTTTGTTTTGACTAATAAACCTAATCCTAAAGTTTGTGACACCCTTTTATGAACACCCTGTATATAAATAATTCAATATTACCCGTACAGGACTGTTATTTTGACACGTCACACAAAATGGTAGTAAGTAAAACTACCACTCTTGTCCAGTATGTGTATATTGACCCATTATTTAACTTTGAACCGTTCTGCTATAATAACTCACCTAGCCCCGAGAGGATACAGTTCAAATATTGCCAGAACAAATAATAAAACGAACTTTCCAAAAGTGTTAGAACTACGCTAAAACGCTGACTCTAGTAAGATTTGCAGTCTAGGATAAAGCTAAGGTTCGCGAGTGGGGGATTCAATTGTTTCTCCGAAAGGGGGGTCCGGGGGCTCTGGGGGTCACGGGGCACGTACCCCGAGCGGAACGTTGCGTGATACTTTGGGGGCCAAACGGAACCGAATTAGCCCAACCCAACTCACAGCCTGATATAACTTCCCTCGCCACTCGCAGGAAGGTTACAACAGTGGTAATAATGCGCAGGTTTGGAGATTTTATCACTTTTGATAACAATAATAAATGGCTGTAAATTTTCATATGAACGGGAATATTATTCGACGGCTTGAAACAAAACTGCACGAAGGTTTTGGGTTTTTAAATCTATATTTTTTAGTTTCGCTTGGTTTTTTACATTAATACGCATAATAGTCATTTCTTAATTTCAGAAAACATAACCATGGAGTTTTGTAAAATATATATGCCAATTTTTAGCCTCCAATCAACCTATATACTGTATGCACCTTCAAATACCCTCTAAGAGTGGTCGACGTCTCAAATCAGAGTATTAAAGATAAGGAAGTAGAATTATTGGAGAATTAAACGTGCAAATTTAATTATATTGATATGTACCATACCCAATTCGTTATCGAAATATACTTGAAATCAATGACAGTTCTTCCTCCTTACAGCAATATTCATTTCTCATTTCAACATTCCTTTTCCTAAGTCAAATTTGCATACACATTGGGTGAGTATTGTCCACTAGGTACCTACATGCCAACGCTTCATGCAGAAACTCAATATCCTCCATGTTTTTAGTTTCGGTCAAACACCTCCATTGTTGTTTGTCGTTTGGAATCAATAGTGAAATTTTTTTATACAATCTATGTATATGGAAGGTATAGTTTGACATCTTCAGACTTTGAAGACAAAAAACATACTCATCGGTATGAACATGAAGGTGAAGCCCCCACGCTATCTCAAGTAGTATTATAATATACCATCGTTCAATACATTTTATTTGAAACATACTGAACTGATAATGTGCACAAACTAGACCATGTTCATAGATTGCACTTTGTTCAAAGATATGAAGAAGCTGTTGTCATCTAAACTCCTCCTAATGGCTTCTTGGTGATCAAACTGTGCCGTTATCTCTCCCGTGCCCTCGTTTGCGAACATACAATGATTTCCACTTAACTTCATAGACTCGTATTATACTGACATTCACTGTGCTCACTCAATAATTAATAACCCAATCCGAGGAACAGTCGGCCTAGACTACACTTGACCATCTATGAAAACATTCATCGCCCGCATTGTTCATTCCACCTTTACCTTATAACACCCTCTAAGAATGGTCGGTGACTTAAGTCAAGTTATCGAGTTTATAATTGCAAAACGTAAAATAGAGTCGTGTAGACGATGAGTCAAAGACTTGAAACTCTTGATACCTCTACATTTTGGAGACATGCCTCTATTTAGAATCAAAAGTTAAACCGTAAAAGGTCTTACACTGCATTCCCACCTGTCAAATTTAAATTCAAATTCTTTATTAACATCATATTATCTACAATTACATTTCGATGCAAGTCAATAAAATACAAATCATTGTTTAATTTGTATAGATAAAACTAGATTTTTAAGATAATTTAAAACAGTTTATTAAGTGCTAAGATCATGCCATGAGATATGTCAAAGCTCCGACAAACTATAAAGGACCCTTAGAGAGAGATAACATCTTAGTCTGCGTTTGAAAATATCTGTGCCGGGTAATTGTTTAATTTCACCTGCAAGTTTATTAAATAAATGTATACCTTGGTAAACAATTGAATTTATGCAAAGCTCCAAATTAAACATAATTTGAGGCGTTGTGATTGGTTCCTTGTGTCCCTGTCCTATGGATTGACACTGTAGGATGGGTGCACAAGCACAAACTTCACAAGAATTTTCATCCTAATAAAAGAAAGAAAATGAGATTCGTGTATGCCAGATTTTCTAAATCTGATAAGGTTGGCACTACGGTACCCTGTATCTGTAATGCAGAAGCCTGCGGTTTGTTTGAGTGAAAATGAAATCACGTTAGAGGAAGTGACATTCACTTTTTGTAGCTAAAGGCAGGAACGTTTTTTCGAAGTGGACTTTTGTTACAATGAAAATGAAATTGAGGACATCTGCTTCCAATCAGCATCAAAGTACAAATCAACCTCTCTTTAATAGTTCTAAATCTATTCATAGCGACCACGTTTTTTATACTGCAACCATCTGTATCGACAAATTTTCCGTTTATACTGCGCAGCCTTAAGCAATATTGACCTTGGAGCTGAGTGGTATAGTGCGTGCTACGCATCAAATCGGCCCGGGTTCGATCCCTGGCTGCAGTGATAACTTTTTCACGATGGCCACTCCCAGTTGTTCAAAAGTCACGATAAGCCGTTGGTTCATTCCATTGGTCGTTGTGCTGTTAGTAAATGACCCAATCTGAGGAACAGTCGGACCTAGTTTGTAATACCTCAGCAATCATTAAAACACTCATCCCATATTCATCTTAAAATGTCCTCTATGAGTTGTCAGTGCCTAAAAGCAAATTATCAAAGTAATACCAAAGATATTCGCAGAGTTATGATTTATTATACGAGTACTATAAGCTGGAGTTGTGAATCATCGTTGAAATAACGTGTTTATGATATTTGTGTGAAATGTTATCAATGTATAAATTATTACAAATCGCAGCAGATCTTGTCATTCATATGATTTTATTGCCTAAAACTCATAAAATCTCGACCGCTGTCAAATGCAATGAACTGGGACTTCGTGACCAATCTGTGTTTATGGTCTAGTCCGATTGCGTTTAGTGGCTAATTTATTAATTGCTTTTCCAACTTTGTACACTCCAAATATTAAAGAGTGAAAACCACTCCCAAAATAGTGAAAGTCGAGTCACTCTTTAATGAGAGTGGCTGGGTTTCAACACCAAAAAGAGCGAAATTTCACTCGAAATAACGTAAAAGTTGAAATTTTAATTTGAGGGCTTAGGTGGTGCCACGTTTAACATTTGAAAGGTTTATTAAAGTACAACCAGTGTAAATATTGTTGTCATTTATAGTGGTACTTCCATAAAATTTCCAAGTTGGAGTTTTAATTTTCAAAACAATCTTAAGACCATTATTGTTGTACATGATCAGAATTACCCAGATTCGTCAGAAACAATCGTACGCATCAAGAAATCGTAATTTAGACATACAAAAATATTTCAAAATTCTGGAAGACATATTGTTTAACATACTTTATTAAAGGAATAAATTTAAACATCAGGTAAACCAATATTGAAAATTTTTACTTGATGTTTAAATTTATTGCTTTACATATCCAATATTAGAGTTTATCCTTCAAGATACTTTATTAAACCTAGGGAAGTTTTTCAAATTAGACAAATTTCAAACAACATAAGATTTAAAGCCAGACTTTTGCAAGTTGTTCTTGAAAAAAGCATCAAATCCATCTAACGACATTCGTTCTTAAACTGTAAATATTTTGTTCCAAGAAAATGAATGTCAACCCTGATATTGTTATTGTGTTATATTTTGTCTTTTATATCGAACTTGTATATCTGTATTTTATTGTCTGATGAACTATTCGTATTTTTTTAACGAAGGAACGTATGATTGGCTTAGCTTTGTAATCGGTACATACGGTATTTCGTTATATCTGACCTTGCTATTACAGGGATTTGGAGTTTTAACTTTCTACCACAGACTAGTTCTAAATAAGTGTTTTTGGAAACATTTTTACTCCTAAGTACTCTTATCGTTGCTATTTCATAATTTGTACGTTTGGATGAGACATTAATGTTCACAATGCACGGAAAATGTTAATTGCGTTCTATATAGACAGCTGACGATTGCCATACATAAAACCATATTTTAAGCATTACAGAACCAATTTGTTTATAACTCACTAAAGACCTCCTTTGCCAATAGCTAAAAATTGAATAATTTAGTAGTGGTTTTACAGAACATCAACATGTCACAATATCAGTGCCTCAATAATCAATAGTCTTGTAAACTATAGCAAAGAACATTAAAACCATTAGAATTTGAATTTTCATTTGCTGTAGTGTATTTAGGAACCGTAACTTATTTTACTGAGCTGGTCGGTTTGAATATTTCAGTTGTTTTTCTGGATTGTCAATTTGGTTTTTTGAAGTATTCTATTTTTTGTTATGCTTTGATTCAAAACGGAAATGGTCTGATTGCATTGGTCTAATGAAAAGTAGCGAGTTACTTTAACTACGCAGTTGTCTTCATCCTTAGCGAATTCCTTTATAGTTTCATGTTTATGTTTTTACTGTAGAGTACTTAATAAATAATAAATCCTCTGAAACTTTATTAATTTTTGCGACATACTCATAAATGTTATGAGTAGTTTCAGCTGCATTAAGTGGAAAGGTTTATGAATCTTATGACGCGATTTAATTCAGCTATGTTCCAAGTTGTTTTAATTTATTAGTCGATAGCACAAGATTGCTTTTGAGCCAGATAACGCCATTATTAAACACTATCAGTTGAGCTAATCCCACACAACTGTGAGGAAACACCGACAGACATCTAAGAGCTATTTATAGACACAACTTAGCGTAGAATCAGGTCGTTAGCTATTATACCGACAGCAGATAGCGCAGACAGCCTAAGCTACACAGAATAGAGCACACTTATATCACAGAAGTACAAACACACTAGAACTACAGTCACTAGAACTACTCAGCGCGGTAGACAGGTTCGCTGTGACTATGGAATCAACAAGTGAACCAGGCGGTGGCGGTGGTGGGACGGTGGAGGGGGAAGTGAGGTGCGCACGCGCGCTCTGCGCACCCCCCACCCCACTCCGCTCTCCCCACCACCTCCTAGACACGTCGAGCCCGCTGTCACGTGATCAATACAAGAAACTCTGACAAACAAATCTTTATTGAGAGCGAGGTGGACGCGTCTGGCCGCCTTGCTTGCCAGGTGAGGTGGCGGATTGATTTTATTGACCGTTAGCGGTGAAGGCGTGTTGCAACTAACAGTAAAAGTAATCTCTTAAAGGTTTACCAATACTATGTTCAAATGGTTGTACTTTAACAATATGTTATTTTCACGTAGTTTAAAGTTGTAACATGGCCGACGCCTAGCCAAAAGCGCTACCACGAATCCTAGCGAATGTTCAATAACGAGGCATGATTCAAATCCAAAGTATCCTTTTTCGGGAGCGTTTACCCCCCAATAAAAGAGGTTTATGCCAAAAATACTGAATACTAATGTGCACGAAAGAATCAACAACATCGTATCAGTACGACAGTGAAAAAGCAATTTTCGACGCCATCTTATTCTGGCTGATAGGATATAGTTGATTTTCCCAGTAGGTGTTAAATCTAAAATGATGTATGCATTCTAGATTAAGGTTTGATATTAAAATCCCCTGATCAGGAAGTCCAGTCATAACAAACCGATATTACAACATCTAGTCCCTTCCTCAGTAACAAAATTCGGCCTACATTACAAATCTTAATGACGCCTTGGGCCACAAGTATAAATTAGCAAAAAGAAACATAAGAAGCCGTGTTAGGGTTGAGGTGGTGTGCTTGTGGGGAGGGGGGGTAAGACTCATTTGTGACGAACTCACTAAAGGAGGTCACGCTAAGACCCTTTCGATGCCCGCCCCTTCCCCGCCCCCGCAGGGGGAATTAAACCAAGAACTCCGTCACTTTTAATTAGAAAGTCTGCAGATCAACCGTGGCTTCATTTGCTGCTGTAGAGTTCAATCTGAGTCAATTAGAGACTAGTGATTTATTAACGGGATTTGAAAGAGAAAATTGGAAAGAGAAAGTAAACTCCGAACGTTGCCGGCCAGGAGGGTTTGATCTTATCCGTGGGAAGATATGTGGAGTTGTAGGTGAAGTTCCTTAGGAAATAGGGCTAATCATATGTATCGTCTTGTCGTAAAGCTTGAGCCTCCCAATACATCCTGTTCCTCTTATCATTTTCGGAGGAACAACACTTTTGACAATATTCCAAGATAACCATGGATGGATCGACCCGGGTTCAACTTCCGGTGCTTTTTCATCCCCCGTGGTTCAGAAATCACGTTAAGCCGTTGGTCCGTTTCCATTGGTCGTTAATTAACTACCTAATCTAAGGAACAGCCGGCCATAGTTTGTACCAAGCCTCTTCCTCACCATCCACCAAAACACTCATCTCACTCACATTTTATCCCAAATTCACCTTAAAGAAGAGTGTTCTAAGAGTGATTGGTGTTAAGTCTAAATATTAAAGAATTCAATAGTCCAAACTCTCTACTTTTAAATCGGTCTAGTGCATTTGAGTATTAATGAAATCTACATAGAGGCTGGGTAGGCCTTGATCCAAATTCATTCGAAGGTTGTTCGGAGATAAGCTCCAATCCAACAGTAGGGTGGCAGACATATCGTCGATTTTATTCCGACCCACGCACAACGGATCCCGTCCATTCTGGGATTTCATTAATTCATTGTTCACAGTTCATTTGACCTTTAGTGGATTTTAAAGCTTAAAAGGTCTTTACTGGCATACAATGTACATTTTCTGACAACACAGTTGTAAGTTTCTTCCATTAACAGGAAGAAAAAAATTAAACATAACAGAGAGAGATAGTGAGTTATCACGTAAGTTAATGTGTATAATAATAAACATAGCTGACGCGTAGCTACAAGCACTACCTTGAATCCTGGGATGATTTACACCGGAAGGAACCTTTTTTTGGGAAAAGGCCTTCTTCCAAAAATCGGGTTTTATGTTATACAACTGTATTTTTACTCGAATTCAATTGAAATTGGTAAAACACGTATAAATATATTTGTAGCTAACGTAATGACCAAAAAATCAACCAGATCAGAACGTTGGCAGAAAATAGTTTTTTCATATCCCCCAAGGGTCACTCCGATAGATCTATTTTGCTAGGTAACGAACTTCTCCTCGAGGTTTGCAAAGCTATGAATTAAATTTCGTAAAAATATAATAACATATACTAGTTGTAGAAATCACTAAATCACTATTTGAGATGCCGACCCCTCTCATGAGGGTATTTTAAGGCAAATATCTGGTGAAGGATGAATGTGATGAGTGGTAGTAATGAGTTATGGGGTGTAGTCTTGTTACAAACTAAGGCCGACTCTTCCTTAGAATGGGTCATTAACTAATAGCCCAATGACCAATGGAAATACAAGGACCAACGGCTTAACGTGACTTCCGAACCACGCAGGTGATTGGCTGATATGTCTAAACGATGGTGGGAGTTGGTGCGGGTATCATCAGATGATCACTGAGACTATCTGCGCCGCTTTATACATATAATCCTCAAAACCTGACCTCCATGAAGCTGGATTACAGGACTACGCCACGAGTCCCAGTCAACTTAATTTAACTCTTATATTGTACGTATGTCACTCCTAGTGAGGTTTTTACTTTCTAGCGAATAAAATTATCTTATACCTGTAGAGGGTGTCTCGTCTGTAGGACGGATCGAGATAATCAAAAGTTTTTGTGGAAATATCACTTAACATAAATATACTAAACAACCCTCTAAATTCGTCATTTTTCATCAAAGTTGCTCATATGGAACGGAAACGTCTCTATCAAGTCAATAAAATTAAAGGTGGCATCCCCGGGTGGCAACAGGATGCTGAGTGCCCGTGGCCAGGTCAAGGGGAAGGGATGGGAGTGGGTGGTGTAATGACGTCACGGATCCACCCCCGCCACTCCTCCCCTCCACCCACACAATCTCAGCTGTCCGTGTACACTTGTTGATCCCGTGTAAACCAATCCCATCCACCCGCTCTATTTGACACAAGCCGATTACCTATTATTTCATCCTCTGCATCAACCCTTCCCCTCTCTTGTTTACTCACCCCCTACAAGCCGCCGGGCTTACAGCTGCACGCCGATATTCAATACTTATAATTTAAAACCCGTGTTTGATGTAACCGAACACGATGATATAATGTATTTCTGTCGTACATAACCGCTTCCATGTCGGATTTTAATGGCAACCAGATAAAGATGGGCTCGTCCAAAAACATGATCGGGTATTCGAGTAAGAGATTTTCTCTGCGGTAAATTATTAGTAGTTCAGTGAATTAATCGGATTTTCTATTGTAGAAAAAATAACGATTGATCAGTATGAAAATACTATTTAAAACAGATTCAACATCGTTCAGACTTACTATGACGTACCGCGTGAGAAGAGAGCGTACGTCGAAACAGTAACAGCTTACTATGACGTACCGCGTGAGAAGTGAGCGTACGTCGAAACAGTAACAGCTTACTATGACGTACCGCGTGAGAAGCGTACGTCGAAACAGTAACAGCTTACTATGACGTACCGCGTGAGAAGTGAGCGTACGTCGAAACAGTAACAGCTTACTATGACGTACCGCGTGAGAAGTGAGCGTACGTCGAAACAGTAACAGCTTACTATGACGTACCGCGTGAGAAGTGAGCGTACGTCGAAACAGTAACAGCTTACTATGACGTACCGCGTGAGAAGAGAGCGTACGTCGAAACAGTAACAGCTTACTATGACGTACCGCGTGAGAAGTGAGCGTACGTCGAAACAGTAACAGCTTACTATGACGTACCGCGTGAGAAGTGAGCGTACGTCGAAACAGTAACAGCTTACTATGACGTACCGCGTGAAGTGAGCGTACGTCGAAACAGTAACAGCTTACCATGACGTACCGCGTGAGAAGTGAGCGTACGTCGAAACAGCTTACTATGACGTACCGCGTGAGAAGTGAGCGTACGTCGAAACAGTAACAGCTTACTATGACGTACCGCGTGAGAAGTGAGCGTACGTCGAAACAGTAACAGCTTACTATGACGTACCGCGTGAGAAGTGAGCGTACGTCGAAACAGTAACAAGTAGAGGGTTCGATTATCAATACGTAAGTAAAACAATTTGTTGGCCATGGAACTAAGTTCTTTAATTTTAAAGATTAACTAACTGTATATTTGTTTGTTGGTTTTTTCTAAACCTTCATTTTATTACGAAACCAAACGGCCTGTCATAAATAGCATAAATTCTTCAACTTAACTTCACCCATCCTGATACGCGACTATGCAGTACGTACCCCTAGTAATACACGACAATTTTCAACGCACATTTAAAATATACTTTTTCATTTCTGTTCCCGGTTCACAATACTGATAAGTTGTAAAATGTACTTCCAGCGGGAACTCAGGAAATGTCCGAAGGTTGGCAACTTTGCAAGCTCTGTTTAAGACTGGCTGTTTCCATATGGACGACCACGTTCAACTTAAGCTGGCAATAAGACTGGATTCCCACCTTTTCCCTCCCCCTACCCCCTCCTCACAATCCCCTCCTCTCACTCCTCGGCTCGTGTATATTACCTTCACGTTCTACCTCCCCCTCCTGCCACCTCGGTTCTATCAGTTGTGTTGCGCCTTCAGTCGAATCGTAGCAATTTTCCCTTTATACCGTCGCCAAACCGTTCACGTTGGGTTGTTTCCTTTGTAAGCCTTTGCCTTGGCGTTTTACGATGGTAAAATTCCCTGCGGATTAGATTTCCTGACTCGATACTTTGCCGTTGGGATTTTACCCTTAGCTGTGTAAACGCTGCATCCATGAATCTTTAAATTAAAACTCTTTCTAATACAACCGTTTATTACAGCTTCATGAGCAAAATAAAAAGAACACAACGCTAAAAAAACGTGAGGAGGGGAGTTCGTGGTACAAATTGAAGTTCCGTTCTTTTCACATGAGTTTACCAATGAAAAAGTGTTTTTACCATGTTTAAAAAAAGAGAACACCCTTATTGAAAACACAAAGCATCTAAACAGTACCAACGGCAATAAGGAAAACCAAGCCATCTAAAAACTAAAATAAAAGAGGGCTCAGGTCAATTTTCGGACGGCTAATTATCCTAATTTTAAAATGCACAACTGCAGTCAGAGTGAGTTTTGCAAAGTAAGCAATCACCGGTGAAAATGTATACAAATGTTGAATGGAATAATTCAACGTTTGAAACCTGTAGGTAACATAGACTACAAAAGTATTAGCGGTTTGATAAAACGTGTGTATTTCCATCAGTGAGTCTTAATAATTATGTAATTTCAAAATACAAGTTTCATACTGTTCAATACGCTGCAAAATGTCATAGAACCAAACACAGTTTTCAACAAAAGCATAGACGATTCAGAATGGACATTTTAATAAAGTCGTGGCGACAATCAAAATTAATAACGAAGCTATCTTGATAATGTTTGAACTAGGTCAAATTCCAGAGAGTCCACAGTTTAATTAAAATCTTCTGGGTGAAATTGGACGCACTAAGAGGTTCCCGACTGAGCCGCTAGGGGCGGGAGTGGGTTGGTGTAGGCGACGTTAGTTCCACGATCTCTCCACAGATGTGCCCAGTGTCGCTTGATTTTTTCGATAAACAATATACTGTAAGAAGTCGAAAGCGCTTCGTTTATATACCATACATGTTGTTGGTGTTTGACATAGTATTTCTTAGTTAAGGCATACAATTTTAGATGTACAGGTTTATGTGCTTTTGGTCAACAACAATGAAAGCAAGATCAGTAGACTCCTGATAAAAATATTAAAACTCAAAATCTGACCCTAAAATTCCTTTGAAATGGACTGGAAATATTTACAGTACTGACTAACTTAAATCAAGACCTCGACAATGAATTTCTATCTTCCCTATTGTGTGACTTTACTATAAAATATAATTTTATATTGAAGCTTGTCCAGGGGCCGCTTAGGTTTGTTTCAAATTTAAATCAATTGAACAATATTGTAAAACTTATAGAAAGTTTATCACCATCAAATGTTAAAAAGTATTTTTTAAATTCAGATAATATCAACCTTAATGATGGTATGTTCATATAATAGAAGATATTGGACACACGTTACCTTCATTGTTGTCCTTACTTAATAGCCAATCTGTTCTGCTATAGGCAGTTTTTGTATGTAAAAGAACGACGTTGTTATTCTTAAAAACATCCGCCTTTTGGTGAAATTAAGTATGCACTAATAAAATGCATACTCGTAATTTAATCTCCTTTCTTAAGTTTTGCTTCAGAGAAATAAGCCAAAGATAGCAAGATTTTCTTTAACAATTATTTTTGAAAATGGCACGATTTGATGATGAAGCTTTCATTAGAAACATTGTTAAACTAATACCAGTTTGCAAAGTAGTCTGTCACGTATTTAGAATCGGTGGCTAGTTGTATTTATATTTAACTAGATTGTGTATTGTATATTCTAATTTTCTCAATCTGGGTAGTCAACTCTTGTAAAAGGTAAACTAGCATTAAATTAAAAATCAATCAAAATGAAAATATTTAAGTGACACGATCAGATCCACATATTACAATAATATAAATTTAAAAACAGATAACAACCATCATTAAAAACATAACATGATATCGAACATATTTTTAATAAAAGTTAAAAAAACAGTTATTTACTCAGTGTATGAACATTATCATGGTTGGTTGGTTGGATCTTTATTTACCAACATAACCACACTTTCACTTGTTAGTTCATGATTGTTCCGTGTCGAAGCAGCACCGTCGGCGTTAGTTCACGACTCTGCCGCCTTGGCGCAGCACTTACACGTCACACACAGCTGATCGATATTCTGTAGATCAGCTGATACAAACCAACAATGAGGGATGACCTTCGCCCCTCCCACTCCCAACAAACACCCCTCGGTCTCTGAGGCCCAGGGACCCAGCTAACCTTTAAGTTTTAGGGAATCCCGCTGGATTCTAACTGAAAATGGTAACAACTGCTTTGTTGGTTATGTTATTGAAGTTCAAGATCAGTTTGGTTTCACTTTGAAAAATAGTTTCATGCTGCAATATAATAATTATGATATTTGCTAAGTAAAAACTTCCATGTGCTTATTGAGGTGTACATGACTAATCTATTTAAGTGCTTTTTATGTCGAGATGCATTAAAGTACAGTTGCAATAAATGATCATAGAGCGAAACTGTTTCTCCCGTCATCAATATTATACTTCAGGAAAGGCAATCTCTTAACGGATCCCGCATTAGATTAACATGCATCAGCAACATTAAATTTTGAAGCCCTGGTTACCAAATATAAATAAATTTAATCTTACTATTACTAGTAGTATTACTAATAGACACTCTATAGGTAAGGTGGGTCAAAGAAAACAATTAAAATAGACACATCGTTCAACAAATTTAGCAATCATTCTTCGTCAGGTACTTAACACTTTCCTTTTCCTCCCGAGTCTACTGGCTTCCCTAAATTAATCCAGTGGATTTTAAAACTTTTCTCTCAATCCCTAGTCGACCAACTTGGATAGGAAAATGAGAATTCGCTAGAAAATAGTTATTCACTCATAGACTGGTTTTGTTCTCTTCGTTTGTTTTCGCCAGACATATGGGGCAACAAAGATGCAAACGCTTTCAATGCCAGCATTGGCTACAAAGAGCCAGTTATACAAAATTAAATTAGAAAGATGAATTTGTTATTATAATCTCCAATCTGATAAACTTACAAGCCCAAAGTAGCATAAAACGTGGATATTGAAGTTTTGATCTCAAACTAAACTGAATTCTCTCGTTTTCATATTCTTCGTGGAGAATTAAATATTTCTTTCAAATATTTTCGTCGTTCAACTACATGTCCTTTTAAAAGAATACATTATGGACCTATTACCAAGTTTACAACGCAACCAAAACGATAACGCGTTGTCATTTTGACACCAACACTAGCACAAATCACTAAATCACTATTTGAGATGCCGACCACTCTCATGAGGGTATTTTAAGGCAAATATGTGGTGAAGGATGAGTGTGATGAGTGGTAGTAATGAGGTATGAGGTGTAGTCTTGTTACAAACTAAGGCCGACCCTTCCTCAGAATGGGTCATTAATTAATAGCCAAGATGAAATAAAATAGGTACTTACTCTGAAAAGATGAAGCAAGTCTGGACACAAAACCAACTTTTCCAAACGGCGTTATCGTTTTACATAGACCGACTGTGCCTATACATAAATAATTATAAAACATCGTTGACCAGCATATCTTTATTCAATATAGCAATAACGTGTACGTTCTTGTGGTTATCGGGCTATTAATTAATGACTTGAATTGAGGAGCGGTTGGTCCTAGTTTGGAACAAGGCTACATCTCATCATCCATCAAAAACACTCATCACGCTCACTGTTCATTCCATATTCACCTTAAAATACGCTCTAGGAGTAGTCAGTGTTTCAAATCAAAGTACCAACGTCTAAGCTTTATTGGCGAAAGTGTTGATAATAATTGTTGTACCCAATAAACCTATAATTTGAAAACACTTGCTTATTTCTGACATGCAAACTAAAAATATATGCTAAACGTTCAGTTTTGTATCAAGATAACTAATTATGTTTTTACTGAACTATATTATTTACCTAATAGATATAAAAGTGCTGATCAAGATAGCACTTTAGCACAGAGTGTTGGCACGATTAGCCTAATGTAGGCTAAGTGCTGTGTTTAGGTTCATATATTGATTGATCGGTCAACTGAACCATGTAAAACATGAAAGTAAATACTGGTCTACTCCTGGCTTGAAAACCAAGATTAAGTTAAATAGTTGTGAACTTCGTAATTTAATCTCATTAACTTTTACGTTGCTAATTAAATGTATGCCCCATCTAATGAAACCGGACCGACTTGCAGCTAAGCGCTAAAGTGCCGCTTAAAAGAGTGAATCGTATTTCCTTTGCAATTTTTTACTTTTAAGCGCTACGCACTCAGCCTCACTTCGGCCCTTCTGACAATGTGTAATCTTTAAATGGGTATGACATAAAAATTAATTAAGAAAGAAAATTGTTCTTTACTTCGATGAATTTGTGTTAAAATAACCTTATTTTGAGTTGCCACGATTGGGGTGTTCGTATTTAAAAACTTGGGGGTCTTTCCCCAGGTTTTTGGGTGGGGTGGAGACGCAAAGTACGTTAAAACAAACGTCAGAACCCCTTTAAAAACATCCAATAGTTAAAGTGGGGGGCATTTAAAACTCACTTTGTTCATATAAAGTTTTGCCTTTTGACTGAGGAGGTGTGGGGAAACTCGAACCGTTTTGTTTTGTGACTGGGGCTCGTGGCGTGGTCCTGTAATCCAGCTTCATGGAGGTCAGGTTTTGAGGATGATATAGGTCTAAAGCGGCTCAGATAGTCTCAGTGATCATCTGATGATACCCGCATCAACTCCACCATCGTTTAGACATATCAGACCATCACCTGCGTGGTTCAGAAGTCACGTTAAGCCGTTGGTCCTTGTATTTCCATTGGTAATTGGGATATTAATTACCAACTCCCTCATAACTCATTACTACCACTCATCACACTCAACCTTCACCACATATTTGCCGTAAAATACCCTCATGAGAGTGGTCGGCATCTCAAATAGTGATTTAGTGATTTACCTCGCATCGTTGTCTTTGGCGATAGGAATGTGAAACTATTTCCTATAGAAATGTCTAATGATTTCAATTTCAGAATAGTTAAAAACTTCCTCGACTGAATGTTCGCACAAACAAAACCAGGAAGTTATGACAGAAATGAATCAATTCTATTTGACAACGTAGCCAATTTTCTCAACAACTACAAGCACACTATATTGAAAAACTTTTCTCATTGAATGTATATTTAAACTTTGTTCATCGTCGTATAATCTAGCAATATCCAAGCACTATAAATTTGCTTTAACCTAACTTTTGGGAGTTCAATGAAGTTGCTAATACTTATATTTTTTATTAAAGCTGTCAACTCTCATAGTACGAGGTTTGATCAAAAAGTATTGGCTCTGACTTCATGTTTAGCACTAAACCTGATAATGTGTTTTTTTAATCAAACCTCGTATTCTAATGGCACTCCTATTTGTAATGTTATGGTCGGTTGGCATAGATGCCACATGGCTCAGGCAGGAAAATCAACATAGTTGTGGCAGCCCAAGCACAGTTAGCGCGGCAAGCGCTGCTGTATCTCGCCGTCTAACTCACCCCTCTGCATTACATGCTCGGGTTTGTCGAATGCCGACGACTTAAATGTTACAGAATCGTGCGATTTTCGAGAACGAACAAACTTGCGCTTGCGTCAGTGGCCTTTACAATGACCTCGCAGCGCTATCTGTGCTTGGGCTGCCAAAGTGTGTTGATTTTCCTGCCTCAGCTATATGGCATCTATGCGCAATCTACCTACCATAACACCATCTTTGTTGGCATCATCAATGGTGGCAACGTTGGTGTCGTATAGGCTTAGTACGCAGACATTCCTGAGTCCGCAAAACACATTCATATTGAGTGCGAGTCCCTCGAGGCCAGGAGAATGGGTATTCTGGGGTCTCGTGAGTGGCAGGAGTTACACCCATCCGAAGTGGGTAGCGCGATCCTCGAGCTTTGTAAGCAAACGGGGGTTGGGCTGCCTAATTAGGGGAACAAGGAGCCAGCACAATAAACCGGGTTTTCGTGCGCGTGTTCTTGAGCCACTATTTCCCATTAATCTAATCTAATCTAGTACGCAGACAACTTGGGTTCAAGTCCCAGTAGGACATCCTTAACAAATTTTCGAAGATTTCTCTAATTGATCATCCCTGATTCCGATCGAAAAATTCCAAGGGCATAAGCTACCGAAAGAAACTCTTCCTAACAGCATTAAGGCATGTACTATCTCGTCCCTAAAATCCAAACAATGTCTGTTTCATCCTGACCAAATTTCCATCCGTGGGCCTTTCTTTCAAGTACCCACACCTGGCCTACAGACTAAAGTTGTGGGGAGGCTGCTCAAGCACAAACTTTTCCAGAGTGTCAAAACAAGCAGTGCGAACAACAAAACTGCAATGGAGAGAGTCGTGCAGACCAGCATTAAAAAGATTAAAACTGTTGACTTTACCCTGTCTCTATATTTTAGAAACGTGTCTTTTTTCAAATGTAAATGCGACCTTGTAAGAGGAATTTATGTACACTCTTACGAAACCAGAGACAGGGAGAGCTATCGAGCTGGGAGACACAGAACGATGATTCATGAACGTTTGCCCTCGCAGGCAGGAGCTCAGTTCGTCAATAGACTTCCAAATTCGATCAAAAGTGCTACGGAGCCAAAGACTTTCAAAGCTCGTCTAAAATAAGTTTTGGTCGCAGAAGCATTTTACAGTTCAAACGAGTTTTGACACACAATTGGGATATTGGAGAACCAGACTAACAGGGGTAGGGCTGGAAAGATTCGAGTTAATGGGAATAGTACGAATGTAAGCTGTGTAGGTTTGAAAGTTTTAGATGAAATTGTGAACGGTTGAGACACATGCTTGTAAACATGTCAATTAAATACAATATTTATTTATTTAGATAAATTTCGTAAAAATCGTACCCTAACAGTTGAAAGACGTCATAAAATTATTTTAATTCAAGCGCAAAAAAGCTGGAGCAAAACCGAACAAAAGTTATAAGCGAAATGAAAACACACAATAAAACTGGCCGAGGGTGAATTTCATTCGAGCAGAAAGATTTAATCAAATGACAATGATATTGTTACAACAATTGCTGACGCGGCACTTCTGCAGAACGATGGCAAGTCGGTGGAAACGCTGAACAAGGCAGTTACATGATGGCTGTCTGTGTAATAGTATTATAGGGTTGAGCCAACAATCATACCAGATGAATTTACTTTTTTCACTTATTGTATGACTGGGGTTCGTGGCGTGGTCCTGTAATCCAGCTTCATGGAGGTCAGGTTTTGAGGATGATATAGGTCTAAAGCGGCTCAGATAGTCTCAGTGATCATCTGATGATACCCGCATCAACTCCACCATCGTTTAGACATATCAGACCATCACCCGTGGTCCGGGAGTCACGTTAAGCCGTTGGTCCTTGTTTTTCCATTGGTCACTGGGTTATTAATTAATGACCCATTCTAAGGAAGAGTCGGCCTTAGTTTGTCAAGACTACACCTCATAACTCATTACTACCACTCATCACACTCATCCTTCACCACATATTTGCCTTAAAATACCCTCATGAGAGTGGTCGGCATCTCAAATAGTGATTTAGTGATTTAAAATTACTGAGGTAAAACTATCATTGCTGACGTTTTCCATCGACTTTGAGTGGAAAAGCACGCGTTTCGGATTTGATCAGTTCCCGTCTTCAGGTGAAACCTGTACATTACTCTATACCTATACATTAGATTGAACCTATACACCTTGCTTTCTGTTACCGTGTTATTTGGTCAGTCAGAATCACTGCTTAATAGTCGTCCACTGCAAACTCGTTGTACTGACATCAACTGTCTAGCTGCTACTAGATGAAAGTAGGTTGGCAGAAAGTTACCAGGGTCCAATTATACGTACAAACAATGAAGCGAAACTCGCGTGAGCACAATAGTGAACCTACGGAGGAGGGGTGGTGTAGGGAGAGGGGAAGAACCATCGTTATCTAACGTAAATACTGAGTGTAACTACTGTTGACCTGCATCCATTCCACATACGAGTATACAGGGTGAGTTAAATGTACGGAATGTAGGGAAAAATTGAACTTTTTAGCTATTGAACTTTGCCCATTTCCCCAAAATGGTATTTTTGGGAGGCAACTTAAAATAATTGACACCTCGTTTTAAATGCGTTGGCTATAGAAAAGAGCAGTGGAAATTAAAGCTTTCTACCTCAACCCAGTACAGAATGGTAGCCTTAATTGAGTTTTAATTAATTTTAATGCGCTGCCATTTTGTACTGTATTGAAATAGAGAGCTCTAGCTTCCACAGTCTTTCTTCTTTACCCAAGACCTTTAAAATGAGGTGACACTTAATGGGTCTCACTGTTAAAAGGTTCTGAGTTGACCCCCAAAAATCCCGATTTGGAAAAATGGGCGAAGTCGCAATAGTGACTAAATATTTCACTTTTATTTATTATAAAGATGTCCAGAGTTTCGTTTTTCTATCTTAGTCCGTTTTTAATTTAACTGGGTGTTCCATGGTTTTTACTTAGACGTTGGTACTTTGATTTGAAACACTGACTACTCCTAGAGCGTATTTTAAGGTGAATATGGAATGAACAGTGAGCGTGATGAGTGTTTTTGATGGATGATGAGATGTAGCCTTGTTCCAAACTAGGACCAACCGCTCCTCAATTCAAGTCATTAATTAATAGCCCGATAACCACAAGAACGTACACGTTATTGCTATATCGAATAAAGATATGCTGGTCAACGATGTTTTATAATTATTTATGTATAGGCACAGTCGGTATATGTAAAAACGATAACGCCGTTTGGAAAAGTTGGTTTTTTGTGTCCAGACTTGCTTCATCTTTTCAGAGTAAGTACCTATTTTTATCTCATCTTGGCAATTAATCATTTTGCTTGAATTTTCAAAGAACACTACCAAGAAATACACAAATCACTTTTATATTTATAAAAATCGTTTCAGAGAGAGTTGGGATATAAAAACAGCATTTAAAATGCATTAGAATTGAAGTTATTCTATCACTAAATCACTAAATCACTATTTGAGATGCTATTTGATGTGGTGAAGGATGAGGGTGATGAGTGGTAGTAATGAGTTATGAGGTATAGTCTTGTTACAAACTAAGGCCGACTCTTCCTTAGAATGGGTCATTAATTAATAGCCCGATGACCAATAAAAATACAAGGACCAACGGCTTAACTTGACTTCCGAACCAAGCAGGTGATGGTCTGATATGTCTAAACAATGGTGGAGTTGATGCGGGTATCATCAGATGATCACTGAGACTATCTGAGCCGCTTTAGACCTATATCATCCTCAAAACCTGACCTCCATGAAGCTGGATTACAGGACCACGCCACGACCGTGACTAAACAGATTACTTTGTGTATTACAAGTTAACGGTGTCGCGTTTATCAGGTGAAAGCTGCCAGTAGGCAAGGGGGGAGGGGGACACGCCCTATAAAAGTGTGCAATCGAACCCGACAATCGATGCAATTAATCAGCTGTTCATGAACGACAGCTGTGTCAATACGTCACCACAGCCTGCCGGATCCGTCGCCACCACTAAACTACACTATAACAACCGTTTGTTTCCATTTAGCGCCAATTTGCCTTCGATCTACCGCTCTTGTTTCCTGAGTGGCTTTGCCGGGTTTTGAGACGCGTGGGGTTTTTTTAGAAGTTGAACTTGTTAAAGGGTTGTTTTGTGTTGAATTAGGCTCGGTATTTGTTGTGTCTTTGTGTGGCTTGCCAAAACTAAAGATTATGTTATAATTGGTAAATAAATAAATAATAATAAATAAGATCTAAGGCTCGGTTTACACTGCGTCATTGTCTGAAATACAATTACTGCTAGACGTTTCCTGACCTCGCTGTGGAGAGTCATCCCCAGTAGCTTGTTGACTGGCTGAGACTGTATTGCCCGGACTGGACTAATCTGTGCTAACAGAAGAACGGGTTTGAAACAATAATTAATAAACAGAGCCATCCACATCATCAGATAAGTGACAGTTGGAATTCAGAAAAGAAAATATTACAGAAAACACTGCAAGAAAATGGTTATACAAGACATCAAATCAACAAGGCATTACAACTGACAGATTGCAAGAACTGAGCTCAGCTGCCATCCAAAGTGCGCGACAAATACAAGATAATGTTCCACCGAAACGAGCCTACATTCCATACGTCAAGGGGACTACAGATAAGGTTGGGAGAATTTTGAAGAAACATAACATCCAAACCATTCAAGCCGGCCAACAAAATCAGGAACTGTTTACGACCCGTGAAAGACAACATTCATCTTTGTACACCTGAGTTTATGAGATACCTTGCAGTTGTGGCTCAGTCTATATTAAGAAACGAAACGGCTAATCTCACGACTTCAAGAGCACATACGGCACACGAAACAAGAAGACATAGAAAAGTCGGCAATAGCAGAACACAGCTACAAGACAAAGCATGAATTGATTTTGACAAAACCAAAGTCTTGGCAAAAATTTCACACTATTATCCAAGGAAAATTAGAGAAACCATAGAAATAATTACATGAAGACAACTTTAACAAAGAAGACAGCATAAAATTATCAAAACTTGGCAGCCAGTTCTTCAGAAGTCCCATTGAAGCCAGCCAATCCAGTTCGACAACGAGCAACAGGCTCCGCCCACTTGGCCAATCAGGTGACAGGACCCCCCACACTGCTGACGCGGCACTTCTGCAGAACGATGGCAAGTCGGTGGAAACGCTGAACAAGGCAGTTACAATGATGGCTGTCTGTGTAATAGTATTATAGGGTTGAGCCAACAATCATACCAGATGAATTTACTTTTTTCACTTATTATGACTGGGACTCGTGGCGTGGTCCTGTAATCCAGCTTCATGGAGGTCAGGTTTTGAGGATGATATAGGTCTAAAGCGGCTCAGATAGTCTCAGTGATCATCTGATGATACCCGCATCAACTCCCACCATCGTTTAGACATATCAGACCATCACCTGCGTGGTTCGGGAGTCACAGCCGTTGGTCCTTGTTTTCCATTGGTCACTGGGTTATTAATTAATGACCCATTCTAAGGAAGAGTCGGCCTTAGTTTGTAACAAGACTACACCTCATAACTCATTACTACCACTCATCACACTCATCCTTCTACATATTTGCCTTAAATACCCTCATGAGAGTGGTCGGCATCTCAAAAGTGATGATTTAAAATTACTGAGGTAAAACTATCATTGCTGACGTTTTCCATCGACTTTGAGTGAAGAAAAAGTACACGGCGTTTCGGGATTTGGATCAGTTCCCGTCTTCAGGTGAAACCTGTACATTACTCTATACCTATACATTAGATTGAACCTATACACCTTGCTTTCTCTGTTACCGTGTTACGGTTGGTCAGTCAGAATCACTGCTGTGATTAGTCGTCCACTGCAAACTCGTTGTACTGACATCAACTGTCTAGCTGCTACTAGATGAAAGTAGGTTGGCACAGTAAAGTTACACAGGGTCCAATTATACGTACAAACAATGAAGCGAAACTCGCGTGAGCACAATAGTGAACCTACGGAGGGAGGGGTGGTGTAGGGGAGAGGGGAAGAACCATCGTTATCTAACGTAAATACTGAGTGTAACTACTGTTGACCTGCATCCATTCCACATACGAGTATACAGGGTGAGTTAAATGTACGGAATCCCCGCCAAGTAGGAAAAATTGAACTTTTTAGCTATTGCAACTTTGCCCATTTCCCCAAAATGGTATTTTTGGGAGGCAACTTAAAATAATTGACACCTCGTTTTAAATGCGTTGGCTATAGAAAGAGCAGTGGAATTAAAGCTTTCTACCTCAACCAAGTACAGAATGGTAGCCTTAATTGAGTTTTAATTAATTTTAATGCGCTGCCATTTTTGTACTGTATTGAAATAGAGATACTACTTCCACAGTCTTTCTTCTTTACCCAAGACCTTTAAAATGAGGTGTCCTGTGGTCTCACTGTTAAAGGTTCTGTTGACCCCCAAGATTTGTTTTAGACGAGCTTTGCAAGCCTTCGGCATTTGGGCACTTTTGATTGAATTTGGCAACGAGTTGACCAATTGAACTCCTGCCTGAGAAGGCAAACGTTCATGAACTATCGTTCTGTGTTTCCCAGTTCGGTAGTTCTCCCTGCCTCTTGTTTTGTAATAGTGTATGTCACTTCTTCTTACGTGGTCAAATTTTAAATAGTGATAGTAATTTAGTGATTTGAAAAGAAGAGAGTTTGAAGAATGTAGAGGCAAGGTAAAGTCAACAATTTAAAATTTTGAAAAGCTGGCCTGCACGACTCTCTTCTTTGAAGTTTTGCGATTGTCCTAACGGTTTTTTAAGAATGAAAGCTCTGGAAAATTGTGTTTTTGGTTGGTAGATGGCGCATGGATGCCGAATGGCTGAGGCAGGAAAATCTACATAGTTGTGGCAGCCCGAGCACAGATGGCGATGCGAGGGATTTTTTAAACGTCTCAAGTAAAGTCACTGACGCAAGCGAAAGTTCATTCTTTCTCCAAAATCAACCAGACTCGAGACATTTTTAAATGACAAGACTCATTAAGTGACATATTGTTTTAAAAGTCTATAGGTAAAAGACTAAGAACAGGGGAACTAGGGCTCTCTTTCTCAACCCAGAACAAAATGACAGCTCATCGAAATTGAGGAAAACGTAATAACGACGTGTAAGTTAAAACTAGGGAAACACCCAGTTAAATTTAAAACGGATTAAGATCAGAAAAAAACTCAGGACAACTTTATAGGAAATAAAAGTGAAATATTTAGTCACTATTGCGACTTCGCCCATTTTCCCAAATCGGGATTTTTGGGGGTCAACTCAAAACCTTTTAACAGTAAGACCCATTAAGTGTCACCTCATTTTAAAGGTCTTGGGTAAGGAAGAAATCTGTGGAAGCTAGAGCTCTCTATTTCAATACAGTACAAAATGGCAGCGCATTAAAATTAATTAAAACTCAATTAAGGCTACCATTCTGTACTGGGTTGAGAATAAGCTTTAATTTCCACTGCTCTTTTCTATAGCCAACGCATTTAAAACAAGGTGTCAATTATTTTAAGTTGCCTCCCAAAACCACTCGGGAAATGGGTGAAGTTAATAGCTAAAAGTTCAATTTTTCCCTACTAGGCACGTGTTTTAGAGTCCATTTTCTATCTTCGAGTTCGTTTTAAAATTGGGGGGATTCTGCAGTACATTTTACTCCTGTATACCAAATGAGGAATGGATGCAGGTCAACAGTAGTTACACTCAGTATTTACGTTAGATAACGATGGTTCTTCCCTCTCCCTACACCACCTCCCTCCGTAGGTTCACTATTGTGCTCACGCGAGTTTCGCTTCATTGTTTGTACGTATAATTGGACCCTGTGTAACTTTACTGTACCAACCTACTTTCATAGTAGCAGCTAGACAGTTGATGTCAGTACAACGAGTTTGCAGTGGACGACTAATCACAGCAGCAGTGATTCTGACTCACCAACCGTAACACGGTAACAGAAAGCAAGGTGTATGGGTTCAATCTAATGTATAGGTATAGGTAATGTACAGGTTTCACCTGAAGACGGGAACTGATCCAAACCCCGAAACGCCGTGTACTTTTCTTCACTCAAGTCGTGGAAAACGTCAGCAATGATAGTTTTACCTCAGTAATTTTAAATCACTAAATCACTATTTGAGATGCCGACCACTCTCATGAGGGTATTTTAAGGCAAATATGTGGTGAAGGATGAGTGTGATGAGTGGTAGTAATAGTTATGAGGTGTGATGTCTTGTTACAAACTCTCCCATCGTTAAGACGTATCAGACCATCACCTGCGTGGTTCGGAAGTCACGTTAAGCCTTGTATTCCATTGTATTTCATTGTGGGATGTTAATTACCAACTCCCTCATAACTCATTACTACCACTCATCACTCACTACATATTTGTCTTAAAATACCCTCATGAGAGTGCTCGGCATCTCAAATAGTGATAGTGATAGTAGTTGTTTTCGAAATAAATGAAGAAAAAGAGCTCGTAAATAATTTGGATAAATTTGGCTTTAAATATATAAACACTAAACACAGTTAAATTAAAAGGGTTTATCAATTTAAGTACCTTGGAGAAGTTGTCAAAAGACAACGGTCATAGTCAAAAGTTATATCTCTAAATAAAAACTGAGACACTAGAACTCAGTGATCAACAAGAATGCATTTAAGGGGCAGAGTCTTAGTTGCTAATAGAAACACGGATAAATTAACGATCTTAATAATAACATCGTCAAATATATAGCCTACTAGGCCGACACACAGCTAAGTGCTCAATTGCCGCTGGTATGAGTAAAGCGAATATCTAGGAATTATGAGGCTGTTCGCTACGCTCTCTGCCTCCGCCTCAGCTTTGCATTATTTACTGTAACGAGACCTTACAATGCACATTTTACTACATATCATGAAGAAAAACCTATTTCAAATTTCAATGAAATCGACCTAATCATAACGCTATACTAGCAAAAAAGCACCTTTTGGCCGCCATTTTAAAACGACTCGATACATTTTTAAAATTTTAGTATACTCATGTAAACCTAGAAAATACATATTTATTTGATATTTCATCAAATTTTACGAACATTACTTTTTTTAAATTAAAACCACTTTTTTAAACTCCCTCCCCAAAGGGTAATTGCGGTACTTCGTTTTTGCTAACAAACGGACTTAACTGAGGTATTCACAAAAGGAACATTGTACCAAATTTCATGAAATTCTGACAACAAATGTGACCCGTAGACACGTATATGGATATGTATATAAAGTTTTTAAAACATGCTCAAAACGTGTTCCGGGAGTCAGAATCGGTGCTCATTTCAAGGTAGCGGGTCTGGGTCTTACCATCATGACGGCATGAGTATCTCTTTTTTCCAAAAAATAATTACTTATAACGTAAAAAGCAAATAAAAAGTACTTACCGGAATCAGCTGATGCTTAAAAATTCAGGAAGACTTTTCATTGAACTGTTACCTGGAACAGAGAGTTATGTAATGGAAAACATGTTTGAAATTACGTGAGATTCGTGACGTTTATTCATTAACACATAACAACACTCGCCTCAGAGAGGTGTTGATGTAATGGAGTTCCTCAGCACGAGGAAATATGTGACGCTTGCACGAATATTGCAGGTTTTCTGCCGCAATTAGATGCAATATAGATCAAATTATTCATCTAGTCTCCAAAAACTGTTCTATTTTCCTTTGCAGAACAAATTACATTTTTAGGCATAATATTTGATCAAAACTTCAAATTTACAACTCGTACTGAAAATATAATTAAAAAGGGTTCGACTGGAATATTTATACTTCATACTTAATCATCACACACACACATTTAAACTATGGGATTCCAATATGGGGCCATGAAAACGTCAAGAAACAAGTTTCAAAACTTTTAAATTTCCCTCAATACGTATCTTGAAATGTGCAGCGCTGTTCAAGAGAAATCAAAATAAATTTTAATTTGTTCAAACTTCTACAGGCAAGTTCACAAAGTATAGTATACACATTTAGAACGGAACTCCTTTAATTACAAGAGCAGTGCGTGTGCAAAGCTACATTGAGCCTACTATAATGTGTCAAACTTGTCACACGCAACCTCACGTTTGACCTCACTGTGACCTCGTGCTTGACATCAAACTCGATAACTCAGTTACTTGTGTCAACAGTAAAGTATAGTATACACATTTAGAACGGAACTCCTTTAATTACAAGAGCAGTGCGTGTAAAGCTACATTGAGCCTACTATAATGTGTCAAACTTGTCACACGCAACCTCACGTTTGACCTCACTGTGACCTCGTGCTTGACATCAAACTCGATAACTCAGTTACTTGTGTCAACAGTAAAGTATAGTATACAATATTTAGAACGGAACTCCTTTAATTACAAGAGCAGTGCGTGTGCAAAGCTACATTGAGCCTACTATAATGTGTGTCAAACTTGTCACACGCAACCTCACGTTTGACCTCGTTGTGCTTGACATCAAACTCGATAACTCAGTTACTTGTGTCAACAGTAAAGTATAGTATACACATTTAGAACGGAACTCATTTAATTACAAGAACAGTGCGTGTGCAAAGCTACATTGAGCCTACTATAATGTGTGTCAAACTTGTCACACGCAACCTCACGTTTGACCTCGTTGTGACCTCGTGCTTGACATCAAACTCGATAACTCAGTTACTTGTGTCAACAGTAAAGTATAGTATACAATATTTAGAACGGAACTCATTTAATTACAAGAGCAGTGCGTGTGCAAAGCTACATTGAGCTACTATAATGTGTGTCAAACTTGTCACACGCAACCTCACGTTTGACCTCACTGTGACCTCGTGCTTGACATCAAACTCGATAACTCAGTTACTTGTGTCAACAGTAAAGTATAGTATACACATTTAGAAAGGAACTCCTTTAATTACAAGAGCAGTGCGTGTGCAAAGCTACATTGAGCCTACTATAATGTGTCAAACTTGTCACACGCAACCTCACGTTTGACCTCGCTGTGACCTCGTGCTTGACATCAAACTCGATAACTCAGTTACTTGTGTCAACAGTAAAGTATAGTATACACATTTAGAACGGAACTCCTTTAATTACAAGAGCAGTGCGTGTGCAAAGCTACATTGAGCCTACTATAATGTGTCAAACTTGTCACACGCAACCTCACGTTTGACCTCGCTGTGACCTCGTGCTTGACATCAAACTCGATAACTCAGTTACTTGTGTCAACAGTAAAGTATAGTATACACATTTAGAAAGGAACTCCTTTAATTACAAGAACAGTGCGTGCAAAGCTACATTGAGCCTACTATAATGTGTCAAACTTGTCACACGCAACCTCACGTTTGACCTCGCTGTGACCTCGTGCTTGACATCAAACTCGATAACTCAGTTACTTGTGTCAACAGTAAAGTATAGTATACACATTTAGAAAGGAACTCCTTTAATTACAAGAGCAGTGCGTGTGCAAAGCTACATTGAGCCTACTATAATGTGTCAAACTTGTCACACGCAACCTCACGTTTGACCTCGCTGTGACCTCGTGCTTGACATCAAACTCGATAACTCAGTTACTTGTGTCAATAGTCCAACTGAGGAAGATTTTACCATTCTAAAATCTAAAGTGTATAAACAACCTAGTTCATTTCCTTTACTTTAGGAACGTTTGGTAAAGCCTCACCTAATACGGTATTTAAAATGAAAAGATCCTAATTAATCAAAAGTGCTCTTCTAAATTTTTCTTCTACTGTTTTGTGCTTAAACCGTTTTGTGTAATTTTCTTTTAGAAAAACTGTATTTTTAAATTGGCTACAAGTAAAAACGCAGGTTTACTTTTAAAATGCTTAAAACTACCAGTATATTTCGGCTGTGCCTTTTTCAACTGAATACAAACAAATCTAATTATAACAGTTAACCAAAAAATCTTTTTACTATAAAACATGTGTATAAAAAATATTAACTTTCAGAACCAAAACTTGTAGAAATTGAAATGATATGAAATAAAATAATGTATAAAATGATATGTTTGAAACTATCTGAGATTCAGGCCATCAGGGAATTTGGACTTTGTTATTACTTGATAGGATTGTTCTTTGCTTCGAAGGTACCTATGAAACACTTGAATTTTGATTTGTTTGTCGAAATGGTTTCACTTTATACAGATTATCAAATGTTTCTTGGTGTTCTAAACAATGTAGTACCAGCGGTTTTGTCCTGTCGTCAGTGTGTTTGAAGTCAAATCGATGACCGGTAATTCTGGCCCTTAAAGTATTGGTTATAGATCCTATGTTGTCTTTGGGACATTTCTGACATGAATTTTATATACAGTACTATATTTCTTGACTCACAACTTAAATCCTTTTGAATTTTGAACGTTTTCTTAGTTACACAACTTGTTGCAAACTGGTTTGTTTCTAACTGTTTGCAAACCAAACATCTTGGTTTATTAAATGGATGAGATCCTAGAAAAGAGATATTATTTTGAACGGATAATTTTGAAGATGGCAGTTTCGGCTTTGACAGCTTGTCTTTCAGTCGTCTGTAAACTATTCCAGGAACTGTTTTGAAGATACGGTTCGATACTGGAGAACTTTGAAGAACTTAGTATGCCACTTTCATAATGTTATTAATTTTGTGAATACCAGGGTGATACTGTGTTATTAATTTAGGCATGTCTCCGTCAAATTGATTCGTCCATATATATAAAATAGTATTCCAACTTTAACATATTTCAGTTAAATTCCAATTCTGGGTAAGTGCACAAAACGGTTGTAGCATTAGACATCAACAAACCAAAAAGTCTCATTACTAACTATATTTTTTCAATATATATATATATTAAAAACCCTACATTTTTCGTACTGACCTTACGCGTTTTAAACACATCACGTTAACTTTTCTAAGGTCTTAGGCTTCCGGCTTACACCGCGTCACAGTTGAAATAAACTTACTGCTAGACGTTTCGACCTCGCCGTGAAGAGTCATCCTCAGTAGCTGGTAGACTGGCTGAGACACCAGCTACTGAGGATGACTCTTCACGGCAAGATCGAACGAACATCTAGCAGTAACTTTATTTCAACTTTGACGCGGTGTAAACCGGAAGCCTTTAAGCTTAGATCTTAGTGATGACACCGGCCGCGAAAGCTTAAGAGTTAAGACGTTAATTTTTAATTAACTTTGAAGATTGATATTAATAGAATTATTTATTTCGATCTGTTCAAAATTAAGATTAACGCAGCAATCAAATTATGTAAACCAGGCGAGTATATATCAAAAGGATAAATGGGTTTATAAGTCAGTTAAACATTAAGAAGTTTCCCCAATTTTCATTTACAAAACCACAATTCCAACAGCCTATTCCACGAGCCCTCTAGAAAATCAGACCACTTACTTGAAACGTTTGTTGTTATTCTGTATTGACGCAGTGGCCTGGTTGTGTCACAAAACACCGTTTACAGAGTCCCACAAGGGAAAGTGTTTGATGCATTCTTGATGAGTCTCCCTTGATAAGCTATACAAGTGAAGTGTTTCTGTGCTTTTCTCACAATCTCGGACATTATTTTCGACAGTTTAATATTTAAACACTGTTTAATTTTGTGTAATGGCAACCTTTTATACTATGTATGGTGTTTTCAGGGTTTCTACGTGCAAATGAGTTTTGCGTGGGAGAAACGACTCTGTAAGATTGATAGTGAAATGAAATTAATGCAAACGAAAGAAAAAGGTCTTTATTTCCGTAGCGAAGTTAAGACTTTATAGTCTTCTTTACCACTTAACCACGATAAATGCAATAAATGATTAATTTATTGCCCTTTTTACAAAACTTCAGATATACAGTATATCATAAAAGAGAGAAAGCAAAGTTGTTTTAGGTTTCCCGTACAGTTTAATAAAGTTTGCATCAAGCAAGAAACGTATTTACTCACTTTCATTTTCTCTCGAGCTTGCCGACGTTTGACTGGATGAAAATAAACTGCACTGAAATTGTTTTATTTCGTATATGATTATTTCTCAAAAAAACTAACGTTTAGGAAAAATATCCACTTAGATTTACACTCATCCTTCACCACATATTTGCCTTAAAATACCCTCATGAGAGTGACCGGCATCTCAAATAGTGATATAGTGATATCTTGAACAAGAAACTGTCCATTAAGGAACTTGCTTAGAAGCCTCATTAAAGGGATATTATGGGAAGCGAAATGGTAAATTGAGATTATACGATCTTTTGAGTCTCTCCAGTGACAAGCTGTTGTCCAATAAATAAAAATCCAGGTCGTTTGAATAATTTTTTAAGTTTTAAAATTTCGAGCTCAGCTTTTGCCGAATTGCTGGTATTTTAAAATTAGCATGATGGGGTTTGTTCATCACATATCATGGTGCATCTGCCATCCGTCTTAAGGTTTTGGACTAAAACTTTTGAAGCCGAAGGCCTAATTTTTTCGTTGTTTAGGGCTCCAATAAGAGATTGCTATAAAGAGCGTGTGAGAAAGTCATGGCGTAAGTAAAATAAACAAAAAGAAGGAAGCTGTTATTTTTTTAATTGGTCCTGACTTCAAATGTTTAACTACTAAATGTAACTAATCGATTCATTGAAAAGTTACAACCTTACATTGGTGGGATTCCACCATGACTTAAATCCCCATCAACTTATATCTTATCGTTTTGAATTTTTCTCGTAGTTTTCACAACAAAATGGCGTTGGTCGATACACGAGCCTGTATTGTGACAACGCGGGGATGTCACAACCCTCTCCCTCCCCGTCCCCTACTGGCACAAGTAGTGAGGGGGTAATGTTTATATCACAGTTAAACACGGTACTTCCGTCGTACCATGATAACAGAGCAGCTGTTGTGTTAGCCTCGTAACAAGAATGTTGTAATCAACTTTACCACTTGTCTGTGTCTGCTGTAATGAAGACCTGTTGGGCTTACTTTAGAGACAATTTGTATAATGTAAGTTACTGCGTTGTTAAGCTACTGATTTCAGTTGTAGAACAACAGTGGTGGTAGTTTCAGATAGTCTGTTTCAACAACAGACGACTTTTTTGGTATATTGTTTAGAAATAAAAAAGATTATGTTATGGTAGGTAGATTGTGCATAGATTCTACGTGGCTGAGGCAAGAAAATCAAAACATAGTTGAGGCAGCCCCACGAATTGGTCCTATTTAAGTCATGGACATCGGACGAACTCGAGAATGTCAAGCCAATGGGGAGAAAGACGGCAAGATATGTTCGCAGCGCTATACAGATAGTTGCTATACAGAATTTGTCCGGTGTCGATGACTTAAATGAGACCAAATCGTGCGATTTTCGAGAACGAACAAACTTGCGCGTGCGTCAGTGGTTTTACTTGAGATTCTCAAAAGAATTCTCTCGCAGCGCTATCTGTGCTTGGGCTACCGAACTATGTTGTCTTTTCTGCCTCAGACATGTGGCATCTATTCGCAATATACCTACCATAGCATAATTTTTGGTTAAATAATCTTCAACGGTCGTCAGTCTGTCTATAACAGTAAACCCCGAAGGGCTTTTCCGGTGTAAACTGCCCCCCGTAGCAGAAAATTCGCCAGAATTCACGGTAGCGCTTGATGGTTGCGCGTCGGCTATGTTTTTCTCACTCACTTTATTATTTTATACAAAGATTTCAAGGCCTGCCTTGGCACAAAGTTCTTAATTCGCCCGAACAAGGAACACGCAGAGCCGTGCACGCAACAAATTGCTAAACAACGGCCTTCTTTCAACTGACACAGCCTAACTGTCAAAACGAGCGCTTGCAAGATTTACACGGTCATCTTTTCGCCTTCCAAAACGATGAAGTTAAATTTCAATCCAACAAACTTAAGTTTAACTAATAAAGAAAAATCAAATTTGTCATGTTTTGGATCTAAGCTGTAGAAATTTTAGGCGAAATTACAAAAAGCTCCGCACGTACATGATTGCTTATCCTTGATCCCAACTTTTACAGTGCCAGCTTTTCGAGTTCTACTATTTTTGCAGAGTATTGGGTGTCACCTTGGCACTAAAGGGGGACATAATACTTTTTGAAAACTAAGTATGGTCCGCAGGAAGCGAGGCAGACCCAGGAACACATGGAACAGGGATGTCGTGGAGGCGGGCCAAAGCGCTTTCGCCAGACAGAGATGGGTGGCGCAACTTCGTCAAGGCCGTAAGTTCCACTTAGGAATCAACGGAATTAAGTCAAGTAAGTAAAGTATGATCCACTTTTTATTTAACTTATAATTCCCCAAAAATTATAAATTTTAAAATTTTTACTTTGGTGTTCTATGTCACATTTAAGGGTCACACCGTACTTAAATTTCAAACTGCACATTTACATACAAAAATATTCGTCTTAAAGAAGATGTGTTAGTTCTTACAAAAACTGAAATATGGCATCCGATGCGGTTTAAATCAACTAAAGTAATCAATTCAGCTTGCTTAATATTGTAAAACAGGATTAGTTAGAACGTTGTGCTCTATACAGTGCAGTGCGGTTAGAGAGCGTGGCTGAGTAAGTTCACGAGCAGCGGCGAGCACTCCAAGCGCACGACACTGTAGAGTGAGCGTACAGGTGGCGCGGCCCTGGCGGAATAGTTCGGCGCGACTGGTGATCCCACTACGTTAACAACCTTATCCCCACTCAAATCAACCGACTCATAGCACAAACACCATTAAATAAAGCCTCAAAGGACACCGTACCTCGGGTGAGTTCAGAGTCGATCACTCAAATGCGAAGAGAGGTTTGACAAGCCATAGCTGACAGTTCTCGCTGTTTGTGGGTCTGCGATATTGTGTCCGCCGGCTCGGGCTGAGTAATATCTCAGCTTCATCCCCCACCTTCACCTCCCCCCTTTACCCCCTTCCACCCCCTCAACATCGCTTAATGTTTTCAAGTTCATCTGCTACTGTTTTATCTTTCTGCAACTTTTGATATTTCTTTTTGACTGGGACTCGTAGCGTGGTCCTGTAATCCAGCTTCATGGAGGTCAGGTTTTGAGGATGATACAGGTCTAAAGCGGCTCAGATAGTCTCAGTGATCATCTGATGATACTCGCAAATGATGCAGTCCTATCAACAAGAAAAAGTCCGTGAACCAGCTCTAGATACACACACATAGAACGGTATCTAACATTACTTCCAACCGTACGGTCTAGTTTTCAATTAAGCTAAACCTATACAACTAATTTTCAGTTCGTTGGTGTGAGTGAAGCGAATTTCCTTTGCAATCTGTAACCATATTTAAAAATATTGTATCTATAATTCACTACGCTGATAGGGTCACTCCAGCCTATGGCCTTAGCTTTGTTGCTCTATCACCACATGAGTTACGAGGCTGCTGCTACACTCTCAGTTTCACTTCGGCTTTCCAAATTTGATTTGTCTCAATCGTCCGTATCAACATTTATTTATTATTTAAATGTTATCAAAACAACAAAAACAAACCAACTGTTGTCATTGTTCGATAGTGACAATGGTCTGTTTCCGGCGGGAAATAAACGTCAAAAACAGCTGTTTCTCAATAAGCCCACAGAGTACAAACGCTGAATCAGATGTTCCCAGCTGATAGTGAGTGTTCACACAACGGCGCGATGTGGGGGTACTACTCCCCCTCTCCCCCTAACATCACCAGGCCACACTTATGGAAGATATGTAAGACTGGTGGCTTGAATCAATGTGGCCCCGATATCTACCCCCAAACCTCCCCAACCACTCCCACTTCATAATCAGTCCTCACAATCCGCTTGTTGCTCCCCCTCTACTGCTATGGGGGGGGGGAACTGAGCCCCCACATGCAAGCGGTTGACAAGCTAAGGCCTAGTATTGTGGCAGGCCTTTTATAAAATGAGTTGAGGCTTGTTTGGTGTTGTTTTGCTGGTGTGTTCGATATTTGATCAGTTAAGCGCCACGATAAAAGGTTTTGTGTAAAAAGGTAAAGTTTGTCTTGTTTAACGACGCGAAGTAAGGACTACAAAGTCCTCTCTACCACTTAACCTTGACCTTTACCTAGCGCTACCGTGTAGTCACATTACGAATGTAAGTGATGACTGCAGGGATCGAACCCGCGCCAGCGGAGGGATTAGCTTCGGAGTCGCGCACGATTCCAAACCGCCACGGGTCCGCAATATGTGTGTATTCAATCCATACTTTACATAAAAGAATCAAACATAGTACTCTGATTAAAAGGTTTGTAATATTATTTATTTCCTTTCTGAACCTTTTTTTAAACATCGCATTCATTTAAAGTATGAAAGAAATCTTCACCGACAACATTATTGCCTCAGCGGTTTTTTACAATATTTTACTGAATAAGATCATAATATCATGATAAGTTACCAATATCTTATTAATCATATATCATATGACTTATATGACCGATTAACCTATAATAAATTGCAACGCGAATAAATTTAAAACCAATCTAACAAATTATTTGAATCAACTGTTCAATAATTAATAATCACATAGTAATTCTTTTCGTCCCTTGAGTCTTGCCATTGCCAAAAGTTTTTTCTTTTAACATAAAAAACAACAATAATTTGTATGTACTTGACAAGTACTATAAAGGACTATTATCTCACTTGATTTACAAGCATTAAATGTGTGGAATTATTGCATTACATACTGCATACTATATCAATATCTAGTAGGCCATTCAATCTATCTGGTTTATCTCTATGTGGAGTACGAGGTACATAACATGAGCTCTATATATACGCTACAGTTCGAACTGTATCTCCAGCCCATAACATATGATTTATAGATATATGATCCTTTGGTCTACTGAATCTAAACTTAGTTATGTACTACCCACTGCAGTGGCTGAAAGGAACCTTTCTTTATATTTTAGTATATTTATTTTGTTATTTTTGTGTAGGTATTGTTTTACAACAGCAGTTTTATAGAAATTACAGATTTTAGTCATAAAATAAAAGATAAATATTAACAGTTTCAAAGATATTCAGTCAATATAAAAAAAGGTAAAGGTAAAGTTTGTCTTGTTTAACGAGGCGAATTTAGGACTACAAAGTCCTCTCTAACACTCAACCTCGACCTTTACCTAGTGTCACCGTTTAGTCACATTACACATTGTATGTGGTGACTGCGGGGATCGAACCCGCGCCACCGGAGTGATGAGCTCTGGAGTCGCGCGCGATACCAATCCGCCACGGATCCGCTAAAAAACAACGACTCTTAAGGATCCTTCTCAGTGGACACCTTAGAGAAAGTATAAATTCGTCCGTACAAGGAAGACACGACGCCGCGCACGTAACAATTGGCTAAACAACGGGCCTTCTTTTGTTTGACCGCTAGCAACGGGTTACGTGCGTACGGTTCTCACCATTCAAATTAATTTACACATTAATATTTGGAAACCAGAAGAGTTTTCCGACACGTTCATATAGCCCGATTTATCATAAGCGGTTTTATAGTTTCACAAATAAACTTTGAAGTTGTCCAAATTTTAGTGTTTTTCAACTCCATTTTGTACATTTGAAACTCATAGTTTCGAAAAGGAACGCTGAATACGCGTGTAGGTAAGCTTCTTAGCTTCAAAGCAAATGTAAATATTGAATCTAAGCTTTAATAGTATCGGCGTATTTTGCATTATTGCAGAGCGTTGCATTGGGTGTCGCGGACCTTGTATACTGGGTAAGCACGGCGCTAGGCGGTGAAACTGCTACAGGGAAGTATAGCGGGCTTTGCGTTGAGAAACCCGCAGGCGTTCCCATCTGTATTATTTACAAATAGCGCAATACAGTTTAATTGCGCGCTTGAGTTTGCATATTTTGTTTCAATATAAATTCAATGGCTTATGTATTTTTTTAAAGTAATTTTCTGTTATATAGAAGTTATATTTGCGTTATCGTTTTAATATTATTTCGTATGCTTTGTATTTTGGATGTGTACATTTTTATCCTGCTTGAGGCACGGTAACGAATTATTATTAAAAAATAAACCAATGAAATCAAGATCATTTCATTTTCTTGCTATTTAATCTGGTTAGCCACTTAAGGGTTTTCTCATAGCAATGTCCTTAACAAACATTTCTTTTGTAGCTAATGACTTTAGCTATCTTGCTTTTTAACTTTTGATGAAATAATTACGGAAGCCTTCCTAATTTTACAGTACCCCAAAATATTCTATAAGATTACCATTTTTTCTTCTTAATTTACAAAGGTAGTTTATGGTTTGTGATTATACATGTTTTAATAACAACTAGATATAGACAAGGCCTAAAACGACTTTTTGGAAAGTTTCATTTCTGGTAAATTCCAAGAATTTTCAAGAAATTTCAAGAATTTCCAAGGGAGTTTCTTTTCACTACCTTAAGAGAGTCATAATTTGCTGTAGCAAATCTTAACCAAGTTGTCGATTTAAAAAGCAATTTTTAAAAACATGTACAAATGAACGCGTTAACCTTAACTCACTATTAAGAAAGGTTAATAATTATAGTATCATATTATTTTACGATACTATAATTATTAAATATAGCATATAGGTACAAGGTTTCTCTCTCAATTAGCTATGCAAAAAGGTTAGTAGTACTTTAAAAACAAACTGCCTGTAAATATGTACAACTTTAAAATAAAGATATTTGAATTTGAAAGATGTTGACAATTGACGAAGATAATTATGGGAACTGCAAGAAACCACGGTTCATGTATATTCATCCCTGTAGTGTAGTGTACAAGCTGCATTGCGCTGCGACCAACAACACATCATATTTAACACTGCGGCAAGAGTCGGTTACAACAGATATTTTAGGCCAAAAATATAACCAGGCCGACACGCAGCTAATGCACGACACGAACAACTGGTATATTCAATCGAATTTCCTTTGCAATTCTAATTCGCTCCGTTCAGACTTCGGCCTAAGGCTTACGTGTTCTTTTACTACACGTTTAAATACATATCTTGAAGCGGTAACTAAATCACTATTTGAGATGCCGACCACTCTCATGAGGGTATTTTAAGGCAAATATGTGATGAGTGGTAGTAATGAGTTAAAGAGGTGTAGTCTTGTTACAAACTAAGGCCGAATCTTCCTTAGAATGGGTCATTAATTAATATCCCAATGACCAATGGAAATACAAGGACCAACGGCTTAACGTGACTTCCGAACCACGCAGGTGATGGTCTGAATTGTCTAAACGATGGTGGGAGTTGATGCGGGTACCATCAGATGATCACTAAGACTATCTGAGCCGCTTTAGACCTACTATATGATCCTCAAAACCTGACCTCCATGAAGATGGATTACAGGACCACGCCACGAGTCCCAGTCAACTATTAAATTAATATAACCGATAAATTAATATAACGGTTATTATGTTCACGAAGATTTTAATTCTATGGGTTTGGTGGTGTAGTGGTCAGCATAATCGCCCGGCAAGCGAGAGACCCGGGTTCAAGTCCTGGTTCGGTCCAAAAATGTGTGTCTTCAAATTTCTTTAGCAATAAAGAAGTCTATGAGTTGATTACATTTTAAATCATTATTACCTGAATCATAAATTGTACTTTAGGATTTTTGCCACTGTTAAATTTAAAGATAGATGGATAATAGATTTCCATTTGGAGTTTTGATTGAGTTGACTTATTTATATATATATTACTAGATAGAATTTATTATAAAGATAGATATTAGATAGATATACCTTGCTTTTTTCTTGATAAGTAGATAAACATATTTCATACAAATTCACATTTACTTCGCACTTAAAACATGGTATAAAACTAGGCTCGATGTAAACAAAACAATTTCTTCGATCACAAATAAACAAAACAGCTGATTGACGCTGTTGTTATTGAAATGAAAACAAAGATTAAATTTTAACGACTAATAATGCATTTAAAAATACTTAAACCACATTTTAAAAATATATGTATCAAAGTTCGTTTTACACTCTGAAATGACTCATGAATAATGCTAACCACTACACCATCCGACCCACCTACTTATGCCTTCAAATTTAGAGAATTATTTAAATCTGAATGTTTATTCAAAACATGTGACTGTCTATAGCGACTTTAAATCAACAAGCCAGAAATATTACAAACCATGTCAAATGACTTATTATAGATCTTATTTTGTATAAACGGTAAATAACTAATTTATTTCTAAAGAAATGTATGTTTGTTCGAGTCCCGGTTCGATCCACACAATCATGTCTTCAAATTTCTTTACAAATAAATTAGCTATTTAGCGTTTATACAAATTAAGATACATCATGTGTTTTTATTTTACTTCTCTCTTCTTTAGTCTATTTTAACTTATGATGATTATTATAGTAAAATCGAAACGTCTTGTTTGTTAATTTGTAATAAAACACTGGTTTTGGTGTGGTTCACTTAGAATTTTCTTTCAAATTGAAATAAACCACATAAGTTTTAAATATAAAAACACGTTTCCCCCTAAATTAATGACATCTTATGTAAAGGCAACTTGTCCCAATATTTGACTGGGACTCGTGGTGTGGTCCTGAAATCCAGCTTCATGGAGGTGAGGTTTTGAGGATGATATAGGTCTAAAGTGGCTCAGATAGTCTCAGTGATCATCTGATGATACCCGCATCAACTCCCACCATCGTTTAGACATATCAGACCATCACCTGCGTGGTTCGGAAGTCACGTTAAGCCGTTGGTCATTGGGCTATTAATTAATGGCCCATCCTAAGGAAGAGTCGGCCTTAGTTTGTAACAAGACTACACCTCATAACTCATTACTACCACTCATGACACTCATCCTTCACCACATATTTGCCTTAAATACACTCATGAGAGTGGTCGGCATCTCAAATAGTGATTTAACGATTTAGTGATTTCAAAAATAAACCCACCCGAAAAGTAAAGATGTAACGCGAGAGACAATGAAGTTATTACCGGTAACAGGCTCCCTAGTTAGACCGCTGAATGATAGATACAGTATAGTGAACAGTTTATTGATTGCGTCATCAAAGACTCTATCTAGGCCACGCCACGGTCAGGGCTGGATTTGTCTGACAACTATAAAATTAGAAAAGAAAGTGTTATTTGAAATTTCAACGATTGCAATTAGATCCAGCACCCAAATTTTAAGAAACCATCTGTATAATTTAGAAAACTCATCTCATATTTAATTTTTTGTGTTAAAAGCATCCTTTCCACTTGTGCAACTTATTTATGTAATAAGAAGGTGTACATTTATTGAATAATGTTCTTCATATATACTAGCGTCAACCTTTTGCATATCAGTTAAACTGTATTTGTTTATGGACATAAATCATAATTAAATAAGAATTTTGCTAAAACCAAAAATCGAGAAGACAATTATTAATAATCCTATTTATACAGTACTGTACTATAACGTAAAAGTTAAAAAGTCAAATCAGTTAGTAGTTTGTTGGCTGGTTCATTTCCAATGTTCCCGATCAGCTGTTCTTCGCATAACAACATTAGCAAGCAGAACCGGCCGGCTAAATATTATTCACCTTGCGTTTTCGTTTAGGATTTATTTGTAATTTTTATAGAATTTTAAGCAAAATAGTTCTTTTGCACTATTTTAGGTTAGCCACGTTATTTGGTGTTGTAATGTCAGTCGTACACCGTTCCTTTATTATAGTGCGAGCTCTGCCTTTGGCAAAAATAAATCAGCAGTTGAGTGCTATTGATTTTGGTGATTCATCTAGTGCGTAGGTCACTGCTCAGTGTGATTCGTGTCGTGGTCAGTGGTAGTGGCGTTTCGTGTGTGCTGCCGATGGACATCTGCTGCCGTGGTACATCTGGGGTGTCGGTGTGTACGAGTATGTAGCTGTATTGGTGAGTGTTTATGTTAGCTTACTAACAATCTCGCTTTCAGTATATGTGTTCTACAAATCGCCGAGCCAGCGAACGTCTCTACGGCAGTTATCAGTTACAAGTTAGGGTTAGGTTGCCTGCACAATTATGTGCTGGTGTATTTGGTCCAAATTGTATAGGCTTGAATGTTTTGTAACTGGAACGGTTCGTAATTTTCAAAGCCTTTCATCAAAATTTAACTTTTAGAGATTGGGATTTTTCAGAACACACATATTGTAATGTTGTAGTTAATGTTGGGTCTCAGTTCATTGATACCGGCAGGATTTGTATATTTATTAGTTAAATCTTGTATAGCAATAATTATTCACAGTAAAAGGGATTAAAAACGTTATAATTATTTGAGTTTTATCAATTCGAAGCCTACATTGTAGTAACATATCCATTAGCTCCTTATAACTTGCTCCACTATTGCCTCACTTTTTATTAAGGTTTGAATTGTAAAATACAATTTTTCAAAACTCGATTCAAGACACACTAAATTTGTTCATGAAATAACTCAGAATTTGCATTACACAGAAAAAACAAACCTGAAATAAAAACTAAAACCCAATGTGCTACCGGTTTAGGAAGTTCTTCATTAGTAGAAAATATGAATGTTTGGTCATACTTGGGTTGAAATCAGGTAATTAAATCTTTTAAGGTAAAATATTCATACTTTTTCGGAAGGAAACCTCGCCCCTCCCCCTTCCTTGACTGAGTTAACCTCCAAGACTCGTCTAAATTCGTTCCATTTCTAAAAGATTGTCCTTGCAGAAGGCAGTGGTTTTTGTCGAAAGTTAACTTTTGGGTAGCGTTGAACGAATAAATAAATAAATAACTAAGTCTTGTGAATAGTACTTGTTCAGTCTAGTCTGTGTTAGTCATGGCCGGTGCCATATTTCTTTGCAGTAAAGTTAGTTAATAAATCGCTGTATAGTCAACTCTTTATAGGTATGAAAATGAAATTATCAGTTTAGAGAGTAATTTAAAACCTCGTATTGATCTCAATTTTATACCGATTCTTTTATACAACTCTAAAATGAGATGTGTTAGAGCGACAGCTGGAACTATTATCATGTCATCAAAGCAATGCTGGCCAGATTGTCTTGATAACATATAAAAGTTGAGTAAATAAATACAACTTATATCAACTTATTCTGGATCACTGACAAAGGACAGTGATCATGTGAGTTAGTAATCATCTCTTACAATTAAACATTTCTTCATGTACTAGCTTAATTATTTGTTCAACCAGAAGGACCCTACCTATCGCAGCAATCTCTTTTTTGAGCTTTGAATTTTAAAAATACAAGAATTTAATTTAAAAGACTATAACCTATAACCACTAGAACACTATACTATAACCTGACCTCGAGTTCAGTGATCAAACTACAGGCAAAGCACAAACTACTGTTTGAAATCGTCACACTTTCGTGTTGCTCTAAATAAAAACTTAAAACAATTTTTTAAAGCTACAACATGTCTCTGGTGTCAAACAGTATAAAAATAAAATTTAAATGAATGGCAACAGGGCACTTGACGTAACTCATAACTACTCTGGTTGAATGCCAAGCATATCTCTCTCCCCACTACCCCTCACCCACCACCCCCCAACACCCCTGGCCAAACTATATTATCCTAAACACGTTTCCTATCATCATGCATTGACTACAGTTCAGTTTGGGGTGTAATATATCAAGTTTGGATACATGATCTTAATACACATACGTTTTAATGCAACAGCTAATGTTTCTAATATCATGTTATGGTAGGTAGATTGCGCATGGATGCCACATGACCGAGGCAGGAGAATCAACATAGTTCGGCAGCCCAAGCACAGATAGTGTTGTGAGGAAATTATTTTCAAGTAGAGTCACTGATGTACGCGCAAGTTTATTCGTTCTCGAAAATCTCAGGGTTTGGCCACATTTAAGTCATTGACATCGGATAAACTCGAGCACGTGGAGCCGAGGAAGGAGAAAGACGGCGAGAATGGCAGCGCTATCTGTGCATGGGCTGCCACAACTATTTTGATTTTCCTGCCTCAGCCATGTGGCATCTATGCTAAATCTACCTACTATAACATTATCTTTGCTGATATTGTATCTGCGTTTTTCTTTTGACAAATCAGCCGTGAAGTGGTGCCAAAGAATTGTTTTATCATTTGTTTGAGATGAAAAAGATTAAATTTACGAAACTTACAAGTGAAAACTACATTCTTGTAGTATTGTTAGGTAGAACAATTAATGAAATCATTAGCAAGAATCATTTTACTTAGGAAGAATTTATACGAGTTTTGACCACTTGACGGTGTTTGAATCAGGCCGAGTAGTTCAGGTCGCGGGAATCGAACCCGAACCTGCCCACATCAGGCCGGCACGCTACCGACGCAGCCACTTCAATCAAGCCCGCGCTAGATTGAGCATGCTAAGGAAGGAGTCTCAATCTAGTCTGAGGAGTGCTCAATAAAGCAACAATACAGATTGCGTGAGTGCCCCTCCCTTCTAATGTTAGGCCTTCACCTCATATACAACTCAGGGAGAATGCGGTACAGGAGAGTATCGGAACCGTTTTGGTATCATTCCATGTTTTACGTGATTGTATTGAAATCGTTTCTTGCGTGCATTAAATCACTAAATCACTATTTGAGATGCCGACCACACTCATGAGGGTACAGTATTTTAAGGCAAATATGTGGTGAAGGATGACTGTGATGAGTGGTAGTAATGAGTTATGAGGTGTAGTCTTGTTACAAACTAAGGCCGACTCTTCCTTAGAATGGGTCATTAATTAATAGCCAATGAACAATGGAAATACAAGGACCAACGACTTAACGTGACTTCCGAACCACGCAGGTGATGGTCTGATATGTCTAAACGATGGTGGGAGTTGATGCGGGTATCATCAGATGATCACTGAGACTATCTGAGCCGCTTTAGACCTATATCATCCTCAAAACCTGACCTCCATGAAGCTGGACTACAGGACCACGCCACGAGTCCCATTATTAGCGTGTTTCCGCATGAAATGGAGCATTTTGTTTCTATTGCCAGGTAGAACGAAACGTTGTAGAACAGAGCGGAAAGCGGCCTTAAGCTTCCCAAAATCTCCGGATACAAATGGCAATACTGTACATATTCAAGGTGAGTATTAAACGTCACCCCACATACTTAAACTTCATAACTCACTTTTGAAGAAGGATATGTTTTTTTGAATCCTTTGGGGAATGTTTTATAGGGTTCTGAAATTTGTTTTGACGTACTTTGCGTCGCCCACTTCCTACCCAAAACCCGTGGGGAGGGCCCCTCAATTTGTTTAAATACAACACTCCCCTTGTGGCAACTCAAAATAAAGGGCATTTTAAAACACAAATTCATCGACGCAAAGAAACCCGTTTTATCCAGACTCGTTTTTTTATACTCATTTAAAGATTACGAGAATTCAGGTTTAAAACGCCACATTTCACATACAATTTATTTTGAATGACAAAATTGTCTTCAAAATACTTTATGGGATTATGTTAAACGGTTGTAATGTTTCCCTCAGAGGATTTTACATATTTACCATCTAGAGGAAAGTACATATTTACCATCTAATCTTAGCAAAACTGTTGAGCCTGGCTTTTTCTATTAACAAATTGTAAGACAACAGTTTTATCCTTGTTCTATACGAGTTTATTATTTTCACACCATGTGCTCAGGGTTTTAACCCCTCCTGTGCCATCCCCAAGGGAACTTCTTTCCTACTAATGTATCTGAAATTAAAGGCTTACGTCATCGGCAAAGAGCCATGTGCCTCCCTCTTGGATATGCTCTAAATCATCATGAGTTCTGGAAATTCGCTAAGAGTAGACATAAGCATGTGTATAATCTTTTAAAATAAATAATTAAATAAGTAGATGTCTTGAAACTAAGCATAATAAAATACGATAAAACATCTAAGTGTATTTTTATCCGTCGGGCAGTCGCGTGCCTCAGGGTTTATTCAACTGTACACTAACTCAACAGCTGATAAACTCCACTATTGTTTTGTTCTATTGTTTTCTTCCGCTTGTGTAGTCGTCTGGCATTCTTCCGTTGTTATTTGATAACACGAGAACAATTGAAACAGATCTGCTAGCATGAGTAAAAATGGTAGTTTGATTTTTTACATAGAGAAAATAGAGTTACAGATACCTGTGCAATTTTTTAGAAAGACTTCCCCAGTTCTTAAACTTATTTGTAGTTAGCAATCATTTGACTGGGACTCGTGGCGTGGTCCTGTAATCCAGCTTCATGGAGGTCAGGTTTTGAGGATGATATAGGTCTAAAGCGGCTCAGATAGTCTCAGTGATCATCTGATTATACCCGCATCAACTCCCACCATCGTTTAGACATATCAGACCATCACCTGTGTGGTTTGGAAGTCACGTTAAGCCGTTGGTCCTTGTATTTCCATTGGTCATTGGGCTATTAATTAATGAACCATTCTAAGGAAGTCGGCCTTAGTTTGTAACAAGACTACACCTCATAACTCATTACTACCACTCATCACACTCATCCTTCACCACATATTTGCCTTAAAATACCCTCATGAGAGTGGTCGGCATCTCAAATAGTGATTTAGTGATCAATTCCTTTCCTTACTTTGTTTCATATCTCTCCAACTCCGCTGGCTAGCGCAATAAGCTGAAGGCTGCGTTGTCCAGGTAAGCTTTTCCTTGCCTGGTGCCCATGTGGTCACGCCATGATTGTCGAACAAAAAAATTGGGTAAAATGGAAATTAGATTTTTTACAAAGAGAAAAGAATCTTTGGTACTGTTGGTTACATTGAAATGAATGTTTTCTAAGTTTCATCGGAATAAACACAGTGTTTGGAGTCCGTCATCAAGAACGAGACCCAACCTCGTGCTAGGATTCACGGGAGTATTTTATGTTTATTTGTTTTATTTATGACTTTAAATTTATTTGTTTGAAACACGCTGAATGTAAATCGTTGTATTGTAAATTAATTAATTTAAACTTATGAAGTTTGTCACTGCAATATTAAACCTCAAAACAACACTTAAATCAAACAATTTATTTTTTACCCTTCACTGTTCTCAAAGAGGTTAGGCCTCGACAGTAATAGAGTTTAAGATTTATATTTCGAGTGAATAGAAATGAAGCAGAAAATAGAAATCCATGTCAGTAGAAGAATGTTGGGAAACTAGGCCAGAGACATCGCGAAGCGGACCTTTACCTTAATGTCAACTGGAAACACCCACACATATAAAACTTACACACACACACACACACACATACACACACCCTTGATCATGTGTGTGAATAGCTGTTAATACGACAAAACCTGCGACCAATAGGAGAGCAGACAGCAAGTACCTTAGTTTCAGCCAATCAGTGACTAAAAATGGTACTTCAAAGCGAGACCGAAATATTTCGATCTAATTTTAAGCTTCAGGCGGTGTTTTGACGTTTTGTGAACTGTTAGAACTAGATTTTAGTTGTGACACCGGCAGCAAAGCTTAATAGTTAAAGTTTGTCTTGTTTAACGTGGTAAAGTTAGGAACTGTTCTCTAACATTCAACATCGACCTTTACCTAGCGTCACCGCATAACCACTTAACAAAGTTTTAGCGGTGATTGCGGGGATCGAACTCCCGCCACAGGAGTGATGATCCGTATAGTCGCGCGCGATACCAAACCGCCACGAAGGCTAGCTCAGTCCCTTATATTTTAGCTTACCTTTTACCTGGAGAAGGGATCAGATAACGTCTCGAAACGTCGTTCTTGTTCACTATGGAAATATCCGCAATGATATTCCAAACCTGCTACACAAACGTGTAAAGAAACTGAGTGATTTATGTACGATCTCTCATTAAAAGGATTAGTCAACTAAGCAAGAACCCATGTTTACGATTGAAATAGTGGAGTATTGATTATTTCTCTTCGGTGGACGAGGGGTAGGTGGAATCCCAAGTTTATCTTCTGTTTCAAAAACATCGGCTCTAGTAGAGTTGTCTTGTCTGGCTCAGTTCTTTGAAGAGCCGCCGACCTTGCCAGTCAAGAGAAATGGTAGTAGCGATATTCCAACTTTGCTCACACAAAAAGTGACAAAACATGATTTCGTAGTCCCCTTTTTCCGACGCCGTTTATGAACCAAAACGTATGCGGGTTTATATGATTGGGTAGGAGTGGTTCTATGTTCCTTATACACACAAAAAGCAAAAACTGCTTGTGAAAAATACAATACGTTTTAAAATAACCTACTTTTGGCCAACTTAAACATTTTTGCTAATATTGGCGTAAGATTTAAAATAAACAGGTTAGGTTAGGTAAGCCTAGAGATTAACTTTGAGAATATGGAAAACAACCTTTCTAATCTCTACCAAAAATAGCGTCCTAAACGGAGGACTGCGACAGCGTGTTTTGAGCAACTTTTTCTCGCGTGATTTGTGTATGACCTCCAATTAAGTCCGTTGCTGTTTGTTTACACAAAATCACAATTTGCCAGCACACAAGTGTTTGCACAGACTCTAACAAGTAGTGGCTGTGAATTCTTGCATGTGACACGATCTCAGGTTGCTACCCCTGCTTCTACACGGCACAGGGTTCAGGTTAACCAACTTTCCAGCAGAAACAACAAGTGGATATTATATGTATAATGAGTTTAATCACGATTCTAGGCTGGTTGTTACGGCGAGTTTAGCGAGAGTATGACGTACTCGTAGTTGTGTGTGGTTTGAGTAATAATTTGTAGTATAGGTATATTATGATTATTTTAAAATACGAACTCTTTTAAGGATATAACGAACGCTAGAGTCCGTGCGTTTCTTCGTGGCGCTTGGTGAGGGGACAGAGTGGGGAACAAATCGATGTTTTCAAAAAGTACATTGATAGCTTTTCCTCACAGTACGGGTGCCATGGAAAGACTGAACAGTTGGTTACTCCCCTCATAACTGGTCATAACTGGTTTTAGTCGTCAAGGTCAAGCGCCACGAAGAAACGCACGGACTCTACATCGACAAGCAGACCAGCAATATTTCCACAAAGGGGCAGCAAACCTGTAACTAAAATCAAACTAAATAAACTAAAATCCAGGCCGACACGCAGCTAAGCGCTAAAATACCGCTGGCGTGAGGAGTCAAATTTCCATTGCAATTTGTTACTCTAATTCACTCCACTCACAGCCTTGCTTCGGCCTTCGGCTTCGGATTTACTACAAGTTCATTTACTACAAGATTTATTACACAGCTTGAAGCGATAAAACATTTCAAGTTTCATAGGAATAGGACTACTCATATTTCTAGAAATTGGACTGCTGTAGCAAAAATCACTTTTTGGCCGCCATATTGAAACGACTCAATGCATAACAATAATTTTTGGTATATTGATAGAAAGTATCAAGATACATATTTCATTAAAATTTCATTCAAATCTGATGACATTTATTATTTTAAAGCATCAAACCCCCTTTTTTCAGGAAACTCCCTCCCAAAAGGGTACTTCCGATAGCCCGACTTTTCTAGCTATAAACTTGACCGAGATATTTACAAAAGGGACATTTGTACCAAATTTCATGAAAGTTGGACAAAACATGTGACCTTAATTTGGATGTGTTATGCATTAAAGTGGTGGAACCAGACTATTCACTATTCACTATTTGAGATGTCACCACTCTCAAGAGGGTATTTTAAGGCAAATATGTGAAGGATGAGTGTGATGAGTGGTAGTAATGAGTTATGAGGTGTAGTTTTGTTACAAACTAAGGCCGACTCTTCCTTAGAATGGGTCATTAATTAGTAGCCCAATGACCAATGGAAATACAAGGACCAACGGGTTAACGTGACTTCCGAACCACGCAGGTGATGGTCTGATATGTCCAAACGATGGTGGGTGTTGATGCAGGTATCATCAGATGATCACTGAGACTATCTGAGCCGCTTTAGACCTATATCATCCTCAAAACCTCACCTCCATGAAGCTGGATTACATGACCACGCCACGAGCCCCAGTTAACGGCGTTGACATATACGTATAGATAGTTGGCTAAATTGGCAATCTTGCTCACTAAATTCTGCCCGCTATGTCGCCGGGCAATAGAGCTCCATTGACGATTTCGATCCCGGACGTCTTCATAGATTTAGTAAACAGAAAACATAATACTGTATAATTGCCATTTTTCAAAAATAAACAATTAGCACGCCTACAGTTAGCGGATCTGTGGCGGATTGGTATCGTACGCGACTCCGGAGCTCATCACTCCGGTGGCGCGGGTTCGATCCCCGCATTCACCACTTACATTTGTAATGTTACTAATACGGTGACGCTAGGTAAAGGTTGAGGTTGAGTGGTAGAGAGGACTTTGTAGTCCTAATTTCGCCTCGTTAAACAAGACAAACTATACCTTTTACAGTTACCAAATCAAAAATAACTGTTGTGAACAGACTTCATTTAGTTCAGATTCAAAAACGTATATTCAAAGGTAAACAACAAATTACTTTTAAACCGTCATGTTTTTAACCAGGTCAGGTGTTAAAAAGTTAGTTTGTTTCAAACACCAGAACCGGACAGAAAACTCCGAATAATTAGAAGTTTAAACTAACTACTGAACACGGCATTTGACTAAACCGGAGTTTTACGCTTTTCTAATTAATAAAATATTCTAAATTTATCATTTAGTTGTTTATTTCCCCGAAGTGTTCTTACTGAAGAGATCAAATTCATGTTAAGTTCAGTTTTTAAATTCATTTAGATTTCTGGTGCTCGATCCCGTCTTCAGGTGGAAGGTAGTTTAAAACATAACACATTAAAAAAACTATGGGAAACGTCCCCAATAATATTTCAACCTAGTTGAGATTTAATCACCAAGCGCATCTAATTACCGGTCAATACGTATTTTAATTTATCTACTTGCAATGTTTATTCGTTTAGTAGCCAAGTACTTCAGTAAATCGTTAAACCATGCTGATATTTTATTCATTTAAACACTTGTTAATAGAGTCCGTGCGTTTCTTCGTGGCGCTTGGTGAGGGGACAGAGTGGGGGAACAAATCGATGTTTTCAAAAAGTACAGTAATAGCCTTTCCTCACAGTACGAGTGCCATGGAAAGACTGAAGAGTTGGTTACCCCCACCCTCGAAAACCCAGTTATAACTGGTTCTAGTCGTCAAGGTCAAGCGCCACGAAGAAACGCACGGGCTCTAATAGTAATCCGTGGTTAGGCCCGGCAAAACCACGTGCACAGCCACCAAACCACTGAGACGTTTATACTATAATAAAATACTTATTATGGAAGCATGCAGCCTGGAGAAGTGGAAACAAGCATTGCAGTGAACATTCAATCTAAGCTTGTAATCGATGTTGTAAAGGACAGTCTAGCATCGATGACCTTGCAGTGATAGCCTAGTCTTCTGTATCGAGTACTGAATGTCGTCTGAAGTGTTTAACGGTGATACTCTGTATTTTAAAGTCTCCATGTGATTATTTTCCACAACACATAGAAACCTTGGCAACAACCTTAGCTGTCTTTTTCGATCAATGTGCTCAAACTATTTGTCGTTTTAGCTCTAATAACCTACTGTAACTTACCTCAATGTGAAATCAAAATAATTATACTTTTAACTCTCCTTAACTAAAGTTTTACTCCCACCACTTTCTTTGATTTCTTGGTCTACGTTCATTTATAGTATAACGTTTCTATTTTGTAATTGCTCTGAATATCTTTTTGTTAGTTCTTATATTTTACTGTGATGGAACCCCTAATCGAACCAACAAGTCCTAGGGGTCCTATTATTTCTCCGTAACAAGGTCAGCCTGGAAGAGAACTTGAAAAGTACGAGTATTTTAGAGTTTAATTTGTGCTCGCTTCTCCGGTCCTTGGCCACCCGTGATCTGTGCGGGCTGGCGAAAAGCCGGCTGTCTTTGTTTATATGAACACAGCACAGCGTCTGTGTTGGCGTCCAGCCCAGGAACGCTTAAGGCGCGGCTATACTACACCGTCACGTCACGTCACGTCCTGTATGCTCCCTGTGTAATCAAATGGAACCGGCTATACTACACCGTCACGTCACGTCACGTCACTGCCGGAATTCTAGCGTACGCATTTTGAAGCATGGAATGACGGCGGTGGACGGGACGTGACGTGACGTGACGGTGGTATAGCCACCCTCACCGTCAAGCAACGTCCAGCGTATCATAGAATTGATGAAACTCGCCAAAATCGATGCAACTAGGACTTTCCGAGAGGGGTAGGAACCGGTTTCAAGGCACAAGGACGTGTAAAAAGACATTAGTATATTTTTCCTAGTTTATTTCGTTGTAATTACTGTTAATCGTGTGATTTAATAATTGTTTTAATCCATTAGTTCATTTTTCCTAGTCTACTTCGTAGTAATTATTGTAAATCGTGTTCAAACTTATGAATTATTTGTTTTAATCCATTAGTTCATTTTTCCTAGTCTATTTTGTTGTATTTTTTATAATGGTGTTCAAACTTGTAATGTAATGGTTATCAATCTATTAGTTTAATATTTCTTATTCTACTTCGGTGTAAGTTTTGATCATACTTTGTGTTATAACTCATTAGTTTGTTTAACCTAGTCTATTTTGTTATTACCTACTAAACAATTTGTCATGTTAAATAACCAGATTTACAAAACAAATGTTATTTTTTTTAGAGTGGTAGCACGGGGTAAAGCTCTCGGACACAAAAGGATTTCCAGCAACTTTTTCGGCGCTAAGAAATGGGTGAATACAAGCGAAAAACAAACCAGTGTACAGACTAAACTACAATTTTGTTTATATTTCCGGTGACTCCCCCGCTCTTGGGGGTTGGGGAGGAGGACTTGTTGCTTTAGTTTTGAAGTATGCCGTGACCAGTTGCTCGTGTAGTTGAATGCTTCAGTTGCAATTATTTGTCAATAGACAGGTGTTCAGTGTTACTATCACGATCCTCTCCAATAATTTTCCGTTTTCTCAGCTGCTTGGAAATAATTCATGACGCTGCGAAAGCTCTTAAAAATTAGCCCTTTCCAGTGCGATTCAGCTACGACTTGGGCATTTAATTTGTCCCAAAACAAACTAAATACCGGGTGTCCAGAAGGTCCGACCTTGTCATGGCGTTCCTTTTGTATCTCGGTCGGGTTATTGAGTTCGTTAGCCAGCAAAATTAGGCCACCGGAAGCTTTTTACAAGGGAGGGTTCACCAAAACGCATTTTAATTATCTTACACAGTAATCTTCAATGTTGTCAATTTTGATATTACCCAGAAATGTACCAGAAACTATGAAAATCTGTTCAGTTGTTTTTCAAAATAGTTCGGCAGCCCAAGCATAGATAACACTGCCGTCTCCCGCCATTTTTCTCCCCTCTCGGCTCCACATGCTCGAGTTTGTCCGATGTCGATTACTTAAATGTGACCAAATCGTACGATTTTCTAGGACGAACGAACTTACGCTTGGATCTACCTGAGGCTCTTAAAAGAATTACCTCGCAGCGCTATCTGTGCTTGGGATGCCGCAACACTTTGATTTTTCCACCTCAGCTATTCGACTCCTGTAGCCAATCTACTCACCATAACATTATCTTTGATACTACTCGGTAGGCTAGGCAACGGTACATTAACATAACAAGATCGAGAGCCATGCTGTGTGTTCGAGGCATGTTTAACTATGCATGTAAATGGAGTAGCATGCCTCCTGTAATCAAAGTCAGTAGTGGAGCGTGAATGAGGATCCTAGGGGGTATAGGAACGTCCCCTCTTTATGGGGTGCGTGGGCAAAACCAAGGACCCTTGAAATTTCCTCGGTGAGTCTCTTGGTCTGACTGGACGGTGTTCTAACACTTAGAACGGCTGTAGGTTTTAACCGATTTGTATGACATTGATATAACTTTCAACCCTAACCCAATAAACGTAAGCCAGTTTTCAACATTTAGATCTTAAACATAAAAAATTCAAAAGCTTAGGGGTTGAAAAATAAACTTTTGCATGACTAAATCAATGAAGATGCACAGCTGTTTACTTTTTAATATTTTTTGTTTAGCAACGAAATGTATTGAATACGTGTGTGTGTGTTTGTATGATGTTTTTTTTCAAACCAACAAGACGTTCTTACACTGCATGTCGACGTAAGGATTTTAACATCTTAATTATGATTCTAAAGAGCTAAAATACGAGATTGAGATAACTAGCCTTATAGTTATAAACTTTTAGGCTAAAAGTTGGATGAGGAAAGTCGAAAACGCTGAAACGCTTGAGATGTTAACAAACTATAATTAGTTTAAGTCGAAGGTTTAGGAGCAAATAAGAAACACCACCGGCACGTAAACAAGGGAAAAGCCTTACTTTTAACAAAAAATTTAAAATTAAAGTTAGATTACCTTTGAAAATATAAATAAATTGTATGTAAATTATTCTTAAACTTGTTAAACAGTTTACTGGCAGAAGGTATATTTAAAAGTTCCGTTTTACGTTCCATAGCACTAAAGTCCATCGGTAAAAAGGCATCAAATGTTTTTTAACTGAGCTAAACCATTATTTTTGATACTTTTGCTTTTGAGACACCGACCACGCTCTTGGGTATTTTAAGATGAACATGGAATGGTGGTTAGTGTGATCTGTGTTTTGATGGATGATGAAGTTTAGTTAAACTAGGGCCGACTGTTCCCCAGATTGGGTCATTAATTAAGAGCCCAGTGACCAATGGAATAAACCAACAGCTTAAACATCAAGAGTTTCTTAAATTTCCAGAAGCATTTTTT